>JALRMK010000023.1:0-546653 GCA_026119845.1 Pezicula carpinea
TTACTACTAGCGGTTAAAATAATGTTAGGTAATATATAGCTAACATTATATTAGACTAACATGTAGCTAACATATCGGTTAGATTATACTGAGCGGTTCGCTTAGTAAGATACTAGTATAATCTGAACAGGATTATGTTTACTATAATCGCTTAAGTTAAACTGTTTTCACACTAAAATTACACGAATAGTATAACTTAAATACTAATCGCGGGTTTCACACCTAAACTTTTATAGATGTAGACTTAATAAAAAAGATCACTCTTCTAGGTAAAAGAGACGTTTACTAAGTAGGTATATAATAAGAACAAGCTTATACTTAGTATAGAGAAAGAATAGTAGGGATTTAAGCCTTATAACCTCTGTGTAAAGTAAGTTCCTTAGGGATATAACTATAGGTATATAAAGGTTACTAACTACCTCGAGAGGTCTAGTACGTTTCTATCCTGTTACTATACTCTTTTCTATCTACTTATAGCTAGCTTTCTAACCGCTTATAGTCTGTCTAATCAAGTGTTCTAACTATTAGACTTATCGATTAGCAGCGCTTTATTATATAACTATACTGTTACTATTAATCCTGTTCCTCTATTCGCTATCGTACAAGGGGGTTTATCTATTAACACTTTATAGAAGATACTTCTATTAAATATCTAGTGGTGTTAACATGAGTTTAACTCTATATACTACTTAGTTTATTATATTTTCCTTTATATAAATCACTTCTTTTTCCTAAAAATAGAATTAAGGCTTGTCCTTAGAGATCACCTTAATGCTTTAACCCTTCTTTCACTAGACGTTAAGGCTAAAGGGCTATAAGGGTAAGGGCAAGGCCGTGCCACGAAGGCAGGACGTATCTACGGCTAACTTATTTTATTCTACTATAGTACTTACTTATATATAGACTTTACCCTCCTCTTTAGCCTCTATATCCTGTTGTTCTTTTCTCTAACCTTTAGTTCTTGTCCTTCAAACCTTAATTCTCTGTTTAACTCAGGCTCTAGTCGTTAAATTAAATATACTTCTCCTCTCTCTATAAAACTACTATATTATGTTGTCTCCTTTAAAGAATCATGTCATTACGGCGCCAGTCTTTCTATACGGCTTTCGCATCGCCTAACTGGTCGTGGCCGTTATAATCCTAGGTCTTTGCGTCTATGGAATAACATATTTATCTTTCATCTCAAGGATTTCAACGTTGCAGATACTATTTGCCAACTCCTACTTGCGGAAATTCGGTCCGATGATCTTCCACATAGGTATATGAGCTTTATTGTTTATCTTATTTATGATCTGCGAGCAGCGATACCGATATCATATTGACCACGCGCCGTACTCGTTCAGGGAATGCCTGCAGTCCTCGGTCCTTCAACCTATGAATGAACTATCAGACACTATACTGGCTGGAAGGCAATCATGGTGTCACAAACGGGTTGCAGGATAATTGCAAGTGAGTCCCGGGTGCCTAAGGATGCATACCTCTATGTAACGTCTCCTCTTGTGATCTCGGCATACCTTGAGGATTATGAGTATGTTACTTAGAAGTTGAACAACGATCTAACCGCAATTGATACCAATTATAAAACTATTTTACTATTATGCTGCATGGAGCAAGGACTCTTTTGGAGAAGTGACCGTCCGAAGTACTTCAAGCTTATAGAGTTTTTCCTTCAACAAGGCCTATCTCCTCAAAGACTAATACACACTGCCCGTGGGCCACGATTCATACTCGTGAACGAAGACATGATATTTTGGCAGCATTTAATCCTCAGCGTTGTCTATTTGAGCGCTATGCTTCGTGGAACCTTTGGATGAGGAAAGCTGTTGGGCGAAATTATTGAAACATTTTTGTGTTATGGAGCAGATCTGAACTTGCACATTTCTATGCCTAAGAAGTTACAAGCTATAATAAGGAAGGGTATTATAGATGAAATCGAAGGTGAAGGTGAAGGTATAGAGGTGACTTTCTGAAGAGACCAATCTGAGATGGTTTGTCATATCGGTTTCAACCCACAAACCAAATTTGACGTTGATGATGATTTCATGTTCATTGTTAGAAATGGAGGGGAAGCATCGCTGAGAGACTTGGTTAAATTTCGATCTTTTGAGAACGAGGAAAGTCTTCTGAAAGTCTTCTATAGAAACGTCCAGGAACTAGAGCAGGCAGGCAAAATACAGAATCAGCAGCACAAGTTTGGAGAAAGCACGATACCAGAGTCGAGAGTCCTGGAGCTTGACCCAACGTCCCAAATTCAATCAGAATCAACCTCAGATCAAGCGGAAGATACAAAAGGAGCAATAGAAGGAGCTGGTTTGGATCCGTCACTCTCTCAAGACGTGAGGAGGTTTGGGTTTTGGTGGGAATTTGTAGAGTGGAAGTCTATCATTACGTTTCTAATTGGTAGGTACGCTCTTCCAGCACTTGTAATCCTCTGTGTTGACTCCTCAAACAGGAATTTGCTTAGCTGTTGTCGTACGTCGACTTTTGTAGGAATCTTGGAAATCTCGGCATATTGGGTCACTTCCATTGAAAATGTAACATATTTGCCCTCAAAAGCCGCGCAAATGTTCAACGGGCTTTCTGATTTCGAAATTTGACTCTCTTCAAACCAAACCACAACTGGTTAGTTTAACGCTTATGACTTTGCTTTAAAAAACAGAAACTACTTTTGTCCATAAAGCAGCTCCATAGCCCGTTAAGACGGTTCGTAGCTATTGAGCTAGACGACCTGTTTCGATTCCTCGGCTACAATTGCCTACTCTATTCCATCTGGAACCAATAATGATACAGTTCGACGCCGTACTACGAATATCAAGATTATATAGTTTAAATCTACCTCTTCGATTTTAAGCATGTTTAAATCCGACCTGTTTCTCTGCGGACTTAACTCGGCAGCGTGTTATCTCCGACGTTTATCTCTCCTCGCCAAACTCCAGCAATACTTGAGTATAAGAAACGCCACAATTATTTGTATACCACAAAAGGTTTTTTTTTAACTGCTTCTTTGAAGGCTTTCAAGCATCTACTGAAACCATAGCACAAAACCTCATCTCTATCTCCGCAATAACGTCTTGAACATTAGCACGCTAAGAGAGCCACGACAACCATGGCGACCGACAACTCCTCTGCAGCGAGGCTCGCGAGGGAAAAATCAGCACTCGCCTTCATCAAATGCTTCACTACATTCTCCAAGACAGATTTTCTCTCGGTGCGTGCCCCAAACTGCATGCACCACTTCGCACCACACTCCGTCGCCATCCCCCCCCTCTCAAACGAAGCCTTCATCACACACGTTGGAACCTTAACAAGCGTGGTATCTTCATTTCCTTTGAAAGTCAAGGAAATGATTGATAATCCTGGCGCTAATCAAGTCTTGATTTGGTGCACTGCATCTCCTGTTGTAAGCGATAATATTTCTTTGGTCTTTCTTGAGCCCATGAAGCACTGTCTGGTCTGGCTACTCGCCGTTCTGAGATGATGTCCTAAGGCTTGTTTTTCTTCCTGATTTTTGAGAGAAAAACAGTACTGATTCATTTGAAGTGGGTATCTGAAATTGTGGCTAGTGGTGGAGAGGGAGGTGATAAGGAGGTCGATTGGACGTATACTGGGGAGTATATGTTTCTTTTGAGTTTTGAGGAGGGGGAGACTGGTGAGGATGGGGAGGGAGGATCTTTCAAGAGGATTGAGAGGATTGTGGAGTTTATAGATAGTTATGGGACGGCGAGGTTGAGGGGGTTGGTGAAGATGGCGAAGGAGAGATTAGAAGGGTTGAATGAGAAGAAAGTTGATGTTTAGTTTGGGTAGGGATGGGTGTGTGGGTAGAAATATAGTGGATTGAGGAAATGAGATCTTGGCTTGTGGGAAATGAATATGTTGAGTTAGTTCAGCACCATGGCTATTGAAGTGATTGCTTACTCTTGGAGATAGAGTAGCGTTAAGAGATCTGATAATGACAATGAAACATGAGTTCATGATAGAGGTTATTATGCAAGGTAATTTAGGCGATAGTACCTCTTCTAGAAGCTGAGGGTTGTTCAATGAGACCCTGTAAGTAGTCGCTTAAGAACAGATGCTACTTGGGATTCTGACAGAGGATATGACAGTAGCCAGCCTAACACAGACAGTATTCTTGGGAAAGAACAGCATCTCACTAAGCTTAATGACTGCTTGAAGGACCAAAGTCTCGATTTTGAACTCCTACAATTGAAACCAGTTCCTAAGTGTACTCTACATATTTCATCTCCTTATCTTCCCCCAAGCCCCGCCCCCCACCCCCTAAAACCTCAAAAGCCGCATCGCCTATATCCTCACAAGCTCCATCATCTCCACTCTAAAACTCCACCCAAACGCCTCCATGCTAACTGGAATCACATCACAATAACCTATATGCTATAGCAAGAGATCACAATCAGCATACATCTATTCTAAAACAAAACAAAGACAAATAAAACTTACTACATGAATCATCAATCTATCTTTCCTAACCAACTACACCGTCCTGTCCATTTAGAAAATCCTACCACTCTAGGTCTCTAATCCTATAAAGAGGAATTTTATTATAGTAGTTTAATAAGGTCTAAGTATAGCGATATAACAACCCCTGTTAGTGTTAGCAATAGTGCTTACAAATGGTGCCTTAGGCAGGAAGATTTAGCACCTTCAGAGTTTTCTTATATGTGGATATACCCCTTTGTACACACTTCTGTAATTCATATATTTAGACAATCTATCAACTATTGAATATCTCACACACAATTCTATCTTCCGCTGTATAGAATCCCACAGTCTTTTTGGGAATTTTAATCATGTGACCGGTAAGAAGGCTTTTTCTCGTGATGTGAACCAACCGTCCCAACCTAATTGTCTTTTACAATATATTAAGAAAATCGAGCTGAACCCCCACGTCTCTGTAAATGACTTATCGCTATTCTGGGTCAGTTCACTCAGTTTGTCAAGCCAAAGGAAACTCAGTCTAAGATCTCGAGAGACAGAATATTTGATTGACAGCAAAATGGCCGACGTCGCCGAAACACTGGATCTTGTAGCTGCTGCAAGCACTCAAGCTCCAAGGCACGATGATATGACGGAAGAGGAGCAAAATACTCACCTAGGCTTCATGAGAGAAGCTCTGGCAATGGTATATAAACACCCTTCTTTCTCATCAAGACTTCACTTCCGCCACCCTACCTCCAAGCCACCAAAACAACAACGAATTATAAAAGCCAGAAGCTAACACTACACAGGCCGAACTCGCGCTCAAAACGGATGAAACTCCAGTGGGATGTGTCTTTGTATACCAGGGAAGTATAATCGGTCGAGGCATGAATGCTACAAATCGCACCATGAACGGCACAAGACACGCAGAATTCATAGCCATCAATGAACTCCTCTCGACACCGGCCCCTGTCTCTGAGTCTCAGTCCGAGTCTGAATCGGCGACTGGAGATGTGAGGGAAGCTGAGAGAAAGAGGAAGTATGGACCTGAGGTGCTGAAGGAATGTGATCTTTATGTCACGGTGGAACCGTGTATCATGTGTGCGAGTCTGCTTAGGCAATTTGAAATCAGGAAGGTGTTTTATGGGGCGAGCAATGAGAAGTTTGGGGGGACCGGGGGCGTCTTGAATATTCATCGTGCTAATGGTGCCGAGGTTGCGGAGGGAGTGGTTGCGGTGGGCGATTATGAGGTTAGTGGTGGGTGGTTGAGGGAAGAGGCTATTATACTTCTGAGGAGGTTTTATGTTCAGGAGAATGGCAAAGGTGAGTTTTGGTGTCTTCATAGTATTCGTTCGTTGAAAACGTTTATCTTGCTTGAGAAGTTGAGCTCGAACGTCGTTGCTGATTTTGTTAATAGCACCGGAGCCGAAGAAGAGGAAGGATAGGACGGTGAAGCTTGAGATTGAGCCCATGGCAAAAAGAAAATCCGGAGATGCTGCTCGTATTTCGTAGTAAATAAGAGCTCCGTCTTTTCTGGCCTTGTGACGGATCCACCAGATCGAAGCGCATAAATATTTCCAAAAGTATCTTTGTCCCTCCACCACAACAACTCTACAACATAACTTCCAACTTCCAAGTCCGCCCCGACAAAACCTGGTTTGTTCAAGGAAGCATTCGCCATGGCTTACTCCGAGAAACAGCTTGCATCAGATTGCAAGGACCTTTCTATCAATAACGGCCACAGCCTCGAAGAAGCTCAAGCTTCCATCAAGCGTACCACACCAGCCGTTAGCTTGAGCATGATTAACAACCTGAACCTAAGCCCTTTTTCCAACACATTGGAGCGCATTGAGGCACCATCGCGCAAGCCCTACGAACCCGACACCGCACCAAATTTCAATTGCCTTCCCAAGGACAAAGCTGATATGCAGTTGCAACCATCCAATACCGCCTTCCACTCAGCTTTGCCGGCACTTCCTTCTCAGTTCAATAAACCTCATGGCTATCAAGCCACACCTACCTCATCAGACATATCAACCGATGGACTCGCAACAGCTTGCTCACGCCTTACCTTTACCCACAATCCCATCGCAGAGACTGCCAGCGACGACTTTCTCACAAGCATCCCACCCCCCTTTAGACTCAGCAAGCAATCCAGAATCACCCGAAAGTGGCTCGGAGGCTGGCTCGAAGGCCGTGACTTCAATGCAATCGCCCATGACCAATATCGCCAAGCTATCAACAAAGTGAATTTGTCTATGACAGAAGTTCGATTCTGCGATGCGGACATGATCTCGCGATGTCTTCTCCGGAGTGGTCTCGACAGAGTTGTGAGCGACAGCATGACCAAAGACATCTTGCGTGCTGTCGAGTTAGAGAGGGGACGTCTTAAGCCGTACATTGAGGAAGCAAAATCTAAGCAGATCAGGGATAAAGGGGCCAAAGAGAAGAAGTTGAAATCGGCAGCTAGGCTGCATTCGAAGAAGGCTGCTGAGAAGGCTGCTACGAATGCTAAATACTTGGCTAGAGCGGAACAGAGACGTCTTATTCGCGAAGTGTAAGTCGAGAACCTCCCTTTCAAGAAGCGAAGATGCCTCTTCATAGCCACCAAGTTTTCCGTCGCCGAAGTTGTTACCCTGGCAATTGAACGTTGCAGAAGGTAGTGGAAACAGAGATACAGCCAACTAACATCTTACTTGATTCCAGTTATCTTGCAGCCCATCCTGAAGTTAGGACCGAAATGAACAAATATCTTGAAGAAAGGAGCCAAAGAAGATCAAGACGGTATATTACATGCACTTGTTACTTCTTAACCTGAATTTGCAGCATGTGCTAACTCTTGACAGTGTCGAAAAGCGAAAGCGACAGAGACCGTGTCGTCAATCAAGGATGGCACAGGAAAACTCTCAGAGACAGCAGACTGGTGCTGATGGAGACCAGGACGTCAATATGGGTTAGGAAGATTGCCATGTGTGGTGATGCTGACGATGGAGTCATTACAGATCAGGTATGATTGTGGGTTTGACGTCTCGTGCAGTCATACAGTTATTCAAAGGTTCCCGAGAACGAGAAAAGTCGTTTTTATTGAATGTAGATTTGGGGGAAGGGAGGTGCTGTCGCTGCTATCTGTAGGATAGCGGCACGCCGAGCTTGCTTTCGTCAGCCCCAGGACATAATCTTGTAGCGTGCAGAATACTAAAAAAAATTCAAGGCTCAATACTCCATTGTGACGATACCAAGCACAAGCACAATCCCATTCCCAATATGTACAATATCTCTCTCCACTGCACCAAACCACCCTTGTAAAGCCCTCATCTTCTTCAGGCGCTTTTAGCCTTTTCAAGCCTCTCAGCCTCAAGCTCCTTCTCCGCGGCCTGGTAGTACTTCGCCGTATCAACACCATGCTGGTTATGGTTGACAAAGTTGAACCACGGAATAACATGCAACCAAATACCCGTGTATCTCGAGTTTCGACTGGCCACACCCTGCATATATGGAGTCAAAGTGCTGTGACCATACAATGGCTCCCCTTTCTTAACCTTATCAACCATCTCTCTCATATCCATATCAATCTCGCGCTGGTTTTCCGTCCAGCCGTAGAATCGCACTGTGTGTGGGGAGACCCGGTTAGAATACAAGGACATCTGTGGCAGCCAGCGGAACGGGAATCATACGGATTGAGCTCTGGTAGAATTTCAAAAATCCGAAACCGACTCCAAGAACTCCCGTGAGGCGCATGATAGGTGCGAAACCTCCCTTTCCAACATACGAGGGCGCGATCTTCTCCCAGATCAACATCATCGCAGGCATGGAAGCAGCGCAAGCAACAGCCTCCGCATAATCTCTGGGACGTGCATAGCTAACCACCCTCTTGAAGTGCCTACCGAAGATCAGTCAGTATCTCAATTGATTGTTGGACGTGGGGTCGTGTGGGGAGCATACGGGTCGCTGTCGATGAGCTGCGAGGGGGAATGTGGTTAGCTTTGCCTTGGGAAAAGAGTGTCTTGGTTACGAACTGGGTAGTCTGATGGGACTTGCTTTGCTGGCACGTATGGCCGTTGCTCTGTGTTCGACATTTTGAAGGTCCAATTGGTGTCAATTGGGGTTCCGAGTCGATTGCTTTTTGAAGCTTCGGATGTCGTTGCGAGGTTCAATTGCTGACCTTCAATGTCGCGCACGGACCAGCTCGAATTATATTGGTGCCTTAGGAATCATAATGATGCCTCGTCGCGCGGAGTCGCGTCTTCCATGAAGTTTAGACGCGTAGAAAGATCGCTGTAGCAAGGAAGCAGAAAGACACGAGTTCCTTTTGCCCCAGGGCATTCTATTAGCGCCTTCATTATTTCTTCATTCGATCGCACTTTATAGCCACGTCATGTCTTCCACAACTAGAGATCTTCCAACTGGAGGACCAGCCGCCGGAGGTGACGAACTCGACGATCTATTTGACTACGATGTTGGAGGGGAAGATGATCCATTCAGCGAAAACTACAAAGCCCCAGCGCTGCCCCCAAAGAAACACGATAATAAGAGCAAAGATAAGAGTGGAGATGGGTTGGGTCTTGATGAGGAAGTTGAGGTCACAAAAAAGCCAAGAGTTCCTCGAGTAAAACTAGATGAGCACAGGTTTGTATAATTAGTAATTCTGGAATACCTCTCTAATGATATTCGTACAGATTACTTTCAGCAGCTGGAATCCCTAAATTACGAAAAAGAGCGAAGGATCTAAAGTTCAAAGGGAAAGGCCATGAGGTATTGTCAAATGGCCCCAGGCTATGCTGATATCTGACTTTTATTTAGTTCTCTGATGCTGCTAGAATGCTTGGATTCTACCAGTTATGGCTGGACGATCTCTTCCCGAAGGCAAGATTTCTCGACGCGTTAGCAATGGTGGAGAGGATGGGACACAAGAAACAAATGCAGGTGGCCAGAATGGAATGGATCAATGAAGGAAAGCCAAGATCATCCGTACACGAAGACTCTCTTTTCGATGAGCCCGCTTTGCCACCTCAAAATAAAGGAGACAAACCTGAGACCTCTACCCGAGTTGCGCCTATATTCGAGAAGACCGTGAGTGAGAGACCTAAGACACCAACCGGTGATATAGTGATGGACGACGATATTTATGATGCAACTCCAAGAGGAGCTCGTCAGACACAAGTGATAGATACAGGTGCACACAATTCATTGTTTGGCGGAGGAAATGCAAGTTTGTCTGCGCTGCCTAAACCTGTCGATGATGACGATGGACCACCTGAGGATGACCTGGATATGTTGCTGGCGGAGGAAGCAGAGATGTTGCAGAGTGCACCAAAAACTGCACAACCTGCAACGAAGGCAGCAGTCCTGGATGATGATGAATTTGATGATGAAATGGAAGCTATGGCCGGTATGGATGATCCGTGGTAATAGAGGGGTACTCTGTGGCCTGGTTCGGTGTTTGGGTTTGGGTGTCTATGATGCTAGGGTCTGTGGAGTTCAGGAAAGAAGCATAGATGAGGATATAGTATTGGGAGTTGTAGACAGCGAAGAGTGATATATTCCGCAGACAGAAATAATTGTTATTTGTTTGTACAAAGAAAAGATGGTGGGGTAGAAACGGGAAGCACTCGCGTATTCCCTATGACGCTACAAACAGATATGTACCACGAATTTTGGACAGCCTTACACCACAACATATCCTCAAGAGCTGAGCAGACCTCTGTGGCTCAGCAATGGCGGATAGCCTCATCAATGCGCTGGAGAGAGTCCATCTCGAAGCTCAAGTGACAAACAGCGCAGATGACGACTGGATTGATAGCATTCTGGATGAGCAACGGCCCCGCAAACGTGTGAAGCAGACCCAGAAGGACCTCAAGCGTGAGTTGGAGCAGAAGTACCTGACTCCCTCGACTTCTTTCTCAGCAGATTGGCTTAACAAGCTCCAGCAGTAAGCCACTTCTTCATTCCACAGGGTGCAAAGGTCGCGAAGGACTAATACCCGTAGACGGTGGGATGCCCCAGTAGACTACACCAGCCTCTTCAAACTCGCACCGACGCAGACACGCACAATAACACGATTCACGAGAGAAGGACTTGAGGGGCGAGTTACAGGTTACCGGGAAGTCACAGTCCCCGCCAACAGCGCAACAGCGAAGAATTCTACGTCGTTCCTCCGAAAACCAGCAAACAGGGCCGATTTTGTTCGAGGTGCAGCTGGTTTCTTTCCCTTCGCGCCAGGAGGTCTTGAGGGTGTAGAAGCTGCAGCGGCTTTGGAAGAACAGGCTATAAAGAATGAGACGACGGTAGTCAGTGGCACATCGAAGCTTGAGAGGGTCATCAATTTCAGCGGCGAGGGTGGGCTTTTGGAGATTGCACCAGGACTCAGCAGAGGGCTCAAATTCTTAGAAAAGAAGCCTGATGTCGACGAGCAGGATGAGCAAGATATTGAGGATGTCCTGGAGGAGGATCCAGAAGACGGACCGACAGAAGATACCAAAGAGAATGGAGTGAGTAGTGCACAAGGCTCTGGTGACTCGTCTGAAGATGATGCGGAGGAAGATATTGACTCCATGTTACCGGTCGAGTTCCCAGCGCTGGAGCCTCATGGAAATCTTGCAGCATCGAGTGCCAAACGAGGGGGTAGAGAATGGGCGCATATGGTTGATGTCAAAAGAGAGATTACGAACTTTCGTGAGTTAGTTCCCGACATGGCTCGAGAATGGCCTTTCGAACTGGACACCTTCCAGAAAGAAGCAGTCTACCATCTCGAAAATGGCGATTCGGTGTTTGTGGCGGCGCACACTTCTGCTGGAAAGACAGTCGTAGCAGAATATGCAATATCTCTGGCCGCGAAGCACATGACGAAAGCTATTTACACTTCACCGATTAAGGCATTGAGTAACCAGAAGTTCAGAGACTTTCGAGAAATCTTTGATGAAGTTGGTATCCTCACTGGAGATGTACAGATTGCACCAGAGGCAAGTTGTTTGATTATGACAACCGAGATTCTACGGAGTATGCTTTATAGAGGAGCGGATCTAATTAGAGATGTGGAGTTCGTCATTTTCGACGAAGTCCACTACGTTAACGATTTAGAACGAGGAGTTGTATGGGAAGAGGTCATCATTATGTTACCAGAGCATGTTACTTTGATTTTATTATCTGCAACAGTGCCAAACACGTACGAATTCGCATCGTGGGTGGGTCGGACGAAAAAGAAGGACATCTACGTTATTTCTACGCCGAAGAGACCTGTACCATTAGAACATTATCTATGGGCAGACAAAGGCATTCACAAAATTGTGGATGCAGAGAAAAGGTTCATCGAAAATGGCTGGAAAGCTGCAAATGATGTGCTCAGTGGCAGAGATAAAGTTAAAGCCCTTCCAGCACCTGAACCATCCTCAGGAGGTCGTGGTGGTGGGAACGGTCGAGGAGGAAGAGGTCAACCCCAACGTGGAGGCCAACAGAGAGGTGGCGGACAGCAAAGAGGAGGTGGCCAACGTGGAGGCGCACCACAAAGAGGCCGAGGTGGACCTCCTCGAGCAAGTCATGCCCCTGGACACATGGGCCAGCGAGGTGGTAGACAAGGTGGACGAACGTCAGCTGCTCAAGACAAGACCCTATGGGTTCACCTTGTACAGTTTCTCAAGAAAGAGACTCTGCTGCCGGCTTGTATCTTCGTCTTCTCCAAGAAACGTTGCGAGGAGAATGCGGACGCTCTTAGCAACCAAGACTTCTGCACGGCGACCGAGAAGAGTGCTATCCATATGATCATCGAGAAATCAATTGCACGACTCAAGCCTGAGGATCGAATCTTGCCACAAATTGTCCGGCTACGGGATCTACTCGGTCGAGGTATTGCAGTGCATCACGGTGGATTGCTACCTATTGTCAAGGAAGTGGTCGAGATGCTCTTTGCCCAGACTCTTGTCAAAGTCCTATTTGCTACGGAGACATTCGCTATGGGGTTGAACTTGCCCACGCGAACTGTCGTCTTCTCTGGTTACCGCAAGCACGACGGCCACTCTTTCCGAAATCTATTGCCTGGAGAATACACTCAAATGGCTGGTAGAGCAGGTCGTCGAGGTCTGGACACTGTCGGCTCAGTGATCATTGTTGCGCCGGGTGGGGGAGAAGCTCCTCCAGTCACAGAACTGCGGCAAATGATCCTAGGAGAGCCTTCAAAACTGCGCTCCCAGTTCAGGTTGACTCACAATATGATCCTAAATCTTCTCCGCGTTGAAGCTTTGAAGATTGAAGAAATGATAAAGAGGAGTTTTAGTGAACATGCTACGCAACAATTACTACCAGAGCATGAGAAGTCAATCAAGATATCAGAGGCGGATTTGGAAAAGATCAAGCGAGAACCTTGCGATATTTGTGATATAGACCTCGAGCTCTGTCACCAATCTGCCCAGACCTTCAAGCAGATGACAGTTGATCTCCATCTAGGTTTACTAAGCACTCCCGTGGGCCGTAGAATGTTTGCCAAAGGTCGACTCGTCGTCTTCAACAAGGAGGGTGTTCGAACGCCAGGTGTCCTGCTCCGGGAAGGTGCCACAGGTGGAAGTGCGCCTACATTACAGATTCTTGAGATTCGGACACGCAGAGATCAAAGAGACTCAACAGATTTGTTGCCATACTTACCCAAGTACCGCAAGCTGTTTACAAAGCTTCCAGAGTTCAAGAAACACATCTCAACAAAGACACTGTACATTCCAGTGGGCGACCTCGAATGTGTGACACAAACGACTGTGAAAGGTGTGATACCGGAGATCTTCCAGGGTGGCGAGGGCTACAAAACAGCCATACATCAGCTACACATACTATGCGGCGACTGGGAGGCTGATCTTTGGAATGAATTGGATTGGTCACGAGTCAAGGAGATGCAATTGAGAGAAATGCTCGTAAAGAGAGCTCAAGAGGCAGCAAGCTCGCAGACTTGTAAATGTCTTAGTTGTCCACAGTTTCTGAAGCATGTAGGTTTTGCACCATTCAACATAACTCTGACCTATACTAACTCTTATAGTTCGCTATGCGCCATGATGAGTGGATAATTAAGGAGAACATCTCTCAACTGCGCCAACTGATGTCTGACCAAAACCTGCAACTCCTACCTGACTACGAGCAACGCATCCAGGTCCTTAAAGACCTTGAATTCGTTGACGAAAGTTCCCGTGTCCAACTCAAGGGTAAAGTAGCTTGCGAAATTCATTCTGCGGATGAGCTAGTCCTCACTGAACTAATTCTCGACAACGTCCTTGCATCCTATGAGCCCGCTGAGATAGTTGCCCTCCTCTCAGCCTTTGTTTTCCAAGAAAAGACCGATACGGTCCCTAATCTAACTCCAAACCTTGAACGTGGTATGAAAACCATAATTGAGATCTCTGAGAAAGTCAACGAGCGTCAGATCTATCACCAAGTAATCCTCTCCTCGGATGATTCCAACGACTTCGTCTCCAGTCCAAGATTCGGCTTGATGGAAGTCGTTTACGAGTGGGCCAGAGGCATGAGTTTCAAGAACATTACTGACTTGACGGATGTTCTTGAGGGCACAATTGTTAGGGTCATTACGAGGTTAGATGAAACTTGTAGAGAGGTTAAGAACGCTGCGAGGATTATTGGTGATCCCGAGCTGTTTACGAAGATGCAGACCTGTCAGGAGATGATTAAGCGGGATATCACTGCTGTTGCTAGCTTATACATGTAGGAAGTCCTCGGGCTTTTTTATGTCAAAGACAATTACTGTAGGGTTTGACACTCCCGACAATCTGACCTAATTGCCTGCAGTGCTCGCTTCACCCGTCTCAGAACTTCTTGATGCTTTCTCTGATTTAGTTCTTTGAATCTACTCCAGTTAAAGTGATTGGGAAGCAAATATCCAAAAAATACCCTTGGGTCTTACGAACCCCATCCTTTTGGGCTTTATGGAAAGGAGTCAATTCCCAACTGAGTGGTTTGATTGCTCCGTTGAAATTTCACAATCTTTAAAAAAGTTTAAGTGCAAGGCAGGTCGCATAGCTCATTGACCAACCAAAATAGCTTGTTTTGAAATGCACCCTTTAAATTCATATTTCCACATCATAAGAAGTCTTAGCCTGTTCATAGGTCATGCAAAACGTCTAACAAAAGCGGCTATCGAGTCGCTCAGCAAACCGAATCTTCGACGTAGTGCTATACCGCAACTACATACAAGGCTGCCAACTACTGAGATACGAGAAAAGCACTTGGAGTCTCTACACCTGCCCCTCAATACCCTTTATATATACCTCAGAGTCCACCACCGAGGACAAGTAGCTTTCCGTGCTAGCATCGCCTCCAGCACCAATATGTTCTAGTGCTATTACACTGTTACTATCTTTATTACAGAGACGAGAATCCTCTAGCACACCTTCTAGACATATTTCTGTGGTTTCTTTAGGGGTGCCCTGAGGTGCGGGTGGGTTTAAGTAGATGAATAGGTTGGAAATCATTTTTTATAGACCGGAAGTCGGGTTATAAAACGGATTATAAGGTGAATGTTAACATATTGTAGTAGGATGACGATGTAGGTTTTCTAAGAGGTATACTAGGGAATGCGGTAGGAAGGATTATTTTAGAATGTCTTGTTTAATTGTAAGGAGTGAAGAATGTTTAGAGTTTTATTTGTGGTCTCGGTATAGACTAGGAAAGAGCTGTTAGGGTAGGCTAGCTATTACTTATTAGCCTAACCATTATTATCACTGTGTCTAAGTATTACTATTCACCTATATCACTTATTAAATCCTACTTATAGAGTGTGTAAGTATAAACATCTAATATAGCTAAATAACAGGGGTTATTCTACACCTCTATCTTAGAAAATATATAGTAGGATACTAAACTTAAAGAATAGAGGTTCTTTACTAAGTGACCACTGTTCGCCTACTGTATTAAAAACCTAGAACTATACTAAGGACGTTTTTAGTTATATAGATATAGTACTAGATAAATATAATTAAACATTCATACTAGTAATTTTATGTTTTATTTTAAAATAGTAACCTAGGTGAGTAGTACTAACTAATTAGTACTAGATTCTACCTATTAAACGTTACTATATTTTAAACATACCTCTAGAGGTCTTTTTAAGATATCTACTACTAAGAATGTTAAGAACTTTAACATCTTTACTAGTTTACAGTATTCTTAGACTAGGCTTCCACACCAATGAAATACTTTGTCTAGAAAGTTGAAGGAAACCCTGGCAACATCCTTGTCATTCCTCATTCTTATCTTTACTTAAGCAGGTTCTGGCTTCCAATCCAGAGGACTTTTGGTTCACAGCGTAGCTTCCTTCTTCAGTATCATCATATAAACAAAGCCCAAGGAAATCCACTCATCGACTATCCTCAAGGGCATAACCATTATATCACACCTTCGGCAACACGATTATCGTAAAATGTAAAAACAGACACAAATACCTAAGTCAAAGATACGACACCTCTACCAGGTAGCCCAGGCATCACTTTTCCGACCCTGTAACCTTCCACAGAAACAAAGCGTCGACCCCTAGATTATTCCACTTCAAACCCCTTACATAACCATCCCGATGTCCCCGAGTAATTTCTATTGCGACGCACAAAAGGATGCACCACTGTGGCACAGACCAATAGTTCATCCTATCTCTCGGCTTTATTATTAAGACTTAAGAGTTGCCTAAATCTTGTACAGCCGAGCCCTTCCACTCAATGACACGTTCTGTAGATCTCGTAGAATAGGACGAGATAAGTGGGAGATAGCACACGTGGCAGCCATTTTTAGCTATCCTGATTTAGGGCCTTGAGAAATTAGGCAGATTTTAAATTTTGTCGGAGTGTGGTTTTATAATGCTGTACTCTACTAGCCTATAACAGGATCATGACAAGGATAGGACACATCGTAGCGCGAGTTATTTTCCATTGGCTTGGAACGGATTTCAGTTACTGCTAAACTATATAGTTGTTCCTAGGTTAGTTAATAAGAAGGGAGTGGATTTATAACATCTTTGTAAGAAATTCAGTAATGTCTTTGTCACATCGAGTCAAGTTTTAAGAGGAGCTTACCTGATGGGGAAACTAAAAGGTGGAGATAGAAAACCTCTGATACCATTAGTTGCTAATGTGGTTGCTTGGATTAGGAGCTTGGGTTATTGGGACGATATAGAGCTATAAAGAATATACAAGCCTGTGTTGTAATATTGACTAGGTATGAAAACATTTGTGCTGTTGTGAACAACATCTTTTGCTCACCTACAACGGCAGCAGACACGCTCTTGGCTGAAGAGCGCTTTCCTATTTGCGTGTCTTGAAGTGCTGGATCTTAGCTACCAGATGTGATTTTGTAAGGCGGAAGGGAAATTCTTTTCTGACTGCTGAGAGACATCAGGAATTACTACACGTAAACGTCAAACTGCCACTATTGGTGGACACTTCAACTCTTAAACACTTGTTTTAAAAGTATAAGTCATTTCACATATCCCTGAAATTAACTCCGTGCCAACGAGGTTCTAATCCGATCAAGTGCTCCGTATGACCAAGAATCAGCTCTACTGTGCCGCCTTGACGATTGAATTACTACAATCAAAGTAAGAGCTTGGCTAAAAAAGTCCACCTCGATACAGTCAGAGTGACACCAAAATTAAGGCAAACTTTACAGAAGATAAATGACGCTCTAGAACCTCAGCCTTATAGACGAACACAGCTAGTGTACTTAGAGAGTCGCCCGGCTTCTTAGAGGCGAGCCTGATATTATTTGTCTTTTCTGATCTAAGGCCTTACCAACCAATCAAAGTTTTCACTACTTTGTGGGTGTGCTGTGTTTGGATGCTTTTAACATCTTGTAGGTGGTGTTCTAAGTTCAGGCTAACTCATGCTTACACTTTCCACAGGTTAAAACTTTGACCGAGGGAATAGTGTTCGGTGATAGGGCAGAGCATAATAGCACTAAAGCAGTCAATACACCACCATTTGGATTGTACACTGCAGACTGCAGACCATCATGACCTGTCGAATGGTTACTTTGTGCCATGGCCTTGTGACGGCTGTCAGTAACTCCACAGGCACGCCATTACACTTATTCAATGATTTTATCCTTTTCGAGTTGATCACTTATACATGGACCTTTTGCTCCACAATATAGCTGATTCGCCAAAGCAGAGAATAATGAGCACCTAAGGTGGGTGGGGTGTGTCATATCTTGATCGGCGGTCTACTTGATTAGAGCAGATAATCTGCATCCAAGTACCTTTCGGGGTGCATGAAAACTTGTACATAATAACTCCAAACAGCCTCACTGTTACAACAAAACAGGAAAAGGGCTGGTGTTATTTTGAGGGAAATTGAGCAGTTTTTAAAGGGTGGTTAGTATCCACAGACCGCAAAGTGCCAGCAGCGCCTTGAGAATATATATGCATCTATGCCTAAATAGCCCCATTTCTACTTATCGAAAAGAATTTGTCCAAACCCACCGCTCTCGTATTCAATAAATTCAGCTCACCTCGAGGTCTATTTATCCTTCTCCGATGATTATAGAGTCCAGCCCCTCACTTGGTAAAGGTGGATTAGAAGAACATATCATATGTGATGCCTGTATTGCCCACAACTTGTATTTGAAAGGGTAACTTTCTTTGCATACCGATGTATGTTTGCCTCGAATTGTTGCATGCTTTAGCCTGGCTGCCTTTCTTTCCGCCTTGTTGTTCTCGTGGTTGTTGGGATTAGAATTCGGTAAACAAAATCCCGGGCGCAACAGGGCGTTCAGGGTGTGTCAAGCGACGAAGGCAAACTCGTTGCAAGATACGGCACTGCTTCCTGTAGCTGATTCCGGATCCGCGAATTGTCTCGACGGATTCATGTCTTTTAGCGACGAAAGGTAAAGGGCATTCGCCAAAGCTAATTGTGGTTTCTGCTGCAATGCCTAAACGCGTTGCAGCAGAAACGAAGGGCTTTCAAAGTACGGCTGCTTGTGCCCCACGGGAACACTGTAATTCCACACCAACGGAGACGAGCCTCCAATGGACGCCTCCCTGAAGCAATGAGGCAGCATACCTTGTCCCAGAAGAAGGAAATACCAAAGAGACCCATCAGAATCTTGCCCGTGATTAAAGTAGTGGGCGGGAAGTATGATGCCAACTGTTATTCCGTCCGCAAGCCGTAACTCATATAGTAGGTCTGTAAGTACAGGAATTTATGCTTGCGTAATGCACTATCTTGCTAAATATTGACATGGAGATATTTCTCTTGGTGTAGATTTGATCAGTTCTTATATATGAGGAAGAACGAGAGTCTTAAGGGATAGTGCAATGAAGGAATACAGGCGTCGGAGGCTTGGAATAAGTAATAGCGGTGAAGGGAAATTTTCAGCAAATTATTGGTCCTCAACTGCCTTGCATTAGAAGGCTTTTGGGGAGATCAAGAGCGCATTATGCGTTGCTACACAACACTAAGTAGAGCTTGTTGAGCTTTCCACTTGAGAAAACCATCAGGTGCAGGACTTGTCGCGAAAAGAGTCCGTTAGGTCTATTGATGACGGTTTTGTAGAACCAACAAAGGCTTAAGTCCTCTTGAAACACAGGATAGCCTGCCATTGGCATGCAGCAATTCTGTGGTGAAAAGTCTTGGTGACGAAACTGGGGCAATTTACCCAAGCGTACTTCGATAACCATGTGGACTTGGAACTACACAAGTCATTCAGCTTGGTATAATCAAAGTAATGGCATGTAGTTTCCCGCTTTTGTAGTCCATGTCCTCTCCCGATGTCAGGTGCAAGGTGCTGCAGGAAACCATAGTCTTTGCATCCTTCTCTGCTGCGTTGTATGAGCACTACGAATAGGGATTGGGGGAAGCAGCCAAGGGCTTTGATTGCAGGAATGAAGGTCTGAAGCTGAAGATCGTTAGCATATGTCCCAGGACGGATTGAGTTTGTATACTCACGGAGCATTGTTCGAGCATGAAGGTGAGGACGACCGATGCATTAATAGCAATTCATGAGTATCAAAGTGGGGAAAATCATCCTCTACCATAGTTGGCTGGAAAAGCTGGCTAGGTATAGGATAATGTAGATCTGAGGTCAATAGGCGAAATCCCCCGACTGTCTGTATCCGTAGATTTGGTAGAGTTGGCAGAGGAATAAGAACTTGGTAGGTAGTTCATATGGTGGATTAAGAAAATGTGAGGCGGTGGGAAAGAACCGCGCCGATACGAATCCACGGCGTGAAAGTCCGCACCACCGCACGTAAGTTGATGAATATTTGAGTGGTGAGTAGAGGATGCCGCTGACTAAGACCTCGAGATTCACCAAATCAACTCGCTCACTACCAGAATCAACTTCTGACAATTCTATGACAAGACTACTTCAACCACATCCAATATCCCATCACTAGCAAACTTGAAAGCAGAAGTTCGACATATTCAAGAGCATGAGATTCAAATGCCGGAAACTGGAAAGTGACGATAACAGGGGGTCCGGAATCCAGATACGGGGGGTTGTAGATCGGATGGAGGGAATGAGTCCACAAATTGGGCGCACACAGCGATGCGCTACATACTACATAAGCATGTGATGTTGATAGCTATTGCTTGGCCCAACCATTTGTCGATTTGCAGAGACTAAACATTGTTTTTTTTTGAGGAGAAAGCGGGGAATAATGCACGAGGGCAACCACTGGGAGTTCCCAGCTGGCAATGGAAGAGCGATAAACAATTTGCGCAGATTTTGCTTTTTGTTTCTGCAAAATTTGACCGTGGCCATTGATTGTATGCCAGTAATTGTCCTTTGGTGTACAGAGGTGTGCTGAAGTCGATGAGCAGTTGCCTCTTTTCGAGGACTTCCTCTGCCGTCCGGTCGGGCTCAACTGTTGGGATACACTTCTCTGCTTTGTGGCAGTCTGGTGTATTGGCTACCATCAAAACTGGAAAGCTCTTAGGCTCGATCTCGCATAGCTGCGAGAACGACCTACATGTCAAAGCCCGAGGCTGATGTACATGTACGGAGTTCCTTCAGTAAGGTCTTTTTCTTGCCTGGCTTGAAGTCTTAGGCCTAGATTGCAGGTTGAGAACTTGAGTGGCTGTCGACCCATGTCATGACCTCCCAGCAAAAGCTTCACAAGTATAGCTATTCTACCAACCATTACTACAAGACACGCGTCGTGAAACAAGGCAGACAACAATACCCGATTGTTGCGGATCTCACCTCCTAAATGCCAATCATCATTTATTAAGAAATTGACAAATTGTATAACGTCCTACAGCATTGTCCCGATATAGTATCTTCACGAAGATGCATTCTCAGTTGTACAATTTCATGTTATCAAAGATGTGTAACATAATGCCCGCTCGCTGAAAACTGCATGGCAGGAACCACCTGTTGTGCGAATATCGAAACGAAGTATCACGACACCTCGTTTGTAATACCGCATAGAACGTGATGAGGAACAACATTGGCGTTTTCCATCAAGGCAGCGTGCCTAGCTGCGTATGCAAGTGATTGTGCGGCAATGTGAGGTTAATCAAACGCCTCCATCCTAGAGAGCTTTTCATGACCTACCTTTACTTTGGCGAATATCTTCAAGTAGGGGAAATTTGGGAGGTTCTAGCTCAACTTTGCCAGAGAATTGCTTTGCTGGCATCTAGAAGGGATGGCGGGGTGATGAAGTCTCACCCAGTCATTACAGCCTTAAATAATAGCCCTGCAGTGTAACGTCCAGCGTTATTTCAAGACCTCTTCTTCTTCCATCAGGCATCAAAACGAGGCAAGCAACCAGATGAGACGCCATTTCTTCTGCTCCTTTAATTTCTAAATGACCACCACGTCTTCTGCATAATACAACGTCTAACAGACACTAGCACAGTCACCTAAGTTGGGCGTGGCGATGTAGTACTGGGCAGAACACCCGAACTTAAAACTTCATTGCGACAAAGATGACTCCTATACTCAAGGTTTCACGACAACATACACCTCGGCCCCTGATATTTGGTCACACGCTTTGGTGATATCATTGTTTGCCTTGAACAACCGTCTTAGAGCCTCGAGCTCCTGCACTACATTCACTACGCCTGATCTTTTGATTGATGAGAGACAATGAGGATGTGACCATCAGGGCTTGAAGGATCCTTCCAACGGCGCCTCAGCTGACGATGGCCTCGAGACCCTGCGATACACGCCAAAGTCGCCTGTCCCTCAAAACAGACGTTCAACAACGCATCTGGATTCAATCCCGCCTTTTGAGCCACCTTAATTCAAGATCCCTTTCACCACAGCCAGTACTATTTCCAGCCTCGAAGGCTTTCAAACACCAAAATCTCGCCGCATCGTTCATCGAGCCCTACACGGCGAGTAAGAATATAGCAGTGTTCAAGGCAGCCAAACACTGAAGGTCATTCACCACACCTCAGTCCTTACGACCAAGGAGCCCAAGAAACCTTACGCCCCAAGAGAACCAGCTCAGCTGGTTCACAGCTACACGGTGTCAAGGAATAAGGGGGGATGCTTCCTGCAACCCCAAAAGAATCAGAACAGGACAGGAACTTCTTCGGCCATTCGAACGCCACGACAAGCCAACGGCTCAAAGACGCGAATCTAGATGACCCCGGGAAGCACCATTCATCAAAGGGCAAGTGAAGACAGCTGAAGATGAAGGCAGACACGCTAGGGTGTAAGACCTTCTCATTTGTCTGCGCCACGAGTATCTTTCGGAGATGGTTTGAGTTGGCATCAAGCTCAGCTGTGACTGTCATGCCAATGGCAAGGACAACATCAACGAAGTCGAAGAGGGCTCGTGGCTGATCGTCGACGGAATATCTCCATTCGTCCAGATGACAAACTTGTCTTGGGCGCTCGAGTGACTGGGCCATCTTCCGGACAGCGACATGATGACGGAGAAGATACTGCGATCTTCGAGATGGAGGATGGCAATAATCTAACATGCGCCTATCATGGAACAGTATGATCAGCCTCCGGCTCAAGTGTGTAGCTGAATTTTCCAAAGGGAAGGGTACAAGGAACGTTGGTGGAGGCAAAAAGCACATGCAAAGGAGGATCTTGAATACGGATACGAAAACAATGCTGAACCAGAAGAATAGGGGTTGGTCGCTAAGCGACCACTATTCGCCTGCCGCGTCAGAAAACCCAATAGAACCTGCAATATTATACTTACAAATTCAAGAAGAGTCACAATGAAAGCAAGATGATTCAGTTAATTCCATATCTTTGCCACCACTTGTGTGAAAAACCTTCCTCTCGTATCAATGGAATTTTCTTGTCTAGATGAATCTCTTGCACAGCCACCAGTCTCGCCACTACAGCCCATCATCCCTGATAACCGAGATCACGTGCATATTGGGGTTGGTAATGATTACGCCCATTTGGTTCACCAGGTTCAAAATTAATTCGAGGTTGTTAAGCGTTTTCTGCCAACAGAATTATAATATAGGCTATACTATATTCTTAGTACTCTACTACTTACCGCCTCTAAAGCCGTGGGTAGTAGTATACTAAATTTAGTATATATCAAGGGCGTAATAATCCTCCATAGGTAAGCCCCTCCTCATAAGGACTTTACTTTGTAGGGAGATTCCAACAACCACAATTTTTTCTATATTCAAGAGTAAGCACGTGTAAGAAACCCAGCATATTCCGGAACAATGAAATGCGGAATCTTCGGCATTGCGGAATGTGGGATGCTTTGAAATCTCCGGATCTGCAGATCTCGTGTTTTCGGGGCCATTCTATTCCGACCTTGTGGTATACCGACTAGAAGACATTGCTGCGTGCAGTAAGTAAGACGAAAGATTTCGTTGTTTTTCGGTTGCGTGGTCGGAGGGAGGCATACGATGCTTACCTTTGGGTAACTTGATCTGTCAGCTACTGCAGAATGGGGACAGCGAGCTCCCGTCGATCAGCAAGTCGGTACCGGGACAAATAGCTTCTTCCTGGTGTTCTTTCTTTTTGATGTAAAATACCTCCGCTGATATCCGAACGGAGTTAACCAGGTGTAAGAGTCAGATCAGCTCGTAAAGAACTAAAGTCCGCGTCAGCGTAAGAAAGCGCGAATATGGTCAGCTCGCTGTAAAATGACTAAGTCATCTCGACGCCTTTTTTGCTGCGGTGAAAAGGATGAGAGATGATTCCATACGCAGGCTGTATTAGATGCCTCTGTAAGGCAAAAGCTAGGTAACTGAGTCTCGGATGCTAGCGCTTGCTTGTGGACACCGGTCGTCAGGTGCCCGTGGAAGATAGAACTTTACGAACTAGAAATTCTACATGAGATATCACAACAAAGGCTTCGCGTTTGCTGCGCCCAACGCAGCTTCATGTCAAATCTGCAAGCTACGGCGTACGGAAACGCGTGTTGCGGGCGTCGGGTTAAGCTGAAGACGCATAGAAGCCTTAATATGAAACTTTAGCTTTGCTTTTCCCTAAACAGCTCCGGTGATGGATAACCTGAGCACTCCAAACCAGGATGTACTACTGTACAGGAACTCGGTGGGAAGATAAGTTGATAAGCTGCCAAAGGCAAACAACTTTTGTGGAGATATAAAAGCATTGAGCGTTTTTTGCGGGGATTGGCCAAGGAAAATGCTTGGAGAGGCCTTGAAGTGCTGTTCGCCAGGCAATTTTGGGCACTGGGCAGGCATACTCCTGTGTTGGGAGTAGGATAGAGCGAAGACATGTACAAATGAAGCCACGATACGCTGGGCTCCGCGCCGCGATGTGACTTATAGTACCTCACCGACTGCTAATATTGGCCGTTTAAGTATAGAACGCGGCATATAATCGGTAATCGGCGTCTATTATTCGCTACATGCGCGCAGACCATGCTATTCCATGTGCTGCTTCTCTGCATCCGACCGTTCCCTCACCCACTCGGAATGAGTGTGCCTGTCGAAATTGGCAAACCGACAGGGTGGAAACGCTGTTGCCTGGCCTTTTGCCTTGATGTCTGTGTTATGAGAGACCTTCATGGCCGTTGCTTGTTGTTTCGCCTAGGACCAAGGAGATTTTCTTAAGGCAGAGAAAAAACATCAGAAGTTTGTTGGAGGCGGGTGGATCCTCTATGTAGTTTCTAGTTGCTCTGGTTTGGTATAGGAAGCCGCGGTTGAAATAGTTGTAGACCTGTTGGATGAATTAGGGGTATCTCCCACTTGCGCCATGGGAGAGCGTCTCAAGGAGTCCCGGTGGAAGGTGATCTAGCGGCGGCAAACATGCTCGTTGGAAGTCAGGAACCTTTCCTTGGCCGGTTGCATTCGATCTAAGATATGGAAGTCCTGACCAGTTTGGGCTCAAGACAGAGGGGCTCAAGACAGAGGAGTCGTTCTGCGCCTAGGAAGCACGCTGACCTGTACAACAAAAGACAGCTTGTTTTCGAGACCACGTCGTCGATAGTTCCCTAGATTCATCTTTCGACCACCTCATGGTCTTGCGCAAGCTGTTCCATGAATAAATTTTGATGATGCCACCAGAGTGGCTGGGCTGGTGATGCTCGCATCGCGGCGTAGCGTAGCGTACGAGTAGTCATCCAAAGCTTCAGCACCAGCAGCGTTGGGACCTCTTTTGCCTGAATCCTCTATCAGCTGTGTCTCCTTTGGCTTGGAAAGAGACAACTTTGTGAAACACTTTGCAGCTGTTGAGTAGTGTTCGACAGGAAAGCGTGAGACCTAAAGCAAACAAGAAAGTGAAGCTGTTCAGGCTCGAGAAGAAAAAAACGCGAAGGAAGCTGAGCATGTAGGTGTTGGTTGGAGGCTCATGATCGAAGCCTTGCCGGGGCAAGAGCTGACAGTTATAGCGCAGTTCGGATTTTTTTGGCGAACAGTCGTTATGAGGCTCCTCTGAATAATTGTGCAGGATGCGAGTCGATGGGTGCAGCATAACAGATGGCGACTTTTTAACAGCATCACAGCTTGAGACTTGGTAACATTGCCCTGTAGGCTGCCCATCCAAGGAAGCGACATCATCTCACCGAGAGATTTCAGCTCTGGCCTCGTACATTTGCTTCGTGGTTGCGAAAAGGAGGGACGGCGCGGTTTTAGTTCGTGTGGTTCGCCTGCGTTCGCCTTGTTGCCTTCAAATCCAACTCGGTAAGGTTGAGCCTCAACTGATGTTACATGTGCCCTCTGGAATTAAATATGTCGACCGAGCCTGCTCTTTGCTGCAAGCTCCATCGAAGGCTATACTTGTCTTCATCGCCATCGATTTCCATTCATGCTCGACTGCTGCATTAAAGTCCAACCTCTGTACCAACCCCTCTCAAAATCGGTCTCAGGCGGCTCCGAGTGTTACCACACACAGTTCGCCGCTATCCCGGTCAGTAACTACGTCTTCACAAGCCAGCCAGCGCACCAGAACTAATATATCGCAAAGACATGCAGCGCAGTCCGCAACAGCCAGATCTTGGAGATCTTTGGATAAAGCACCAGCGCAAAAACAACAAAACTACCGTTTCGTACGCCTGTGTGCATTGTTTAGACAGACGGATATTCTCAGCATCGGAGCACTTGTGGAATCATGCCAAAACCGATCACCAGGACAAACTTCCGCCCGACGAAAATGACTACCCTCGATTTAGAAAGGAATACGAGGAGGAATCTCTGCGGAAAAGGTTCGTTAATTCCTCACTCAGCGGCCAAACACAGCCTTGCCATACAGGAAAGGGGCGACGAGGCTGACTTCCCTCGACCACCAGATCGACAAAAGATGACTCTCGAAAACCATCCGTCATAGAAGGCAGCAGAGCCCCGGCAGAGCCTCCTCCAGGCAAACGACCCTTTATTAGCCATCCAACTCACTCGATATCCAGTCTACAGGCTCCCAGTCTACAGGCTCTCAATCTAGAGGGAGAGACTCACAGTGGGGAGGATGTGAGGATGGGCGAGACCGCGCCCGACGATAAACCAAGGAAACGGGCTGCCATTGGTGATGGTATATCAGCAGGCTCAGGTTCCCCAGCTAGAGCAGAGGATACCCGCGACTCCTCGCAATCTCCGCCTCCACGAAGAAGTAAAGCCAGACCTACTTCTGTGCCTGTGTTTGACGCAGAGACCAGGCACCAGCAGCATGCGTCGCCTCACCGACCGCATGTTCCCGGAAAGAAGCTATGGAACCCCGATCAAGACACACCGATGCCTAGAGCTTCTTTTGATCCTTCAAATATCGCGTCTGTTCACGCGCAGAAGTCAAGGGCTTCGGGTTTGCAGTCCAAGTCAAAGAAACCTTTCCAGGGACAAGGTCAGTCGCAAAGCCCACAAAGCCCACGAGGAGCCCCTCCACCACAAACTTCAACCACAGTTCCTTCCGCGATCTATGGCAGTAGGGCGTCTTTGGTCCAAAATCAAAATTCAGTAGAGGGCACCAAAGCCAAGGATGAGCAATACGACATCATGCGAGAGCCAGAGACGAGACCGATCTCCCAAGAGCAGCTTGTTGCTGAGGTGAAGGGTATCTATGCAGGCCTTGTTATGGTTGAGGCTAAATGCATTGAAGTGGACAATAAGCAGGCTACTCTTGCTCAGGCAGAAGGTGTTCAAGCCAAGCTTAATAACGAGCAGTGGCAGGCCCTCATCGCTCTGCATAGGACGCTTCTTCATGAGCATCATGACTTCTTCCTTGCGTCCCAACACCCTTCGGCGAGTCAGGCACTTAGAAGGTTGGCTTCAAAATACGCTATGCCTGCAAGGATGTGGCGTCACGGCATCCACAGCTTTTTAGAACTTTTAAGACACCGTTTACCAGCCTCTTTGGATCATATGCTCGCATTTATCTATCTGGCATATTCCATGATGGCACTTTTATACGAAACTGTGCCGGCATTTGAGGATACTTGGATCGAGTGCCTTGGCGATCTAGGCCGGTACAGGATGGCCATCGAAGATGATGATATTAAGGACCGCGAGGTCTGGACAGGTGTGGCTCGCCATTGGTATTCTAAAGCTTCCAACAAATCTCCAACTACCGGCCGGTTGTACCACCATCTAGCCATTCTCGCAAGGCCTAATGCGCTGCAGCAACTTTTCTACTACTCAAAGTCATTGTGCGTTGTAGTGCCTTTTACCTCGGCTCGAGAGTCAATTTTGACTCTTTTTGATCCGGTACTCGATGCCGACAAAGGACAAGGTCAATTCAGACTCCCCCCTCTTGACAATGCGTTCATCAAAGCACATGGTTTACTGTTTACTAGCAAGGACTTTGAAAGATTCGATGCAGCAGCAGCCGAGTTCCTTGGTTTACTCGATGGCCAAATTGGGCGAGTAACAAGCAAATTCATGGAGCAAGGTTATCAAGTCGCGGTTGCCAATATTGTCTCGATGCTTAGCTTTGCATCCAAAGAGAACGTTCTAATGAAAGCCATGACATCCAACGACGAGGGTGATGTGCAAATGGAAGGGATATCAAAAGATGAGCCAACCTCAGACATGCAATCGTTCCGAAAGGCTGAGTATCTCACCAATGCTGCTTTAGAGACCGTTCTGCGAAGGATTGGCGACCCCAACGTTCGTACATTCATCCACGTTACTCTGGTTTTCATGTACCGCGTCTCGCGTTATCCGGCAGCGATGAGGATCTTAGAATCTAAGTTTCCTTGGGAGCTGTTAAGTGTCATGCTCAACACGCTGCTTAAGGAATTAGCATCTATTGGTATACCTAGCCGCATTGAGGAAGACCACTTTCCACTGCCAGAGAAGGGTGATGTTCGCCCATTTCCCGAGGACTTTGCTATGCGCGGCCTTCTTTGGGTTGACAATTACTTTCCAAATGAATGGTTTACCAACGAGAAGATCGAGGAAGAAGAAAAGTACCATGAGCGTGCCTCAATGAAGGAACAACGTGCGGAGCGCATCCTCTGGCTCGCTTGTCAGATCGCTAAATCTAGTCGCTGCATTCAATATGATACCAACAGCCGTCGCTTTTCTCTATCCCAGACTGAGTGCGAGCCAATACAAGCAGATGGCAGATCTATGACATTCGCTTCGGCAACAACAGATTCCGGATTTGAGAGAGCAGAGACATGGTCATCAGCAGAGGGTGCTTCAGATGTCGAAGAGTTACAATCATCAACTTTGTCACCAGAAAGATCTCCAATATCATGAAGTCAATTCCGCGTTACTATGATGGCATTTAATACGTTTGCGCCTGTAATGCCGAGGAGGACATTCTTGAAGTCTCAAACTAAAAATAGTATGTCTTTTAGAGTCTTCGTAACAAGAGTCAACACGGACTAATGTTTAATACTTTAGACTGTTTCCTGTACAATGTCAGAGTGAAAGTTTAGTAACGTTACTGATATTGATCCTCTTGAGATCAATCATACAAATTATACGTTTGAGGCGGCTTCATTTTTGCCTCTCCTTCGGAAGACCATCATCTATAGTTTCCAACCTGCGACGTATGCTTCTACCTTGGTAGATCTTCAACCTCTCTGGGGGCTGGCTATCTACTCGATCCAGTTATGTCCTCAACGGCATATCAGGCAAAAATACGTTGTTCCTATCACCGCGATATATGTCCCGGCGCCAGCTCAAAGGGGGGTTTTTGTTCTCGGCCTTGGGATGAAAGGATCTTGTGTAGTTATCATAAAAGCATTATGTTTCAGAATTTGTGCATAGAGGCCATCAGACGCCGATGAAGCGTGCGTGTTTGGCCAGCATTATGATCGCCATCCCATCTCCATCAGTAGGGCCTCCTCTGTTCATGACTGGACGAAGTGAGGCGAGGGAAGTCATAATAGCAAATCGCCGTTCCCCTCACCGAGACAAGCAGTTCGTGTCTGCCCCGCGCACGCCTCAGAATTCCAGCCAGCTAGAACACGGCGCAGCCCAACATCACAATATGCCTTAGCGATCATCACTCAACTCAAAAGTCGATGTGGTGGTACGAAGTATAGAAACGGCGATGGTGACGGTGGTGGATTTGCTGGTCTATGTTTCATTCCTTCCGTCTTTCATCACAGTCGCAGGGCGATAGCGACCCATGACACTGATCAATCACCTTATTATCATCACCATGCATTTCAGTTGTCCACATGAATGCATTACCATTCTCGCATCCGGTGCTCAAGGTTCGAAGGCTGAGTCTGCCTTACGATGGCTTCATTTTGAGGTTCATCAATCTGCGGAAGTAAGCTCCAGCCTTCTACTCTAGTTAGTGTTGGAATGAAGGCAGCCATTGCAGCGGTGTTGGACGGGCCGCATATTTTGATTGCTTTCAAGGCACCACGGCAAGCGCTGGGGCGTTACCTTCCCCCAGCCGCTCACTACAAAGTTGGATATAACTCAAATAATTCACATATTGTTTGCCTTTTTCAAGGCTTCCAAACCCCCCGGTATTATCTTTGTGAGAGAAATAGAATTTTATGTTCCCTTGGCCTTGCCGATCATGTCTGCATGTTTTTACGATGTCTCTCGGGATTTTTGAAAGATTCCAAACTTGTACTGTACATACGCCCAGTTGTTTGCCTTGTATGTTGGATTTATCCCTCTTCTGCCTGCACATGGAGGTCCTCCCGATCGATCGAGAATTCATGAGAATATCGGAATTGACTTCCGGCCTGCATATCCATCGCATTGTTGCGACCTCAGCCTGAAATTCTTCATCCGGTTGCTTGACAACCTTCCATACCTATCCTCAAATTCCACGGCGAGCGTCACGAAAAGCCGAAGTGCCACCAGTGCTGTTTCGAGTGTGAAAATCAAGTTACGTTGGTTAGTCGAGTGATATTGGAAGTTGTGTTTAAACCCCGGATCATTTCTATCTTTGTGTCGATGGCTTCTTATTTGTCTGGAAAGTTCCAATCAATTCCATCCACTCTACAATTAATTCACCATGCATACAGTACTTGTACTTGCCATACAGGAATGCTTCATTCAGCATCTTGACCATATCCAAGGCAATCATCTCAACAGGGCCTGCCTCTCTTAGGAAACTTTACTCTCCTCTACTCCCTCCTTTCTCTCTTACTAGGTAATAAGCTGCTACGCTATCTTCCAAGGCATCACATCTGCCAGGTTATTTCAAGTTACATAAAAATATACGCTTACTAGAAAACCAACTTTTCAACTTTGAGCAGTTAATTACCAAGATTAATACTGGGAGGCGCAAGGGCGTTTGCCTATGAAGAACGCGAAACCGTTGACCAGAAGGACTCACACCGTTTCTCAATTAGACTAGGAACCGTATCTTCTTTCCTGTCCTTGACTCTGTCTTTCTTTTGCCCTTCTGTTTGAGTTGGCGCTATACATCTTTTATCTCTCGGCCTCGTCAGGATAACGCTTATTTTTCAATCTGTCACTTCACTCCATCACTTGCCATGGCCTCGTGGTTTCTGTGTAATTCGCTCGCTCTTGTCATTCTGCTTACATCACATCCGCGCTTTCTCTATGGCTTAATCTCTACCGTTCTCCTCTTCTCTCCGCGCATTTGCAACCCTTTCTAACCACGCTTGCTTTTCTGACCACTCTGCATCGAATTCATTGCGGAACTCCCCACGCAACTCCTGTATTTCAAACGCCCTCTCTTCCCGTATTTTATTCTCCATATCCTGTGTTATCCGCTCCTCTACACCATTCTCCCGTGCTTCCTCTGACTTTTTTCTTTGCACATCCATTTTCATATCACACTTTACCCTCTCCAACTCTTCTCGCATCGACAGATTTGCCATCCGTCTTTCCTCAAAGGCACTTAGCGTGTCCCACAGGTAGTCGATATCAAGTGTCGTTCTGAACGTGGGCGCCATACCTAAGTTATGCATTCGCGCTAATTCCTCGAGGAAAAATTCCGTAAATAGATCTCTCATTTCTTCTGATAATAGGTCCCAACGAAGTTCCAATCGACGCGGAATGAATACCGCCATTTCACGTGCCGCATGACCATTGGGTCCGTAAGTTCTGACCAAGTCTGGCGTCGGCTCCGGGATACGTGGTTCGATTTCCTCGACAATGAAGCCTCCATTTTCGGTGAAGTTGTAGTGCATTGAGGTTACGGGATGTCTACACATGCAGCAGCGCCTTTCTTTACTGACATCGTTGGCGAAATATGCACTGATGCAGTGATAACAGTGAAGATGATTGCAGGGGAGTTGAGCGATGTTCGTAAGGTCCATGAGGCAGATGGGGCATTTCTGATTGGTATGCTCTGCTTGCCCGGGGCGTAGGGGTGGATAAATAACCTTTTCCTGGGTTTCGGAGTCTCCTGCTGGGTGATCCATGGTTCTTGATCTCGAGGTCCTTCGCAGATTGATCGATGTTTTGGTAGGTGCTTTCAAGTGTGAATGGTGTGAATGACGATGTGAAATAATGCTTGTATGCTTGTTGTAAGACTTTTTCTTGTGGTTTGTGTTGTGTGTAAGAGAGAGGAAGAGAGCGGAAGAGAGAAGAATATTAAGACAAGAGTAAGAGCGAAGGTCACTTCGCGGCAAATTTCAACAAGGAAAGTGCTAACTTGACGTGACTGCCATGAAAGTATTCACGTAGTCACTCTCTCGCGGACATTGAAATTGGATCTTGCTGTAAACTCTCTGTTGAATTTTACCGATTTTCAGAGCTTTCCCAGTATAAAGAACGCACGCTCTGCGATAACAGCAATTCTTTGTCTTTGGGTATGGCTAGATTAGTCTTTTAATTGCTATATGTGATATACAGTGTTCATTCTTCAAACGTGGCAAGTGCTACTCCATGACTCCCTCTTTCTTGGAAATTCTTGGTCATTTATATCTTGTTAGTTAGCATATCGGAGTCATTATCCTTCGGTATTTCATAGATCTTTTTAGTTAAACATGTGCCTCTCCAGAAAATGGCTGGCAAATCGAAATACCTCAGTCTCAAACCACCAGCAACACGGCAAGCTGTTCAGCTTTCAATAGACAGACGGAACTTCAAGTTTGTAGATGAACATTAGAGTTTTATAGCATTCAACTTGTTTCCACAGGATCATGCATGAGTAGATCAAGTGTCGAGTTTAGAAAGAGACGATAGTGTGATCCAGACACGGGCCTTAGGGAGCCAGGGAAGGAGAAGACGAGTCTAAGAACTAGAGGCACGAGGTAGCCCACTACATACTACATCTGTTCGAAAGAATTCTGATCTGAACTGTGATCAACCAACAAAACTTCTTACTTTAACAAGACTACCCATAAATGGTGAGGATGGTCCATCGTCTCGTTACCTCGCTAAGTCTTTGTCTGTATCAATATTTTGCCTCTTCGCTTGATTTAATTATGTTTAGCGAGCTACCTCTCCGATGGTGATCGTATTCACTCCACGTTCTTTGAATGAGCTACAGCTATCTGCTCACTTTATCTCATCATATCAAGAATGCAAATGCATCACTTCTTTGTTTCTCTTGCTTATGTGGCTTCGAGTGAGAAAGATCTTTGTCTGAAATCAAAGAAAATGTCAGGTGATACCACATGGACCTCTTATGCTTTTGCTTCTTGGTAAATTATTGTATGGGTAAATGGATAACATGAGAATGACTGATAGACTTGATGAAGATGTATTAAGCCAATTGCAGCATGATTGCTCTTATATCTAGCAGCATGGCCATATGCTTAGTGAGGCGAACCAGGTATAAAATGAAAAACTGAATTGAGACTACTGTTGAGTTGTCGGATGAACGTTTTTCAGAACCTGGCTACCGTTTTGAAAGAGCTACTGTGAATTCTTTCACGGGGATGTGTCATTCACCCTCTCCAGCTAAGAGTCAACACTTTAGTGTCGCTACACAAAGGAAATTTCTTCCACCACAACACTTGAAAAGCTCTTTGACGATGCCTTTTTGTCTCGATCCTACCTCTTTAAAGGAAGCAATGGTATTCCTCCTGCATCTCTGATACATCATAAACTGTGCATTCAATTCATCGTCGACAATATGCCACCTTCCAACATGGGCACCACTGAAATAACAATCCTATCCTCTTACTTTCCCCTGCAACCAATTGTTAAAAACGGCATCCTAACGCTCTTCAGCATCCTGACCTGGCAACCAACAATCTACACTGTAATCTTCAGCCTGGGATTCATCCCGTCGATTCGCAACTTCGTTGTCGAGCATGTCGCGGCACTGTGGGGTCAAGGATGGCTCTTCGCCTTCTGGTGTCTCGTCGCCTTCAAATTCGTCAAAGTAATCGTCCACACCATTTCCTACATCCTGTACCGACCAAAACCCATCCCACAATTTCCGAGCGTTCACCCCAGTGACGTCACAGTCATTGTACCCACAGTCGGATTCGCAAACCCAGACGACAACTTCAAGAGAGAGTTTACCGAGTGTATCGAAACCATCCTGGCGAATCGTCCGCAACAGCTCATCATCTCAACAGCAAAAAGTGACCAAAGGCTAAGAGCAATAGACTTCTGCAACGAGCTCGTGTTGAACCTCAAAGCGGAGGATAAACCTATCGATACACACATCTTGATCATTTCCATCGACGCAGCAAATAAGCGAGCACAGTTCATCGCTGCAGCACGCAAGGTCCAGACTTCCATCATATGCTATGCGGATGATCATGTATTCTGGCCTCAAACCTTCCTCAAAAGCTGTCTTGCGAATTTCGAAGATCCGTCTGTTGGCCTCATAGGTACCGTCAAGCGAGTGCGGAGAACAATTGGACGGACTTGGTTGCAAGATTTCCTCAACTACATCGCCGTCATGTATCTAGAGCGTCATAACTTCGAATGTACTGCTTCCTCATATATCGATGGAGGGGTGTTCGTCATCTCCGGTCGCACGGCATTGGCGCGCGCCAGTATCATAACTTCTAAAGAGTTCATATTCGGGTACTTGAATGAGATGTGGTGTTTTGGTACTGTCGGCCCAATGAAGGTTGATGATGACAATTTCATCACGAGGTATATGCTCAAGCATGGATACAAGATCATTTTCCATAATTCAAAGGATGCGCTTATGGAGACGACGTTGGGTATAAGTGGCGTGGAGAAGTTTCGGGGTCAACTGTTTCGTTGGGTTCGGACTACGTGGCGCAGTAACTCGACATCTCTCTTTTCTGACCGGACCTGTTGGAAAGTATGGGCTTGGACTACTTATGCTATGTTCATCTCATCTTTCTTTAACTTCGCGCTGTTCTACGATCTAGCACTCGTTGCCACTCTTTCCCTCGCGGGCCATCCTTTCTACAGTCGAGGGTTTGCTTGGCTTTTCGTCGCCTGTCTCGCGTCGAAGCTCATCAAGCCTTTTCCTCATCTCTTGCGGTGTCCAAGGGATATCCCTTACGCACTCACAGTTGGTGTAGCATTCGGCTGGTTGCATTCTTTTGTTAAGCTTTGGGCTCTCCTAACATCTAGGAATATCCAGTGGACTGGAAGAAAGGGGATCGAAGCGGTGGGCAACGATAGAACTACCAGGAGGCTCAGCGCCACATCCTTCACCAGAGAACTCCCCGTTCCACTCGCAGCATAGATCTAGAAGATCGTCTAAATCTCGAATTCGACTTGGCAAATAGAGGAGGAGTGGCAATAGCACAAAAGAGAGAGTATCATGAAGGAGTACCTGAGACGATTGCATTTCACTTTCGTTACTAAAATGTTATGAGTAATAGACAAAAAAGAACCCAATGTGCTCATATAATTTTTAATGTCTAATCTTCACTGCCCTGTTTTGGACGAGAGATGCCTGCTCGCTCAACAAGAGTAGGAAAAAGAGGAAGGGGAGCGTGAAGTTCTGGAGTGTAGCTTGTATCATGGTCTGAACAAACATGAGCATAGTGATCTGCGCCTTCATTATAAGAGTCTACAGATTGTACCCTTTCGTACAGTGGATCACATTCGCCAACATCACCAAATAGGGCTGGATAAGCGATGTATCCTAACTCTAGCTCAATCAATACAATTCTGTGACGAGAAAGCTGCTTGATTCACGACACTCGTTCTCTTTCCCCCAATCTGTCCAACTGCACTGAATACATCACCGACTTGCAGCCACAGGATGATCTAGGTTGCAATGCTGTACTAATGCATGCTCCATGATCATATCACTCAGGGGATCCAGTCTATCGTTCTCGATGTACAAGCATTTGCTCCTGATCAAATATTTGGTTGAATGAAACTATGATGCAATAGCACGAGTCCCATTTATTACAGGATTATATTTTGCTCCTCATATCTGTGAGCGTATGTGTTGGTTGGTTCAAGGACAGGGCGCATTATCCTGTTCGGACAGCATTAGCGCACTGGACTGACCGAAGATAACATCAAAGTACCATGTCCGTGAACCTGCAATGAACGTTCCTCCGTAACAGCATTCTCCACTGCCATCGGATACGTATGAACCTTCTCGGCATCCAAGGTTCCAATTTATGCAAGAGCTTTTTAAACACCTGTTTCGAATAAATAACATATGTGTGTGCTGTGGGCTACTGAAATCCACTCGAAACAATGCGGTGCGTATTCGATATTGGCTATTGTAGGCGATACATCTTATTTCGAGGGAAGAAGCTCGAGGGCGCGGAGCACTGTTGCGCCTGGGGCAGTTGTCGGTTTCATTTCTGGCTCCATAATCTCATTGCACCTTGGCATCTGGAACTTTTGTGTTTCGGACGGCAACCAAGCAGCCCATCCGTGGTGGTGGGATGGAGTGGAGAGCTCTTAAATACTGCCACCAACTGAAGCGAGACTTACCTGCTCTGCGCTTGGCTGAGGTGGAGATGGAAGAGGCATGGTCGATTCCTTTGACTTTGAATCCTGGTAATGGTCCTCGGGAACTACACCTCGCCCTAGGCTGTAGAATGCCAGCCGAAGAGGGATTGCGAGGCTATAGATATCTCCATCATCGTGAGAGCTAAGAAATGGATCAACCCAAGTCACAAGTTGTTTCTTCATGATCGAAGCGTCTGGTCTGTGTATTTTTATCCTCTTGTTGTGGTCTGAGCATTCAGAGTTGGCCTTTGAAATTACGCCTAATGTCTTGAGGGCGATAGCGAAGCTTCTGAGTAAGCTCTGAGAAACAGAACATCAGTCTTATTCAACGATATTTCTGGTCTCAGATTTCATTTGAAGGCGCGAGCCCTAACAGATCATCAAACCAATTGACGTTCCGGATATCAAATGTTTCCGTGAAGTGTGCACCAAATGGGTTGACGGAACTATTGAGCTGCTGTCGGTTCTCCAGTACTGGCGCTTGATGCCTCAGATCCGAATCATCAAAGTTCGGAAGTATGTGAGAGGGTCCTGCAGAGTAATAATGTTCTTCAACGCCGGCTTCATACAAATCTTGAGACAGCGGTTGATTGATGCCAGTTTGATAAGAATGTACACTGTCTTGGAGCCATAGAGGGATATGCGGTGTTACGAGAGGTGACATTGCTGAGAGTGACGGCTGGTCCGTTTCGCAGAATTTCTTCACAAACGCCGAGACATTCAATGACTTGTCCGCTGATACGGAGGTCTTTGCAATACTGTGTTCTCGCTGATTTTCTTTTTTATCTCCTTGCTCGTGTGCTGAAACGCGAAAGTGAAAATCTTGCTCTTCATTTAGGAGCTCTGTGAGAAGGCGTTCTCCCCGAGCAGAAATCGAGCTGATCGGAGCACTTTCCGAGAGCATTGAAATGGTGTCTGAAACCATTTGCCTATGCTCTGTGGACTCATGAGCTGACTCATGGCGATTGAAGTTGTCTAAAGCAAGTATAATCTTGGACAAGTCAGCACTAATTTAGATGCTGTTTATGTTGCCCATAGAGTTTACTTACAGCAGCTGCAACACTAAAAGCTTGCATAATCCAAATGAAAGGGCCTTCGTTGGAGGTGTCCTGATTAACCTCATGAATAATGGTTTTCGCAGCAGCTAAACATGTCCTCCTTGTAAACGCAAATCTTGAATCGTGGAAACTCAGACCAAGGAACTTCCGATGGATCATGATTATTTTGTGGGCGGCTGTAATTGTCAGGGCCCGGCGCGCTAGAGGCACCCAATTCGGCCATGAAGGATCAATAGGCACTTGGATGGTCATGCAAGCCGGCAATTGGTTTGTGACCAGCTCACGCATCCGTTGGTCAAAGTATAAAACTTGTGCGTATTTCGTACTGATACTTTGCGCTTCGAATGTTTTATCGAGTAGTTCTGGCATAAGACTAGCTACTTGGAACAAGAAGGACGTGTACGATGTTATTGTGGGTGTTGAAAGTGGTAATGGTTGTAATGTCTCTTCTTCGCAGTGAAGTGGTGCTTTTGTTGAAAAGTGCAAACGATTAACACCTGGGTCACATAATCAGCACAGTGCTCAAGTTAAAAGGTGCAGCCTAGCCATTGTGAACCTACAATAAGTCTCGGAGAATGGCACCGAAAACCAATCCTGTCTAGTCAACCTGTTAGCGATATACTAGAGACTTGTGGAGGATACACACATGGCTAATTGCTGCCACAATCTACGGCCCGTTTCTTTCTGTATGGCATCCGCCAGACTTTTGCCATCTAGATGGCTGGATTCGTTCTTTTGTCGCACAATTCTATGGAGACCTAGCGATTGGCCAATACGTATAGCGGCTGCCAATAACACAGACAGAGAATTGGAATACCTAGGGAAAATCAGCAAGGTTTGCAAAGTTTTGATAGGCAAACCCACCCAAGAGTATGAGCGCACTGAGTCATGCACGCAATTGCCTGTACAGCATATACTACTTCTTATTAGCTAACATGTCGGTATTATTGAACGGGCAAGCTTACAGCAGTGATTCTGTTGAAATGATCCCGCTTTCAGACACTCGATTGCAGCCTGGTAATACTGGTTCGCCAAACTACCCTGCTCGTCTAACAAATGTCAGTTGGTAACCGCCAACATTGTGCACTTCCATACCTTCACGAAATCCCCAAGATGTTATTTGTGCTGGTTTGGCACTGGTTATACTGCCACACATTATAGAAAAGAGAAGTGCTGCCCATTGTAAGCCAGTATTTGTCATATTAATAAGTCCATGGTCTTGGCTGTAAAATTGGTCGACTTCCTTAAGAAAGGTTGTGACGTGAAAAGAACAGTGTGCAAATAAGAGCCAATCGGCATGGTATTCGCATAGCAAAATGACTTGTGTCTTCTTCGGCAACAGCGCTTGGATTTGGAACATTGATGGAGGTTTTACGGGAAGGTGGCTGCCTCCCGAAACCACACTTGGAGAAGAGCCCAATTGTCGCACAGACTGAAGAGTGTCGTTGTCATGAAAACCCGCAAAATCTTGGGCAACAGATGGATCCCTAAGATCATCGGTGATACTGCTATCCTTTAATCTTCCCCAAGCGAGAAATTCGAGGACTGTTGCGGCATCCTCTGCCTCGGTATCAGACTCGTTCCGAGCGGAAGATGACTCCGATTCTAGATTCTCATCTTTGCGACGTAAATTTGCAGGTGGCACTTCTGTTGACGATGTTCTAGCATGTTTCACAGGCCGAAATGGTGGCACAGAATGGATTTGTGAGCTCTCTTGGGGGGCATGAGGCTCAGGTGGTCGAAAAGATGACCCATCTGGAGCAGAGCGTTTCCGACTTTCCAGGCGTTGCACGCTTTCTTCAAGGTTCTGAACCCTATTGGAAAGAGTGTGGACAAGACCGAGGACTTTCTCGTTGATGGGAGATTCAGGGACAATTGAATAGGGTGGGAATGGATGCTCGTAACCACCTGGCGAGAGTGATTGAGATGGTCGAAGCCGCTCAACACTTTGTGCCGAATCAGCACGGCGGCACAAGTGCGCTGTGCCTCTATCGAAAATGAGTAACGTCGCAATGTTGGTATGTGAGTAGGTTAATCACATGCCTTTTTGTGCAATTGTTGCAAGGGATGACCTTCAAAGGGATGTTAACAAAGCCAGGTGGTAAGTAGTAACAAGTATTGTCAGAACTTGCCTTGTCACACTTTATCTTTCGACGCGCACAATCTGCACATGTTTGTGACTTCCTCTGTGACATGCCCACGGTCACGCGTTCATCTGTCTGTGGGAGTCTCAGTCTCAGATTCCGATCCCTCGAAAACATATGATGAAACCATGTGCACAAGAAGGAAGATGGCCGGGACAAGACTGCAGTTGACAATTCAAGCACGACCGAGATGATGTCGAAAGGAGGAACAACATTGATCAGATTAGTATTGTATTTCCAAGACATCCGTATCGAGATAACTTTGCGGACGGACTCCCACGGAGCGGGCAACATTGATCCGGGCCGCCTGATGCAAACCCGAGAGATAGCCGAACCAAAACGACACCTCAAGCCGACACTCCATGCTGCTGATAAGGTACCTACTTTACATTGTGCAACCCGCTTGCTCTCTGCATATTGTTACAATACACCAGTGCCGAGACACCGAAAGTAGATCCAGGAATCCATTACTCGACCTTCCAAAATCACGAGACTAGGACTGCCGTTGGCCACGTTCATATCTTCCTGGAAAGAGTTGTGGTCTCCGAGTTCAATTATTATAGGTGCTTCACTGGATACTAGAAGAGAGGCACTTCATTGGAAAGTCAAATCGTCCATCATCTCGGTCGTATGTAGCTCTTTTCTGGGGTGGTAAACTCAGACCATGAGACAACTTACCAATGTCCATGGATATATCCAAACTGTCTAGTGGCTTGAAGGTAAACTACGACCGTAGTCACCGGATATAATTCGGAAAAGAGGAGGAGGGGTGCTCAATCAGTGAACTAGGCTTTCTAAGTCAGAGTAACTAAGTCCTTGCACTTTTGCAGTCCCCAAAAGCAAGCCAACTCTTGAGGATATGCACTTCGCCTCGTCATGCCTCCGAGTTGCACGAATAATGCAAACCCGCCTAGACAAGATGGATATATATGCAGAGAAACGTGGTGGGAGAGAATTTTAACATGTTACTCGTTCAAGAGCCGATTGTAATGAATCTCCACTTGATTGATAGAACAACATTAGTTACATACATATCTTGTCTGTCTTTTGTGAGTACCGGTATCGCAAACCTTCCCTCACCTTAATGTGCAGTTTACTTCCAGGTCCTGCAGCTCTCACCATTCGTACCCACCACCTCAACTACCATCATCAATCTTTAGTCATCATCCGCAATCAGTAATCATCATCTCTGCCCCTCTCCGCGGCCCTCGCAAAAGCGGGCCCTATAGATTATAATCCCAAACCCACTGGCCCCGGCAGTAAACGCACTCGAAATCACAACTCTTGTGTTCGTACGTGCCAGCACCAAACTTCGTATCAAGCCAGCCTTTCAAGCACATCTTGTGCAAATTCTGACCACATGTACCCTGGCACCAATCTGCGTCGTCCAGACTCTCTATCTTCTCGTAGCAGATGGGACAGTCTTCCGTGAGTGGCTTGCGAGGAACAAGTGTTCTCGGTCGAGAAAAGAGTGGATAGTTGTGAGCGATTTGATCCATACGTCTTGCATCTAGGAAGTGGTGGTAGTAGCGTGGATATTGTACTGGCATTCCAAAACCTGGGCCCGAGGCTGGATGGTGTCCTTGGCCTCTGGAAAGTGCTGGTGCTCTTGTCTGAGCTTGATGCTCGGCCATAATGGCATCTCTTACCGGATCCTGTAATGTTCCATCGAAGAATCCGGGTTGAGGTTGAGAGCCTGGGTGTTGCTGCGGGGCTGCCAGTCTTTCTTCAAGTTGATTTACTCCAAAGCCACCATTCACTCTTTGCTGCGAAATTGCAGCCATATTTCCTGGAAGTCGCATAGCTGCTTGTCTCGCAATGTTTGCAGCTTGTCCTGCAACATGCGCAGCATGCGCAGCATGCTCAGCCTGTGTCCTACCTACTAGCGGTCTTTGGGCAGCATTAACTGCATAGGTCCGAGGTTGTGGGTTGATGTTGAGATTTTGAACTCCTCCTTGAAGGGCTGCATCCTGGGGCTGATCATTGGCTGCTTGAGCTCTCGGAATCTGTAGTAAATCAGAAAGTTGGGCGGGATTGGGAACTTGACGCGGTCCTCGTCCTGGCATTGGGTGGAAGAAACCGTTTCGTACTCCCACAACAACAAGCATCCAATCGCTAACCGCCCTATTGTTGTCATCATCCGATCTGTGGTTGCGACGACAATGAACAAGAGTCGCAAACTCACGCAGCGATGCCTCAATAGCGTCATCTCTTGGGTTCATCTGTGCGATTCGATCTAGCATCGCCGATGCAGATTCGAGCTCAAGATGAGGGATACGGTTGTTGCATCGGGTGTTTCTTTGAGTACGCCCAAAACAAGTGAAGTCTGGATGTAAAGGATCAATGTTGAGGAGATCTCGAGGGTTCCACAACATGTTTGCGGCCATCCTGGTAATTTGTTGGTGGTTGGTGGTTGGTGGTTGGTGGTTGCGGATGGAGTGGAGGTGGACGGTATTGTTGTTGTTGAGTCCTTGATGGCTAACTTATACCGTTCGTCAACAAAGTGAATATTCGTTGGCGCTCAGATTGATATGCCGAGATCACGGTCTTTGCTTCGCGCTGCTTCTGTTACTGTCAAGAACTGACGAGAGATTGATTGGATGATAAGGCTCTCGGAATCGATGATAGTTGTCGTTGGTCGCGATGAACTCCAGGATTTTGATGTGGATGATGCTGCTTGAGATGTGGAGGAAGAAAAGTTTAAGCAGGAGCTCGAGTTTAAGTATTGACGTGGCGAGTCCTCGGCTTCAGATCTTGGGAGCGTTCAAAGTCGAGAACAAAGACGTTAAGCAACAAGCTGTTGGTGCTTTTCGACAACGTTCTTGAAGTTTGAGTTTGATTTGAACAAAGATGAATTCGAAGGGGATGTTTTGTTTCAAATAGTATCGCCCTAACTGCTGTTAACGGTGTAGGGGAACCTGCCACAAATCCAAGTGGTCTTTGTACATTGATAGAGCTTCAGTGTTGCTGCTTGGGGACCTTTGAATTCTTAAGTAGTGATAATATACTTGCGGTGTTGCGATCAGGCCTGTCAATCTTGTTTTCCAGGAAGCTTGGGATCTAAATTTCTGTACTCTGAAATATAGAACCCCATGGCTAACCCGCCAAGGCACCACAGGCTTCCAAAGATGGAAGTCCCCTTCCATTTCGACGTCCTCGATGCATCAAGATCTCATCCAGATCCTCAGCAACAGGACCGGCAACAGTTTCCATCTTCTGCATAAGACATGAGAGTTTGACCGACTTCTGGAAAGATAGTAGCAGTCTTGATTTCTAGCCATCTTCTGTTCAACCTTCCTGCTCCGAACTGTCCTCTCACCTCTTCCTTGGCCATCGCCTCAATAACATCGTCATGCATCCAGCGTGCTGATAACATCGGTTTGACAAGTTCGCACAGCTTTCCACAACTTTGGGTGGTTACTGCTCCTTCTGCAATGCGATCAAGATTGTCGACATAGCTTCCTTTCTGCCGTTGTGCAGCGTGGCTTTCCTTTCTGTGCCCCCTCCCCCTCCCCTCGCTAAATCATGTTGCGATATCTTTCCATGAAGCTTTCCGTTTCGCCGTAGCCAAAGCAAATACCAGACAATTGAAGGAATCAAAAGATGAACAAGGGACTGCTGCTAGGCAGATGCCCTTATGATGCCTTCAATGACTGTCCGTCTTGTCAGGTTACAAAAAGAGACAAACGCTCAGGCGGCTGCGCGAGGAGCAAGAATAAGAAAGTATTCACCAAGAGATGCGAGAAGTAAAGTGGTAAAAGATAGGTAGGGAACAAATGCGAAGATTCCAAAACTGCACCATGCAGCAAGGGAAAGCCAAGCACGATACAGACCTTACAGCCCAACAGACCACAGCATCCAAAGGAAAACCCCATCAATATCATCATCGTCGTCGTCGTCGGTACCTGACACAATCGTCTCACGCTTTACCCTCGCACTACCATTTTAGCATCACAGCAAAATCGTTCGATTAAAAGTCCGTCGAAAGCCAAAATATTCTTCAGCTTCACACTCAAAGCAGCTGCTAGTCATCACCGCACGAAGAATCCACTTCAAGCGCCGCCGAGAATCCTCGGGAATAATTATATCCCATCCTCTCTCAGCTAAAGTTACCAATATACTTTGCACCAGAGCCAGACTCACATCCACACTCAGAACTTAATTCCACCCGTTATCCTTTCGTCTCCCCCCGCCACTTTTCTTTTCTCTAAAATTCACTACTAATGAAATGCATACAGCTAACTAGCAAGCTCGTTGAGCCGCCTTCGATGTCGGTAACAGAACCGTCGGTACCAGGCGGCCCTAGGTGGAAGCAGCAACTGGAGCTCCCTTCGACGTAGAGCCGGTTTGATACTGCTGCTGTCGAGTAAGCAGGTACCTAGGTCCTAAATATACCTTGGTGTGTTTTGGCGGGCAAGCCGATTCGAGTTTATCATGAGCAAATTATCTATTATAGCGCATTTCATCAGCTTCATCTACTAAGGTACCACCACTGACTCATCACGCTAATATTCGCCGACTAGTCCTTGGCGTTCTTGGGTATAAAGTCGTCAATTCTCGAAATATTCATCCTTTCTTCTTCTTACCAACAACTTCATCTTCAACGCACATTCCACCTCAGCCAACATTCAACTTTCCATCATGTCCAACGTTCCTTGTTAGTCAAATCCTCATAGTATGTATTAAATCAGGCGCATACCCTGGGCTAAAGGCATCGAGTCATATCGCAACAGAGTTCATAATACAATGCGGCTTGGTATTTGCGATTCACGCATGCATTTCACTGTCACTTTGGAAGCAAGATAACAAAGCAGATAACACGCTTTCTGTGGGTAGCTGTATCCCTCCAACAACGATCCATTCTAACACATATTCTCGCAGTCCAGCATACCATAAGCCATCGCTTTGTTGAACCGCAACAACTAACGATATGCTTTCCAACCCACCATTCAAGCCCCATCACAACCTCACCATATCCTATGTCGCTCACGCACTCTCCATCAAAAGCTACTCAAAACCCCATCCCCTTGTGTCAAATGAACCCTTGGTTGTTCCCTCGATCATTCTCGGGGGCTGCCTCTGCCTTTGCGCTATGTTGGTAAAAGTTTCGGGATCTCGCCTCCGTTTCGTTTGGCATATTCTGTTGTGGAACTTTGGGATTGTGTTTGATGGTACGCATATGTTGAAGGATGTAGTTGATCCTGACATGAGCAGACACTGTTCCGTGGAGTATATGTTTAGAGCGCCATAGTTCTTTGATTTTCGTATGATGCTTGCGTTTGGCAGACAGTGGCTGCGATGAACATTCCTGCTTATTTATGCTTTGTTAGTTGGCTAGTTGCAAAGGGAGGAAGTTTTCTCACTTCGTGTAACAAGAAGCAGATTGTCACGAGTTAACCTTGTCAAGAGCCGAGGGGAAATTCAACCTCGTGTGGGTGTGAGTGGTCTGTGGTGCATCTGCAACGGTGTTACGTGCCCAGCAAACTTCTGGTGGTGGTATGAAGGAGCTTCCGGACTTGCAACTTGGGTTGGGCGATCCTCTCATTATCGATCATGATCCTTGTGGTGTCCTACCACATACGGAGTCAGCAAGGGTGGCTCGAGAAAGAACAGAGTCCCTCACCTCCGCTCTCGATAGCAATGATGCTCCTGAAATTGTACTGAGCTTGACAAAGAGGTTGAGTGAGTGGGTATGTGTTTCAACGTGAGGGAAAGCTGTGATGCTACCGCTGAGCTTCAAGTCGTCGAGGATCGAATATTGTATGGGTTCCTGACTTGTTTCAAAATTACTCAAAGTCGAGTGCCGGGTTCCGGATGTTGATGAGAGTTGAGCTCGATGACCTAGAACTCGTAATTGTGTTCGCAGTACGCACCAGCCAAAAGCTGATGACTTGTACGGCATTGTCCCCCTGCAAGCTCTGCCACCACCCATGGGTAAGGATAGGGCCATGACAAGCAGGGGTTTTTATTTTGGCTCCTTTGGGGGGGGCGACAGACGGGGAAAGCGAGTCTGCGCCGAGACGTAAGAAGCCAGATTAAAGGGTGCCGTACCTTGGTAATGATGAAGACAATCCCTCTGTCAAGGAGATTGATGTCTGAGCCAAAGAGTTAGCATAAATCTGATAATGTTGGCGGATTTAAAAGAATTGAGCTGGGGGAGGGCAACAGACACGGAAAGCAGTTCTGCGCCCAGAACGTTCCTAGAGCCAAATTGAAGGGTGTCGTACCTTAGCAATGATGAAGAAGATAATCCCTCTAGCAAGGGGATTAAAGTCTGAGCTAAAAAGTTGGCATAAAGTCTGATAATTTTGGCTCCCAAATTGTCGTGAGGAGGAAGCCAAATCGAAGGGCGCCGTACCTTGGCAATGATGAAAGAGAATGTGGTTCATATGACCATTTCCGTAAAGGATCTCAAGACTGAGCTTCAAGAGGCAGTATGAACTATCCAGAACAGAGATATATTATCGTCATGTCTGTGAAGTGGTTGTCCGAGAATCCTGCGTTACTCAGTTATTTTGATTCGCTTACTCAGAAATGCTTGACGAAGACAGCCAGAGGTTCTTACTTGACGAGTATGAAGACCGCTTCGAAGCATGGGAAAAGATGGTCCAAATGTCCGAGGTTCTAATCTTGAAAGAAGTCAACAGCAGAGTCAGAGGAATTACCATGCCTTTCAGAGGACGGGATAGTGAGTAAATAAACTCTGAAACTTTTGGTGGCTGATGTGATGGTAGATTCTATCCGTTGTGCAGGTTGATCGAGGACGGCAGGTCATATTGAAGGAATGAACAAAGAGATGTGAGCTTGCGAAGCAATGCCATGAATTAGAAGAGGTGTTGGAAGAGTGGTGTGTTAAGTGAAAGTTGAAGGAAGATTTTGATGAAGAAGAGAAGGATGAAGATGTGGGAGGAGGATTTAAAGTAGATTCCGAATCAATCTAAGGAAACTAGTCTCATGAGCTTCGAGGAAGGAAATTAGGGTTGGAGGCTCGTCATCTCTGGATAACTTCGATACATAGCAAGGCACATCTTGCAAGCGAGGATGCGACGCACGAAAAGCCAACACCCAAGGTAAGTGAAGGGCAGGACCACTCTGACAGCAAGAACGGAGAAGATTTTATGAGTTTAACCTGCATAATATTACTGAAATTTGCATATCACATTTGGTGTTTTTATTATTCCAATTGATTCGCAATGTATCTGCAGCCTGTCCTGAACTTTCCGTGGTAGTCATGATCCCGGGTCCGCCGTCCAAACCAAAATGGTGTGAATCTCAAGGCAAGAAGTGATGCGTTCTTGCCAGCCTTCAACGACTTGAATATAGCCGGACCTCGCTACTTACTTACCTCTCTTCTATTCTGCCTTGGGAAATGAGCTCTCGGCTAAATCTAGATCTAGAGAGTAGTCTAAAAGGGCAGGAGCGTCAAGCCACGTCTGTTTTGATGTTGAGAACAGCAATTACACAAGTAGAAAAGACAGGCACAATTTAAAGACAATAACCATTCCAGGCATTTGTGGTGGTAATCTGCTCTTTGACTCATGTAGGGCGCTTTGATTCTGCGATTTCACTTAACTACTCGGAGATCCATCACCTGCAAAAGCTTCATATTAATGTCCAACCTCTATTGCTGCCTATCAACGTTCTTCAAAAGGAGTCGAAGGCACAATCTACGACATACAACGATGCCATACTAAGCACCTCTTCGCTTGCAACATATCCCGCAGAACCCTTGCCGACTTATAGCCAACCTCTATAGACATTCCTTGTCACTCATTGAGAGATTTCACAGATATCTGTGCTCAAAATCTAAAAGATCTTTCCGATCCCGAAGCAAGGAAGCTGCAGCGCTCGAGTAGGCTCCAATAGCACCGTCCATACTACCGCCCGCACTCTCACTCTCTATATTCTGACCAAATGCATCTGCGGATCGATAGTCAGCACAAAATACTCCAGATCGCAATAGAGAAGCCAAGGGATACCTACCACTATTGTTATGAATTACAAGCAACGAGTCTTCTGAACCTGGTAGTGCCTTGTACATGTCATTGGGACCTTTGAACAAGTCGGATTTAGGTACAACCTGAGTATCGAGCTGTTGTGCGAGTGCAAGACGGAGCAAGTCAACAGCGTTGCGATCATCAAAGTCATTAAATGCAAATACCTTCATGTTCCGAAAAGTATTGTCTGCTGAAAGACTCTTCAATGCTGCGAATGAAAGCCGATTAAGCATGATTGGCTCTATTTCTTGGGCGAAGATAACTGCAGGATCAAAAGTATACGCGTAGCCCTGCGGTGCGAGTATCTCTAGTGCTGAGATCTCATTTCGGAATTGGTGTTTGGCGCTGTTAAAAAGTAGTTCTATAGAGATTACAGATTTGTTGTCGAGTCTGGTATATTTGTCGTGGATGTCCTCAAATTCCGCGGAATTAGACTTGATGAGATCCTCGAGAAACTCGACCGTCTGCCCTGGGCTCATGGTAGTTGATGCTACTTCCTTTGCATCTGGTAATCGACCATCTCTTGTCAGGCTGGCCACCATGTGACTCCTCAATTCCCCATCATACTTCTTTCGAGAAGTGACATCCTGTTTTGACTCTGTGGCCAAAACCTCAAAATCTTCCGGCAGAAGCCGGCCAACGACTTCCTCATTCCCTAAAGCACAAACGGCCAGCATGACTTGCACCGTCTCAAAGTCCGGTTGAATTGACGCAGAAATGATAACTTTACGAGCCTGCTGCTTCTTATTCTTCCCTTCAAACCTGAACACTTGATGGCCTTTGCGGTAGACATAATCGCCATGCATGTTTGCCAGGACAATGGGTGTGACAAAAGTATGCATCGCACCTTCCATATTTGTGATTGCATCTGACGATCCCATGGTTTCGAATTTGACGCCAATAGCTGAATCTTTCTTATAGCGCATAAGATGTTCGGTGAGGACTTGCGGTACGAATTCGCTGCTGCTGATGAAGGGTGGCTCGACTATGTCGGGGTGATCGAGATAATATGCGCGAGGATGGATAATACCGATAGGAACATCTGTCGTGATGAGGTGGTTAGAAGACCCTGGATAGGGAGTAATGTTGGTTTTGGCGACCTTGAGACCATTTGAGTAGTTCTTGTCATCGAAATTAACACCTCCCATTTTGATAACTTCTTCTCCGTCTTCTTCCATGTGTTCTGCTATTTCAGGAATCTTTCCCTTGGCTCGTCCGGCTGCTGCCTTCTTTCCAGCGGGTTTCTTTTTCTTCTGGATGGTCTTTGGTGTTGTTTTCTTCAGACCAGATGGCGTTTTCTTTGGTGGCATTGTATTGGTTGTTCGTTCGGGTCTTTCTTTTCCACTTGTGGCGTGTAGCTTACGGTGTGGCGTTGCTTTCAGTGCACTGAGTCTGATGGTGGTTTGCAGCAGGCGAGGGGCTTTTTTGAAAGAAAAATTCTGAAATATGATCGGTGTGGCTTTTATTTATTAGATATGTTCCTGGGGGGGTTATTTACTCCAATTGGCATTCCATGGGCGAAGAATGCCGGTCTGCATTCTCGTGCTCCGTTCAAGAAAAGGGGTGGAAATGGAATCTCGGCTGTTAAACGAGCCAATGAAATAACCTGGCCAAGGCTGAAGCCTAAGGGCGCACGCGATTTGAGAACGCGACATCTGGTGCATCACACAATGCTACGAAATCAAAGAACGACGCGCCGCATTTCCATTCCCGATACCTCCTCGACTGGCACTACGATGGCAAGGTCACGATAGCACTAGTTCTATTACGAAGGCAGAAGCGCAATGGAAACATTCTCTCTTAGGATTTTGGCCGGGCCGACCAAGACTCCTAAATGCAAACAAGTTGGCACGATAGCAGGATTACGAATGCGAATTTACAAGGAACAAGCTATTCATTTGCCAGGCAGCGATGATTTTATGCAGATATCGCATGCTGGCTCTTCCACTCTCGAATCAACTCCTTGTAGTCTTCTGGTCCATACGGCTCGAAGACTTCCGCTATCGCGCCTTGTTTCCGGTGACTCTTCAATCCAAGATCTGCCAGCAGCATGTCGACATATGGGATGGCGTCAAAGACGAAATCGGGAAGTCTATCGCCGTAGCCACAAGGGTACCTCCATTTGCCGAATTGACTGTGTAGCATTGTCTCCCAGCGCAAAGTGTCTGCAGACACAGGCAGCCGATCGAGCTTCCCATCCATGTACGCCGAAATCCAGAGCGCCTGTGTTTGGGCGCATATAGCGGTTGTTATTGTCGTCATCATTCCTGCGAAGGCAATATTGTGGTTTCCAGTGCTGGAGGGAGGAATCATGAATCGGTATAGACGGAACGGCTGGTTTGGAGCGTCAAGCTTTGCTGTAAGTCCTGAAATCGGGACATCAGGTTGGCTTTTCAAGCGTGGGAACTGGGCCAAGATTTCCGAGTTAGCCTTCAGGGCGAGGGCATTAGGTCGTTCGGAGTAGAAGGGTAGACCTAAGGTCTCATCTGAACCGGGTGGACAGAAGTTGACTGGCGGGTGAGCCTTCCAACCAGTTGCACACAAAAGGGCGTCCGTTGGTAAAGACTCGCCCGTTGACAAATGGACCGTTTTCTTAGACAGACGAGTTATATCTGCAACATGAACGCGAATTGTGCCATTCTTAACGAGGTCAAAGAAGTTGGTTGGGAAGTTTAGAATGCTCAAACCACTGCCGATCCAGAAAGCGTCATTCCATGGCTTCAGCTTCTTAACCTCGGGATGCTTGTCATATCCGTTCAAGTCAATGACATCGCTGCCCAGTATTTTCCAGAAGGCATCGACGATTTTACGACCTATAAAACTACCGTGAAGGAGCTTTCTAATACGGCCATAGCCGTCTTCGGCACCCCAAATGCAAGGGCTGAACCAGGTAAGGAAGCGAGTGTGAACCAGCTTTTCCAGCCATTTCTTGAGTGGCGTGACATATGGTGGCGCCATCCAGACAGGGCCCCGACCAGATTTGCGGATTATCATGTCGACAGAAACGCCTGCAGATGCATATGCGTAGGCTGCGTCCCAAGCAGATTTGGCTCCTCCCAGAACAGTTACAGTTTTGGCAGTCTTCAGTGTATCCGCGTGATCAAGGAAATGTCTCGAATGAAAGAGGGGACATCCGAAGGACTCACTCCCATCTATGGTTGGTAAGGAGGCCTCCGAAGTCAATCCTGTTGCTACTATGATCTTCTTCGTAAGTAGACAAGATTCTTTGTTTTCAGCGTTGACAGTGAGCAACCATCCCCCGTTTTCGCCCTCCTCAGCAGCTTTGACCTTGGTGTTGAATCTGATGCGTTCGAAAAATCCAAAATGTTGGGCATATTTAGTAAGGTACTGGTGAAGGACGGCAGCTGGAATGTGCTCTCCTGGCTTGACGCTAAACGTGGCCTCATCCATGGGAAAGTCGCTATACTCATACGTGCCTAACATGTTGTTGGACTTCAAGCCAGGATAAAGGCGATGTTCTGCCCAGACGCCGCCTGCTGTCGTGGCTGCTTCTAAGACAATGACCTTCTCAGTGGGATGAAGCTGGATGTAGGTTCTAGCGGCTGCCAGGCCATACCATCCTAAAGCGATGTCAATGGATGTTCACGAAGTTTGGTCACGGGGAAACTTGCCGGCCCCGATAACGACCAGGTCGACCTCCTCCATTCTCCAGTCTGCAAAGGAGGAAAGAGTCGTTGATGAAGCCTTGATTCCCCAGAAGAATGCCTCCGGGCTGTGAAAGCCCAAATCACGAGATGGCGGACTCGGAGTCGCAGTCGTATGGATAAAGAGTGAAGTCAAGATGGAGCTTCTAGTGTGGCCGGCTAGAAGCGAGCGTGCGAATCCTCAACACCAAGTGGCCAATCGTCTCCTTAAAACCTCAATCAACGAGTGAACACATGAAGCTCGCCTGACCAAAACATTCAATGAAGAGAATTTCGAAGACAAGTTTGAAGACAAGGACTCGAGGAGGACAGACGGGTGTTCGCAGTTGGCAGGTGGTACTCGTAGCAAACAAGGCAGAAGTGCGGCGAAACCCCCAGGCCAGTTGCGGCGGTATTCCGTGGACATGGCAGGTCTGAGCGCCTTTTATCAAAGTTGCCTTGCGGAAGTTGCGCAATGCAATTTCGGGTTTCTCCATTTTCTTCACAATCTTGCGATGATAGGCTAAAGTCGTTCAAGGGCCTGCAGTACTAAGGTGTACTGAACAGTATTGTCCCTTTTGTGCAAGGCAAGCCGCGTAAACCCCCGAAGTTCTCCAAGTTCGCTAAGGCAGGGGCGACTCGTTTTGGCCCAGGGCCCGGGGGACAGGGTCAAACTCAAGCTACGAATCGGAACTACCAGGAAATCTGGAGTTGAGAAGGGTAATTTGATGTGTATTGCCATCTCCAATTCTGGACTCTGTAATATTCACAAATAGGGTATAGCCAGCTTGACGTTGGACTAACGCTATAGTGTACTGTATTGTACAGTAGCGTCAACGAGTCTGTACGAAATCTCGTGTGGTAATACAAGACCATTCGACCCGGCAACTATGGAACTTTCGTACAACGGTACAGTTTAGAAACACTTCAAGCACATGTTACCGTCCTGCAGTCTTCGCGGTAAGAGTGGGTACAGCTACGGAACGTATTACCCCCTGCTAGGTGACATCTGTTGGAGATCATGTTCAAGGGATTGATATGGCTACTTAGCACGGCCGGTAGAAGCAAGTCATCGGAGGTTCAAAACTCATCTGGCCGCCGTGATCTCACGATGGACCAGGCGTTGTTGCACGAAATACTTCCTCGTCATTCCTACCTCTTGCTTCTCCTTGACGTACTTCAACGCAAGCTAGAAGATGAGTACCTTCAACACTGAAGCGTTCACGCTTCTAGGGCTTGGCATTACTGTTATTGGGCTTCGGACCTGTGCGAGATTGATGAAAGTTGGAATTAGAGGGTTCCAAGTTGATGATTATTTCATGCTCGTGGCTGCTGTGCGTTATTCCTCACTCCTGCTTCGCAACTTCCAGTTTTTACAAAGGTACATATTTCTAATACCATACTAAGGTTATCTACTCCCTCGAAACAGCTACAGCGTACATTGTGGGAGCATGGTGGCTTGGACTGGCAAACAATGGGATGACAGATGAGGAGCGTAAGGCTCTTGATCCGTCTTCACATGAGGCTTACCTCAGACGTGGAGGTTCTAAGACTCAGCTTGTTGGATGGTCTCTTTACACACTGCTGTTGTGGCTCTTAAAATTGTGTATAACCATCTTCTACTCCAGGTTAACGTAAGTCTCTGGCAACTTTTGACATATTTCCCACTTTCAACAACCCTGTCAAAGATAAGTATCAAGGATTCGGCTGATCCAAGAGTCTAGCACTGGCCTGCGTCACTTGGAGATACGAGTCCGAATAGCTTTTGTCCTCGTTGCCGTAACTTATATAGCCACTGAATTATCAATTCTTCTGGGTTGCTATCCCTTGGAGAAGAATTGGCAAATCTACCCAGACCCAGGAAGTGAGTACTTTCGTGCTTATGGCTTAGAATTGCCGTCTCACATATAAGAATGTTGAGCTAATACTACTGCGTGCTGGAGATCATTGTCAGCCTGCCATATCAAAGATCGATCTATACGTCACAGTAGTTTTGAATGTGTTGACAGATATTTACCTTCTTTCTATCCCTCTACCTGTAAGTAGGCACATGTTTCCAAAGACTCTGTTCAAGGCATTGGTATTGTTCTTCCAACTCCAGCATACTAACTATACAAAACAGATGCTTTGGCAGGCAAACTTAGGCGCCAAAACGAGATGGTCCCTCCTCATCATCTTCAGCGGTGGTGTCTTCGTCATGATGGCAGGCATCCTGCGAGCCGCCATCATCCTAAAGGTACCAATCATCACCCCTTCCCACAATCCCACACTAACCTAGCTAGAACCCCATAACTGGCGCCCAACAAGCCGGAAGCTGGGCCGTCCGCGAAACCTTCGTCGCTGTAATCGTCGGCAACCTCCCCATGATCTACCCCATGATCCGGCACGGCCTCGGACACGTAAGTGTCTTCTCGCGAAGCAACACGTCGAGCGGTAAAGAAGGCGGTGGCAGCTACCCGTTGAACCCAACGATTGGTAGCGAGCGTAATCGGAAGGGTAGGAGGATTAGGAGTTTGAATGCTTTGCCTACTACCATGAATCATAGTGATGATAGTCAGGAAAGGATTGTTGGTTCCAGGGAGGAGAGTAAGGAGCGCAAGGATGGGATTAGGGTTACGACAGAGTTTGAGAGGACGGTTGAGGATGGGAGAACTGGGAGTTTGAGGGTTTGAGTGGGGGCTGAGGGGGTTTATGTCAAATGTCGGTACCGGATAGCATATTATCTTAGGAAGGTTGCTGTAGGAATGACACAACAGCTTCCAGGCGACGAGGCCTAAACTTTCAAACATGTCCTCTCTATGCTAATAGTACTCCGAGGTATCTGCATGGAGAACGCCTTATGATTGTCAACGAAGAGGAGTCGCCTATGTTTTCTTTTGGGAAAGGTGCTTGTTCTCTGTACCCACTTATACGATCTGTCCCCTTACATTGTATAAAAGCATTCTCAGATTGTGGTAGCTGCATTCTGCTTACCAAACTGGCTGTTTTTAGTCTACCTATGTAATCTTGAGTACCACCCGTACAATAATGGCGGAGCGAATAACAAAGTCAAGGACACCGAGTCGCTTAGTTTCAGGGGCTATCATGCTGCCAATACAAAACGGCTAAAATTGGAGGACTGTCCACTGAGTTGAATGAAATAGAATTATTAATAATTACTAGAGCCTGTACTAAACTCGCCTGCTGTTTGAAACGCTTTAGAGCTTGTTTAATCCTCGGTAACTTGTAGTATTTGTTCTGACTTGTGAATTTAGGGATGTACTTTTGAGCTTCGTTGTTGAAACAGATAATTAACGGAGTAGTATAGTACTAGATTCAACTTTGGAATCGGAACAGGAAGCCTAGATTATATCTACACCTGTAGAGGTGTAGGTAAATCTTTGCGGCTAAGCAACCAGATACCTTAATATGATTCTACGTTATTTAACACTGCTCTATTGAGACGCTACTTGCATTCTTTAACTCATAGCAGGGTCCTATAGCTACTTTGTTTTGTTTGTTCTGTATTACACGTCGCTAGTACTACGTTGGGAATGGAGTCATCTTATATGGCGGTGTTCTGGGCTCAGTTCCGGCAAAGAAGAGACAAGTTGATAGTCACCTCAAAATACTTTTGACGAAGAAGTCGCATGTTTGGATGCTTTTTTGTATTGGCCATTGGTCATTGGTTGATATTCATAAGTCGTTAATAAATTTCGTCGTGCAGACAGTCATCACTGCGTTCCCAAAACCCCTTCTCCATACGCCCATATACATAAATCCAAAAATCCTCAAAGATAGATAGACCCCTACGCCCTGAATCTCATACTCAAGCTCCGTCTAAGCTTCGACGACATCATAGTAACCGACTCCAGATAATCACTGGTTCCGCCACTGGGATCCGCATCCGTAGCATCACAAGTCGGCGTGCCACCCTCACCAGTCTGCAACGAGCCATCCACATACGCATACTCAGTCTTCGAATCAGCGGTAAGCATGTTCGTCAAAGCCTTCGTATCCCACCCATTGATGAAATCGCCATGAGCACAGAACGAAGTTCCGCACGCCAAAGCCAAAGGAGGAGCGCCTGACCACCCTGCTGAAATGGTCTTTCGCAGATCGTAACGGATGGACATACGGAGTCGAGGGATCCGCTTTTGGCCTGTTGGACAGCGGTTTGTGTTTGGGAGGTTGTTGGTTGAGGAGTAGGAGCGCTCAGTGAGGTCGTCTGGGTTGACGCAGTCGTGGAAGTAGACGAGGTGTTGGAGGTGAGTCGAGCAGGTTGTTTCTGGGAAGGCGGCAGCTTCTTTGTCGGCTGGTGCGTCGTCTCCTTCGCAGAACCAGGTCACCCCAGCGCCGGCAGTATCGACGTCTGCTTGGGTTGTGCCACTCGCGTCGCCGACTACGTCTTGATAGTCTTCTGGAATGGCAATCTCGGCGTCGGCGATGTTCTCGTAGTAGGCGCTGAAGCGCATTGGGGCGATGGGAGTGTAATCGTCTCCAGCGCCGGTGTAGTAAAGTGTGGGAGTCCCTGGGAAGATATCAGCATAAGTTATTCTTACTCGTTTCAAACAAACATGAACTTACAGTAAACAGACTGATCATTCATATTCTCTGCTGTAGTACAACCCTTTCGTAGTTCGGCTGATGTTTTGGTAGACTTGGTAACGGCATCCGATCCCATGAAAGTGTGCATATGGCTCTTGTATTCTCCAGGTACGACAATAGGATCGATGTTCTTGAACATGAAACTCTGCATGGCAACTACGGTGTACGCATTCGCAACACCCGCAGCACCGAGGACGAGCAGACCTGAAAGCATCTTGGAAGCCTTGAAGGTGGGTGAAGAATGGCTACTCCTGGTAGAGAAGAAATTGAAGAATTGAAAGGCAATTGGCTATAGAAGAAGAAGAGAAAGTATACAGAGTCAACTGCGAAGACAAAAAAGAATGGAAGACCTTGAAAAGACTGTGAAGAGTGGCGGGCAAGAACAAAAACGCAAAGACCGGCAAGGCACTGCACTCTTATATGAGTAACATCGGAAATCCGGAGTTCCCTCACAAATACAATTGTGGAAACTCACAGGAATGGAGAAGTAAATTATTTCAAGTGGTCCCCCGTTTGACATAACGATGTCCAAGAGTTCCTCGGAGATAGTCCTAGTCCTTTGTTTCGTTTCCGTCTCTTCCAAAACGAGAGACCACGGATATCGAAGCCCAAGACGTTCTGTTTCCTCCCGATTTGTTTCCTCCATATTAGCCAAGCACCGATCCGAACAGGGACGCTTCGGCAGCCTCGGACGAACCCCACAAAGGGCTTCCGAAAGTTTAATGAGACTACTGAGGGACTTTATGCACTTGATCTATGCTGGTGCTTAGCTTTGTTCTGTTAAGATGTATTACTGTTAAGAAGGTTGCGTTGGGTGTAGCGAGTTGAAGGCTTCGGTTCTAGTGGTTGTTCGTTCGGGACTGATATTTATTGGGATAATCTGGTGCTTTGGGAAGATGAGAAGGATGGACGGTTGCCAAGAGGCTGCGTGTTCTTTCGGATTCGCCAAGTGATTTCCAAGTCACTTTTGCCACCGTCCTTTGTTAAGCTTAGCGAGTAGTTTCAGATCCTGCTGAAGAGTTGTCATGCTGACTCCTCAAGCTCCTTTCGAAGGCTTCTTTGAGCCTGTTTTTCTTCTGATTGTTGCTGAAAGATTGCTCTAATTGAGAGAAGTGAGTCTGGGGTGTATACAATTGGGTGATCAATATCATACAAAGGAAATATAGAAGCTATTGGAAAAGTACACATGGAAAGAAAGATGTGATAACTAGCATGGCTCGCATGGGGAAACAACTCGATTTTTACCCTGAGCTTTACCAAGACTATTTTATCTATCTCTGGCAATTAGGAGCCCTTCCTACTTTATTTGGGGTAAGTAGACTACATTCATCGGCTAGCTTCTTGGCTATGTCAATTATTCTCGCTTGCTTGATAGACCTTAATAGTAGTTAATATAGAAGTAAAAGGATTATATGCCTTTATGATCTCGAGATAATCATATCTCTCTAGGACTCCAGTACAGTGATTGGGGTTCCTCTTCTGTTAACTTGCGCTCGGCATACCGTCCAGTAAAATGTGGAACTTGAACAGGACTAACTTATAATCAACTTGTAGTATCCTATTGTGGGTATATTCGCTAAGTACCTAGGGATTAAGCACTCTGCTTGTCTAATGACCGCTTAACATTCCTTGAAGGCAAATAAGAGAAGTTTACTCGCTCGGGATGCTCCGCTACTTTCAAAATAGAGTGCACTTCCTACTAGTCTAAGCCTTTAGCTTTAGCGAATATACCTACGACTAGGTAGGCATAGGTACATAGAAAAGTTAAGTTGTGCACATTATATATTCAATAGACTGTTTCCATTATCTGTTTTATTGATAAGACTAAAATCAAAATATAGGATACAAGTCTTAAGGTTATTTAACTTCGAGTTTGCTACAGAGCTAAACCTGCGCTAAAATGCTACTATTAGTATTCTTACGTATATATCTAATAGGAAGACGATTAGTAGTACAAGATTTAGATTTGTGTTAAAGGTTTAGTATGCAGGGATAAGCTCTAAGTTAAGGGAAGGTATTATAATTGTAATGGTAGGTTAGTGAAGGTTAGTACAGGGAGCTTGTTACATCCCAGCACGAGGAGATTCGCGAGGTTATTTTTACTCTTAGTTGTTTCAAGGTTCTTAGAGATCTATGCGAATCTTATCACTACGAAAAGCACTTCATTGGCATGTCACATGGGTATTGGCTACCGGCACAATGGTTAGCTACAATGATTGTTCGGGGAGCCATCACACGTGATCTTTGGCTCATCATTGAGCGCATGAGTCTCTATAATGAACTTGGGGACTGTGATATTAATTATCTTATGGGACAATGGCCTGAGAATTGTTTGCTTAACGTTGATCCAACGGCTGGTATCGAATTTGCGACGCCTAAGAATTTACCCACCGTATAGATCACGAGTCCTCTGCTTCTGGCTTCCTCGCGAACTTAGTAACTTCGACGATATTAATGCTGTTTACAAAGCATTCTATGACAATGAGATGCTACACGCCGATTTTACCACGCGCTTTCTTATCAAAGATCGGGATGTAATGGACGTCTAAGCGTCAGAGGATGGATCAGAAGGAGATGTATTGTGGTACGCCCATAACTCACCACAAGTTTGGTCTTCACCTGGCGGTAGGTGTAAGTCGTCAATTCTCGAAACACACCTGCAGCCACGATTCGAACACAAGTTTCATAAATTGAGCGAGCTTATTTGTCAGAAAGTAATGTCATTCCCGAGTATGTACAGCAAGATACCTATATACAAGTCCATATCAAACAATATACAAAGAAAAACCACCCACACTCACACTCACGCCTCACTATCCCTTAAATCCCCTTAACAGCAATCCCAACCCCAACCTAAATACAACTCCCAGCAATGCTACTAGTGGTATTCTTAGAATAAGCACTTAACGCACTCCCCCCACACATCAAGCCCTTCATAAACTGGCCAGCAACAACATCCGCGCCAGCAGGCGAAGTATGCGTATGATCAATGGGATAAAAGGCATCAACAGCCGTCTCACCAAGCGTCTTATATTCGTTGGCAAGATAAGAGCCGTGGTCGACGAAGGCGGCGAGCGAACCGAGGGATGTGACAACCGTTTCTCCGTAGCCTGTGAAGCGCGGGGAGGTGTAGGTCCAGGTTCCGGTTTCCCAGACGTTGTCAGGTGTGGGGGAGGCGATGACCACGTGGGCTCCTTTGGCGGTTATGAGGCGACTAGGTGGTGGTGGTGGTCAGTTTGGGGTTTGGGGAGATAGAAGGGAAGGGGGATGACAAACCCGGCCTGGAGGAGGTAGTAGACGTAGGTGTAGACGGTCTCTCCTGTTGTGGGCGAGATGCAGGTTTCTGAGCCGCCGCCAAAGCAGTCGGTACGTCCATTATCGGTTGTACTCAAAGAACCACCATCATTATGTCCGAACTCACTTCATTAACAAACAAATCTGATCAGCACGATAACCTATTTATAACGGAAGGGGACATAGATGGGATGTGACATACATGAGGACATAATCGCCGGAAACAACAAGATCAGCAAGTGCTTGGAACCTGCCCTCGTTCCAGTATGATCTTGCAGAGCGTCCGGCGACAGCCTTGTTAACAATGTTGATGCCTGTAAGGCTGTACTTGAGGTACTCGCCAAAACCTAGGGGAGAGAGTAATAGGTTAGCCGAGTGAACTTAGTTGAATGGGGATACTGTAATAACTAGACTCAGGTTCTGACTGACCTTGAGTTCCAGTTCCACCACCACCGAGAGCCATGGTGGAATCACCAGCAAGGTAAATGGTAGGAGCAGCCCATGCTTGGTGGCTCGCAAGAGCAGCAAGTAGAATGCTTGTGAAACTCTTCATTATTATGAATTATGTCAAAAACGGCTGGCTGACAGATGATAGGTGGTCTAAAAGAGTGAACGGTCAAGTAGCAATGGCAATGCTGTACGAGTAGAAGCTTCAACTACGGGGCCATGGCTGGCGAGCAAGTTTATATCTGTAAAGGTTGAATTCATGCATGCATGCAATTTCCGGCACAAGGAATCAAGCAAAAATCAAGGAAAAATAAAGCGCGTTTCCATGGAAGAATATACGGCTCTGTATGGCGCTAGAAGTCGGGAATCCACAAAAACGTTCGATGCATTAGGTTGTAGCACACCCCTCTCTCTAAATTGGTCTCGTACCTTTTTGGCCCGAGTCAGAAGTCATCAGACACGTCCAAGCAGTGGAGGAATCGCCAGCGAAAGCCACCAGTACTCGTACGAGGAACCAGTCGCTTCTTTTAAGCATGTCGGCTAATGTTGAGGTTCCCAGGCATGGGCTGGGCAGGTTCTTGAGATCCACCAATCAGAAATCAGGAGGCCGGCAGTTCCTGTTTTCTGAGAAGTCAATTATATATATTGAAGCTAGAAGCCGGGGCAGCTCGGGGAGTTAAGGTCGATTACTGTAACATACGAGTACGTAGATGTATGGGTGTAGATTACGATCGAACATGTGCATTGTGCAGACAGAACAATGGAATTGTTGAACCTGCCACTTAACATTTCTTGGTATTGGCTGGGCAACTACACGAGGCTCATTTCAGATGCGACAAATACCATACGAGCCATAGTACTTCTGTATAAGTTTCAAATGTAAATGGCAACTAAACTTTTGTGGAAAAGTCCTACTGTACTTGGTCAAAGTTCACAAGACTCCAATTGGCATCGGGCCCGTGGGGGCATCACTGGCTGCCAGGTTGGCCTGGTGCATGCTGCGAGATCCGTAGGAATCCGGATAATCAACTGCAGAATGGAAGACACTCCAATTATCCCACATGCCGACATCACCTTCCTCGACAGGCGCCATCAATATATACTCGGGTTTGAGAATTCGGGACTGCCACTCATGCAACATTCCGCGGATCTTGACAACATCCGAAATCTCCTCGACGGGAGATGTGGACGTTGGTTTGATGAAGAGCTTGCGTGCTACGATGCCGTGAATTTGGAGTGCTTTGCGGCCATCGGCCGTGCTCCAGACCATCGGATATGTTTTGATGTAGTCTGTGTTGTATTCGGGCATTTCTTCCATCGTGTGTTCTTTACCCTGCGAAACTTTATGAGCATGCATGTCCACCTCGGGAATAGACACAGAGCAGCAACATACCTGGGTTACCAGGCCCAACCCAGTCGTATTCCCCTTACAGTTCTCAATCCACATATAAGGAAACGGCGCATACTCCACCCAGGAATTCTCCACCAACACCTTCTCCTCCTCGCTCAACAACTCATACAACTGCACATTGCTGATAAAACCAGTCAACCCGGGTTTACTCTTTATACTCCTTCCGCTGCCATCATCCCAGTTGATGGTGATATCTGGACCGACGGGAGCTTTAACGCAACGGAGTGCTGTGTAATGAGGTGGTTCGCGCTCGTAGAGAGGCGCGTCCATATGCCAGCGTTGAAATTGCGTATTGCCGGCTGCAAATGCTTCTGGCGTTGGTGGGTAGGCGTGGAACTTGTTGCTCGCTGCTGCGTCTAATGTGAGGTTTTCAAGGCCGTAGTGGTCTTCTCCTTGGTCGCCTTTGCCAACGAGGCGGACGTTAGGAGCGGCTGGAATCCCATACACATCTCGTTTCTAGGTATTCTTTATTAGAAGGATAATTGATTGACGAGAGAATGTGGCATTTACAGCGAGCATGCCGCCATGCTTTTTGAATTCCTTCACACTGCCGTGGCCATGCACTTGAGGCGCCGCTGGATCAAGTCGAGTGACGAGTTCCCAGTGCTTGACAGGATCAAGATCATGTTGGTTTTTGATAACAACGACTTGGTACTTGTGAGTTGCTTCTCTCAAGGTCGCTAGCTCTTCGTCGGTAATATCATTGAGATCCAGTCCTGTGATGATAGCCCCAAAGTCCTGCAACTTCTTTTCTGCGCTGTGCTTGATGGGGGTAATGACTATCTCCTCCTTCGTCCGTGATGGAGACATGATGGCTTGGATAATTATAAATGGTTTCTCCTGGATAACGATATATCTATTGCAGAAAGATGCTTCGCTCAAACCACGTCGACCGAATATCCAAGACTTCTATATGTATGTGTTCGCAATGCACATATCTATCTCATGCGCATCCCTTATCAACCCTGCGCTCACCACGACACACGACTCCCAATGCCGACAACCTCGCTCGAAGCTCTCACAGAACAGAGGGCGACGCGATTCTATCGGCTGGTCCCACACATTCCAGCATGCGACTGCGATACGAGATTCGGCCGTATCGCTATCGAGGCTGTCGACAAGGGGGATGAAAGCGTCGTGACAAAGGATCGTGGAGCTGAGGGGCCAAAAACAAACAAAAGCCGGTCACTGCATCAGGAATAGCTTCACAACGGATAAAACGGGACGTGGAGTAGTGGGATGAACAAATGTATCCTGGTTCAACGACGAACATCGGTTTCTTGATTCGTCAATTTGACGACTGCAGGCAGTTGGGAGGTGGTAGCGTCCTCTCGTAACAATTCTTGCGCGCACGCGACAATGATCTGGGGATTGATGGGCGGTGCTCCCCACTGTTCTCCCCCATCTTCAGGACATCGCAGGTGTGCGATACCGAGTACAGTGGTCGATGAACTCCAAGAACAGTGACAAGGTGTATCTGCAACGCCAGAACGGTGGCAGCATCAGCGATGGCACTCGACTTGCGACGATCGACCAGGACGAAGTGGTCGCGGAAGGAGGGGTAGCAGAGGGCTTGGATGTGAATATGGAGAAGAAGAAAGAGGAAGAGGTTACTTGGAGGTCGTTGCCGCATAGAAGACAATTGATTATTCTTACGCTCGCACGACTTTCCGAACCGTTGGTGCAGACTTCGTTGCAGGTGAGTTGAAAACGATAAGCAGCGCGAGAACTGCGAGGTAGCGAGCGGCTTGCTAATGGATATGTTATTGTCGTATAGGCGTATATGTTCTACCAGCTCAAATCGTTTGACGAAAGTCTTCCGGACTCCACGATTGCGACACAGGCTGGGCTCATGGCGAGCAGCTTTACCGGTGCCCAGTTCTTGACGGCTATGGTGTGGGGGAGGATATCAGACTCTGATAGAGGCGGCCGGAAGTTGGTGTTGATGATTGGATTGCTTGGAACCATGCTCTCTTGCATAGGTTTCGGATTCTCCAAGAATTTCTACCAAGCCATGATATTTAGGACAATGGGCGGAGCATTGAACGGGAACATAGGCGTCATGAGGACCATGGTATCGGAAATCGTACAAGAAAAGAAGTGCGTTCTCCTATTACTACCCACGCCTTTTACTGCACTAACCCACTGCGAAATAGATACCAGTCACGAGCGTTTTTGCTCTTCCCAATGTGCTTCAACGTCGGTGTGATAATAGGACCTATTCTTGGCGGAATCCTTGCAGACCCAGCGGGCAGCTATCCAAACGTCTTCGGCAATACAGCTTTTCTCAGACGATACCCATACGCACTGCCCAACCTGGTCAGCGCATTCTTCCTCTTCTGTGCAGCGCTCGGCGTCTTCTTTGGATTATCAGAAACCCTAGATTCTATCCGACACAAGGAAGATCTGGGAGTGAAATTCGGGCGCAAGATAGCAGAATTGTTGCGTGGCCGTCATAGCCAAGAATCCTCTCATGCATATGCGGCTCTGACAGACAATGATAACGAGCTTGAAACTGATAGAGACGTCGAGATGGCACCAGTCACGCCTACTACCGAGACAGAACAAACCCGCAAAAGAGCAGTCCCTCGCTGGAAGCAAAAGCTCCCTTTCAGACGGATCTTCACCTACAATGTTATTTGCACGCTAGTCGCCCATACTCTCATGGCCTGCCATCTAGGAACGTTCAACAACCTCTGGTTCGTCTTCCTCTCGACCCCAGTCTCCGACCCATCACGTCCGTCTCCACCGACGTTCAAACAAAGACTCCCCTTTATTTTCACTGGTGGTCTCGGCATGCCACCTCGAGATGTGGGGTTCGCCATGTCCATCCTCGGACTTATAGGCATAAGTATGCAGCTCTTCATCTACCCCATTGTGAACTCTCGTCTCGGAGTCGTAAAGTCCTGGCGCATCTTCCTCTACTGCTTCCCACTCGCTTACGTCCTCGTTCCCTACCTCTCCATAATCCCGTCGAAAACTCCACCACCAGCTGAGAAAGACGGGTTGCTGGTCTGGCTCTCCCTCTGTGCCGTGCTGTTCATTCAAGTCACAGGGCGGACCTTCGCCTTACCAGCAACAACAATCCTCGTCAACAACGCTTCGCCACATCCATCAGTGTTGGGGACGATGCATGGAATTGGTCAGAGCCTAAGCAGTGCGGGACGAACGATTGGTCCCAGTTTGGGAGGCATGTTCTATGGGATGGGGTTGAAGAGGGGAGTTGTCGGTGCGGTTTGGTGGGGACTTAGTGCATTGGCTTTAGTTAATTGTGTCGCCAGTAATTGGGTTCGGGAAGGTGATGGGCATGAGATCAAGCTTGAGGGAGATGATGAGGCCGAGGCTGAATTTAGGGCTTCTATTGCCTCCGCATCTTCTGAGAGGTGATACGGTAATTTGGAACTGGACGCGGGGTTGGGATCTTGGATATGGCACGGTTATGATACAATTATGATAGATGGTTTTACGCATTTTAGGATGGAGGCATATAAAACTAGATAATGTTATAGTATGCATCAATTATATAGCCATATCGTGTGTAAAGCGGAGCTCGTTGCAGGCCTAGAAGTTTTTCTTGCATCGTCAGAGCCTCGTCGCTGCTTGTAGCATTCAAACATGCCATATACGGCAGTTGTAACTCGAAGTCTCGAATGATAGGTATCTATACAAAGTTGCAGTCCGGCAGCTCCTCAGCGCTTTGCGTCTCGATTTCGCCTCGTTCAAGCTTCAAGAGTTGGAGACATGCTTCTTTGTACAAACGGTATTCATGTTGACCTAGTAATGAGAGCTTGCGGTTTGTGCTCTGCAGCCTAGAGTCTGCAAAATGCACGTCTTCTCTTAGCCGGATTCCGTCGTAGATGTCGGCGTGTGGCGGTGGCGCTTGTGAAGGGATTTGAGAAGACATGTTTGTTGCTCGCGTTTTGGCTCGCTAATTTGCACGGGTGTGCTAACTAGTATCGACCGGCGGGAGTGCCGCGTGATGAGAGATGGGGTTTGCCAACTGTGCTCCTCATAAAGATAGCATCTATAGAGCACCTTGACTAATTATCTTGGCTTGAGGTTAGACACTTGTTGGAATGGTGAATTTGTTATCTTGCTAAGCGAGGAGAGAACACCAACTTGCACTGTTGCCCACTCTCGTCCTAAACACTACGTCAATTGCTGTACGTCAATATTTCAGAAGTATCATCAGTACGGGAAACAAATTCAGTGTGTTAGAAGTTCCATAGTGGTCTATTTAACCCTCTATTTAATGCTTGACTGTATTATCACAGCCTTCGACAAATTGCCAGGAGCAGCACTTGATGTCGTGCGAGGGAGGTTTCGATTAAAAGACGCATTCCCGAACTGCATGTAGTCTCCTGCTGCAGCCTATTAGGGTGGAGGTGTCGAGTCCTTCATCTCCCAATCTTCGTCTTGAGTCTTTCGAGGTTGTTGAGAAGACATTCTTGTGGTTATCTTCTTTGATATATGATGCATTCTGTGATGTTTGAAGATTTTGATAACTGCCAAGTTCAGTTGTGTGTGTTGCGACGATCGTGTAAAGTTGAGCGAGAACTTAAGTATCGCGTCAATACTGAGAGTGAGAGCGAAATCTCGTGGTTACGAGACAGGCTCAGTCACTGTATAGCTTTCACGAGAAACACATACTATAGTCGTCTAATTCAGGAAATCTCGCACAATCGCCTCAAATTTGGCATATGCTTCTAGCAGCTGGATTCTTTGACATTAAGATCAGATACTCTTAGTTCATATGTTTATAGATAGTTATAAATTAAGATTCTGATTACCTAGTTCTACTTGAAGTATTTAAGTTGATTTTAGCCTCATTAGTTCAAAGTCGAGGTTTTAAAGCTATAAATTAATGACGAATTAACAAATCGTTAGTCTAGTACAGTATCTGAAACGGTATCTGAAATAGTACCACCGAATTGGGCAATTGGGCAATTGGGCAGATATATTACCGAATTAGTCACCGTCGGAACAGGGTCGCTAAATTCAGGCAGGCAAGCAGGGTGATTAAGGTTTCTATTCATTTTTCATTGTATGATTCATATGTTACAACTCTATATACAGCAAAGTAAATACTTCTAATCCAAGCACGGAAAGCATTATACATAAATAAGCCTCGTGGTCTTGTCTAACTCCAGAATTCTCACAACATTATCTCAAGTTTGAAACAACCACCTAGCATCCTCATCGCCCTTGACTGGCCCATCCTCCCCCTTCTTCCCAGCCTCAACTCTCCTTTTCTTTGCTAAATTGTCCCTATTCAAACTCCACCAGATCACTCCCACCGTCAGCAGATTAGCAGCCAGATACCCTAATGCAAAACTGTGTCCAAGCTTATATCTAGGAGAGGTATTGGGACGGTAGAGTTGAGTTCCGAGGACTGCACCCATATTCCCGATTGTGATCGTCATGGCTGTTGCTGTGGCTCGCTTGGCTTGGCCGGATACGTTGGCTGCTGCCCAGGAGAGAACTATGGCGCAAGACGGGTAGATACCGGCTGCTGCGAGGATGGTTCCGGCGTAGGAAAGACCGGGCTTGGAGATTGGGGCCGTGAGAAGGATAATGTAGCCGACAATAGCGAGAGAAGTGGTTGCGAGAATGAAGGGGGATCGCATCTTTGTCTTCTCAGAATAAATAGCTACAATGATTGTAAATACTGTAGCCACAGCATATGGAGGTACAGTAAGCAATTGAGCTTGAGCAGCGGTATAACCGAGGCTATTGATGATGGTAGGAAGGAAGAGAGAAAGGGTATAGAGAGGAAGCGACATGGTGTGGAAACCTAGGCCATAGAGCCAGCACTTGTAGTCCTTTAGAGCGGCGTTCACGGAGGACCAGGCGAACTTTTCGGTGTTGGTTGCATCAGAAGATGCCTTGAGGCGTGCGGTGATATAGGCTCTTTCGGGCTCGGAGAGGAAGGAGGCGGTGGAGGGGTAGTTATGGATGAAGAAGTAGGCGACAATAGCTATTACTACTGTGAGTAGGCCTTCCTTTGCTGAGGTTAGTCTACTAAAAAGCACAAGTAGGGGAGGGGCGTACAAGGATGAAGATCCATCTCCAACCTGCAAGTCCACCGACACCCTTCATGAATCCAATTCCATAAGCTAATATTCCACCAAAAGCTCCTGCAAGCGATGCAGCGGAAAAGAAGAGTGAGATCCGGTAGTGTGTCTCTGTTCGCTTGTACCACATAGAGAGATAGAAGACGACACCTGGAAATAGACCGCTCTCAGTGACCCCAAGGAAGAATCGAGCAGCTAGGAACCCGGCGAAGTTCTGTGAGACACCCATCAAGGTTGCTACGATGCCCCAGAGGAGCATGAGAGTTGGAAGCCAGAAGCGAGGAGTGGTGCGTTTGAGAATGATATTGCATGGAACTTCGAAGAGGACCTAAAGGTGTTAGATTGTATTCGTTGTATCCTTTCAGAGAAGAGTAAATTCGGACTTACATAGCCAATGAAGTATATTGTTAGGGTCATCAAATATTGATTACCTGTAATATTTAAGTCCGTAGCTAAACCTTCTAACTTCGCGTTGCCAACTACAACGCCAGTCAACTACTGCACCGGAAATCTATTCCTGGAAGAGTACATACTGTTGCTTCTGTCCAGGAACGAAAGTAAATATAGCAACGTGAGAGCGGGCAAAAGCTTTAGATCCAGCTTCCTCAACAGGGCCTTCTCATTGATACCAGTAGGACTTGCATTTTCCTCATCAGAGAAAGATGCTGGCCTATCATTGTTGTCCTCGTTGCCCAGTGTAACCTCCTTGTTGTCCTTCTCGTCGTGAACGTTTGCCATCTTGGAGAGATACTGATAAGCAAAGGCTCGACGCTGTCCGACTGCGAGATATCCTCTCTTCTCCCGTGCAGAAGCCACGAGAGTTGAGGTAGACGCCAAGATCAAGCAGTCGCTGTTTCCAAAGTGACTAATCTGCCTCATATACCTCAAACCTCAAATTGGCCGTGGTCTAGAGGAGAAGGGAAGGAAAAGGACGATGATATATAGAAACAATGGGAGACAGTACATCTGGCCAAAATACATACTTACGCACAATACGTCTCTCAAATGACGCCTTTGCCCCAGAGGTACAAGTCCTGACGCGACCCCAGGCAAAAGCCACGAACTCTCCAGACAGAACCAGAGGTCTGACCATAAATAAGACTTTGTGCGCGCCGCCCGGACGCCTGGATTGGTCGTCCATTGGTAGCGTATGGCGAGTGTTGTGCGTGGAATCACGACATTTGGGCATCTGCCTTGCAATTGCCCAAGTTGGTCATCTCGACTTGATTGGAGGGCGCAGCTCCGTACATTATCCATCATACATCTGGATGCTTTCACTCACAATGTGCCAATCAATCACTCAAGTGCAATTCTGTAATTGTGTAATTGTGTCCATTATGAATTTTTTGCTCACGAGTACTAGTCCTATGTTCTACAGTCGTCGAAGTCGCGGGATCGTAGCAAGCCTAAAAAACTCTGATCTTATTCCACTGCATTACATGCATCTCTTTCAACGTCCCATTCTAGAAACGTTATTTTGTCCTTTTTCTTTTCGTTCTTCCTATCTTCTCCAAGCCGGGGTATCGTAGCACGTTCCAGAGAAAACTACCAGATCATGCATTTCCACGCAACACCGGTCCATGCGAAATGTTGCCCACAAAAGCTGCTTTGAAAGGCAAAGAAAACAAATGAATAATGTAGTAGTCCAACAAATAAAAGAATCCCGGTCTCCATATCATATCAATGAATGATGCATGAGATGGGTAGGTGCAGAGTATGATTTACAAGAGCATAGCCGTGTATAAGTTGGCTCAGATAGTCGTGCCTTCGAGCGGCAAAATTCTGGAGTCATCGCCAAAGAATTTGGCTCGATGAGCAACAAGCGCAGAAGCAATACTTTCAAAATCTTTGTCCAAGTTCTTCTCACGGAGACCGTTGAAGACTTCTTTGAGGCCAGTCACAAACCTAGTACGTTGCTCTCCAGTGAGTTTGTTGTGCGAGGTAAGAGAAGTCAGAACATCATTATCTGTAGGGCACAAGTTAGCTAATACACGAGAGTGTGTTGGAAGATGAAGATGGAGCTTAGAGCTTGATGACTTCAGACAACCCACGCACCGGAAAGCCCAACATTCTTGAAATGTTGAAGGTCACATTGGACATCGTTGCAAATTCCTCCAGCTAATTCGTAGCGACACAACTCTTTAAGAGGATCAAACTTATGGCTGTATGTCATAGATCTGTAACCTCCTGGAACCTCTTCCTTGAAGGCTGGATGAAAGCGATAGGCGCGAAATAGTTTCAGAGGACTCTCGTAAGGCACAAATGACTGGATGGCTTTACTAGAAGTCTTTTCCACATCATTCTACTACAGTGTCAGTGAAAGCACCCAGAGAGAGTAAGGACTTTGTGTACTTCAACCGCGGGTTGCTGCAAACTTGAGTTTTGCGAAGGGACTGTACTCTCTGTGTCATCCTGTTCATAAACACCAGTGCTCAATAATCCGCCCTGGGGGCTCTGAGCAGTTGCCTCCAATTCAGACTCAGGTGGTGCGGGACTGAAAGGCGGAGAATCCATGTGGGAGCTCACTTGTGCAGGCGAGGCTGGATCATCCATGGGTGAAGCTTCCGGAGGCTCATAAGCATCATTCTCCTCGTGATCATCGGTAGCACTAAAGGATGGCGTTGCTTCGGGTGGCTCATAGTCGTCGGATTCACCGTCAGCCATGTCCATGACCTTCCGCTGAAGGACGGGAGAAGCAGTGGGACTTTGCACCTCTTCCTCCGCAAGGTTTGAAATCAACTCTGGGGCTAGTTGATGAGGGTCAGGGGCATACGAGTCTTTCATGTCCACATCCGGTGAAGCTATCTCTGCCATTTCAGCACGCATTGCTTCTTGTAGAGCCGCGTCCATTTGATCGGGAGTGGCGACCTGTTGCTCCACCTCCATCGACTGAGTTACGGACTCAAGAGCCCCGGTCCCATCGCTAGACACTGTGGCAGCAATGACTTCGGATTCAGGGCTGACTGGCTGTTGCTCTGGAATAAGATTCGGAGACTCAGCTATAGGTGCCTGAACTTCTACAGCCTCGGGTTGTGTAGGTTGGTCTTGCGTGGCCGGTGGTAGAGATTTGCTGGCATCTTCCGTCCTTTGAGCATGTGCAGATGTTGGACGAGAAGGGGCTATAAAGTGAGTTTCCTGGGCAGTGGAGAGCGAAGACCGGAGTTTATAAATAGAGAATATACAGAAATGTGCAATGGATGGCATGTTACGTACCTGCACTGCTACCAGTTTCTTGACCGTTCAAGTCCTGGAGCTTGTCTTTCTGTGCTTGGAGTTGATCTTCAGCCTCTTGACCCAACCTTTCTTGCTCTTCGATCATCCGTTGCTTCTCTTCCAAACCCTTTTGAATTTCGGCCTGGATCTGTGCCATCTTAGCCTGTAGCTCTGCCATCTGGGCTTGCTTTTCCTGAACTCCTGCGTCAACTCGTGGGAGTTCCTCTGATAGCTTTTCGCGGCGTAAACGCTTCTGATCAGCTTCATGTCTCTTGAGCTCGGCAGCTTTCTGTAGTTCAGCAGCTTGTGCTTCGGCAAGTTTTTGTTGATCCGCTGTAGCCTTGTTTTCGGCCAAGGTGACAAGACGATCAATTTGAATAGAAGCCGCGACTTTATTCGCGAGATTGCCATCGTTGCCACCATTCTCCATTCGGCGAGGTGTGTTAGAACCGCTGGAGCTTTGCTTGGCTTTCTTGCGTCGTTCTGCATCAGCGATTCTTTTCTTCATTTCTTCTATCTCTTTCATCTTGCGTTCAAGATCTTCAGGCTTGCCCAGAGTGGACTTTGCTGTTGTCTGGACCGCTGGCGGGGTTGTATCGGGAATGGGAGGTGTACTGAAAAGTTTGCGTGGTGGGACATCGGAAAGGGGAGGGAAGGTATTAATTGTTGCAATTCTGTTATCTGACAAACTTCTCACAGGTTGAATCGGCGAGTCTTGGTCGTACTGGGAATCAAGATCCATTGCGACATCCTCATCCTCATCTTCTTCTTCGCTCACGTCAATGACAAGAGGACGATCATCACGACTCTGTCCAAATGGTCGTTTGGGAGTGAAAGAAGAAGGTCCGTCGAAATCTGCTGCAACAGGGCGTTTGCGCATGTTTGCTTGTATTGAAGTGTGCGAAGCATTTGCAGGAATTGCAGCACTGGCTGACGCAGCCGTTGATGCTAGGAACAGACCAGGGATTACTGGTCCCGTCTGAGAAACTGGCACTGGGACTTGTGGCTGTTTTGTTTTATTGTCTTTTGGAGAGGAAGGACGTTTGGGTAGTGATGATTCACAGTTCGGTTGTTGTATAGAATTAGTCGCAAAGGTGGTCGAGGTTTCTCCTGTATTCTGAGGCTTTGAGGGCAGTGATGATGCTGCAACTGAAGGCGAAGTTGACGAGTTATCTTTTACCAAATCTTTTGATGGCTGTGGCTTCTCCACAGTAGCAACCGGTGACACGGGATTGTTTTTTGCGGCAGCTTTCTGGGCTCTTTCTTCTCTTGATTTTCGCAATGCGTCCATCTTTTGCTTTAACTGCAACTCTTTTTCTGTTGGAGCAGCCGGTTTTGCAGGAGCAGCCTTTTTTATTTGAGGCTGAGCCAATTGCAGCGCATCAGCCTTGCCACTCTCGCTCACGACTTCAAAAGTTTTCTGCGCAACAGTCGTCCCATTTGTCGCAGGCAAGACGCTTACAGTCCGTAGTGCTTCTTTGGTTGAAGTCTTTGACAAATTCAACTGATCAAAGTACCTGCCTATGACAGCCTGATCAAACCCTTCATCAATATATGTTGAGTACTGCACGTTCTTCTCTGACAAATCAAGTAGAGCAGCCTGTGCTTCTTTGCGGCATCGCAGTAGTTCTGCTTCGGCCTCCTTTCTTTCGTCCTTAGATACGTTTCCTGCTGGAGTGGCAGCCCGCGAGTGTGGCAGTGGAACTTTAGCGGGTTCTACTCTGGCTGTTGACTTTGCCTGTTTCGTTGCATGGTTATCATTGGTATGGGAATTCGATTTGTAAGGATCTGGAGTGCCCTTCACTCTCGGGTGCTTCTGATTACCACCGTTGGAAAAAGAGCGTTGGTTTCCACGCTTTGGTGCTGGAGGACTGGGGTGGTAGGCTGTTGTTCTGTTAGAGCACGCTCCTCTCATCAGCTTCTCCAACTTACCAGGGCCATTGGAGTTGTACTGTTGGTCTCTGTTCGCAGGTGAGTTATCCGTCTCTCTTGGCGATGCATACGGGGAGTAGGAATCAGATTCTTGACGCCTCAGTTGAGGAGATGTTCTACCATAATTGTAATCACTAGCTATAAGCATTGTTAGTGGACGGAAAAGGGTATATGGATAGGCTACTGACCAGCACGAGAAGGGCCATCTTGGTTCCTGGCATATACAGCACGATGCGCAGTGTCAACATAGCCATTGCCATCGTTATTCCAATGCTGAGTAGGGTCATAAGTATTGGCTTGCGCGCTTGGAACAGCGTTACCATATTCGAATTCTCCTTCACTGAGCTCTCCTTCCTCAGCTGGCTTAACATATGATGTGTATGGTTGATGAGTCTGATGATTTTGGTTCTGCGGCAGCGCAGGTGGATATGCTTGATTATTGTAATACCCTGGATTATAAACCGGAGCTTGCATTGCGTTCTGCGGAGCTGTATAAGGAGGAAGAGAGATTGCGTCTTGGTTCCAGCCCTGAAATAGAGGCAATGGAGGGACTGGCGGTGCTAAAGCAGAATTTGCTATGTTCTGATTGTAAGCGTATGCCCCCTCGTTACTTCCCATATGCGATGCCATTTGGTATGCATAGTTTTCTTGATGACCAGTGCTAGGTTGGAGATACGCATTCGGAAAGGAAGGGACGTATGGAGGCTGTTGATTTTGGTCGTGAGAGCTATAACCTTGGCCATAATCAGGCGGTGCAGGATAGTGCGACATTGTAGATGGCAAGCGTGAATCGCATTATCATCCGGATGGGCTGTATGTTAGTACGAAAAGGATTGTCCCAAGAGCGCCTCCAGCAAAGCTCGAGGACTAAAGTGCGACAGAAAGAAATGTTTACGAAAAAGAACGCAGATCGTTCTTCTTGAGTCAAATCTGTCAAAGAAAAGAACGCGCTGGCGAGGTCTTGAACCAGAAAGACAGCGATGATACGATCACTCCTTGAAAGACCGACGTTGTCGAGATGGAATGAGGTGGAACGGTAGATCGATGGCGATGGGTAAGATGCCTTCACACAAGGTACCTAGGACTTGGAAGTTGAAGACGCCCGGGGAGGATCCCAATTCCATTATTTTAGCGTCATTTTGGATAATGACGCCTTACAAGTGAGGCGCGAATTTGAGAAGTCGCGTCTCGCCACGCGAGCTTCAAGCAAGCTTGGCAGAGAGCGGTGACTTTAGCGCCGTGGGTGGTTTTGTTTACATGGCGTAACGTGGGCCACTCAAATTGTTGTACTCAAAATCAACAACGACGTGCATGGCAGCAACGATCCTCACGAACATCTTCTGCTTTTGATTGCACTTGCAGCTTGCATGTTTCGCATAGTTCACTATACTTTTCTCTAACGACTTACGACTCTAGTTCTTTTCTCCTTGAAATCTGCCAATGGTTTTATGGCTTGATCTTCCTCGCGCACCCTACAACAACCGCCAGTCCCATCTTGAGTGCTCTGGAGTGAGTATTTCAGGATGGTGTCGAACACAGCGCAAAAGCGCAATAATCCATTTGCGAGGACAGCTTCAACGTCACCCGGCTCGATTTCCAGTGGCAGACCCAAGTCGATGTTAATGTCCTCGGCCTTAACTACGTCGCAAAGTCCTCCGCTACCTGTACACAGTCGGAACCAGTCCTTTGCATCCTTATCCACGCTGGTGTCACCTGCTGCCAACGACTTGCGGAATCGGTCTAATTCGAAAAGCGGCGCACCCTCGTCAAGCACATTTGCGCCATCGTTTATAAAATCAGAAGAAATGCAGCGGAGACCAGAGCTCGTGAAGGGAATAGAAGGGGAGAATGATTTTTCAGGGAAAAGATATGTCTGGCTGAAGGACCCGCAGACCGCATTTGTGAAGGGCTGGGTTGTGGAAGAGTTGGGAAACAACCAAATACTTGTACAGTGCGAGGATGGCAGTGTAGGTTGTGTCTTTTATCGGCCAAGCTATGATCTAACGTATTTTCCAGCAACGAGAAGTAAATGCAGATACTGTGGATAAGGTCAATCCCGCAAAATTTGACAAGGCGGATGATATGGCGGAGCTTACTCACCTGAATGAGGCGTCGGTGGTGCACAACTTGCACATGAGATACCAAGCCGACCTGATTTATACCTACTCTGGTCTCTTCTTAGTTACCATAAATCCGTATTGCCCACTGCCAATCTATACAAACGAGTACATCAACATGTACAAGGGTCAAAGTCGAGAAGAAACCAAACCTCATATCTATGCCATGGCTGATGAAGCTTTCCGGAATTTGGTAGATGAGGGAGAAAATCAGAGTATCCTTGTTACTGGAGAGTCCGGTGCTGGAAAGACGGAGAATACTAAGAAAGTCATTCAATACCTTGCGGCTGTTGCACATTCAGACTCTTCTATGAAGAAGAACGCAACGCAGCACTCCAATCTATCTCAGCAAATTCTTCGCGCCAATCCGATCCTCGAAGCTTTTGGTAACGCTCAAACAGTGCGAAACAATAACTCGTCACGTTTTGGAAAATTTATCCGGATTGAGTTCATGCGCTCAGGAACCATTGCTGGAGCATTCATAGACTGGTACCTGCTGGAGAAATCTCGTGTTGTGAGGCTTAACTCTCACGAGAGAAATTATCATGTCTTCTACCAACTTCTGAAAGGTGCCGATCGCAAAATGAAGCAAGAATTTCTCCTCGATGGTCTGGACGTCGAGGACTTTGCGTACACGAGAGATGGACACGACACAATTGCTGGTGTTTCTGATCGAGACGAGTGGAATTACTTAATTGAAGCTTTCAATATCATGGGATTCTCTGATAAAGAGCAGACATCAATACTCAGGACTGTGGCGTCTGTGTTACACCTAGGTAACATCACCGTTATGAAGGAAAGCCGAGGAGCAGATCAAGCTCGTCTTGCGCCTGATGCTCGTACAGAAGCTGAGAAGGTATGCAGGTTGATGGGTATTCCTCTGGAGCCATTCCTTCAAGGACTACTGCATCCAAGGGTAAAAGCCGGTAGGGAATGGGTGGAGAAGGTGCAAACTCCCGACCAAGTGCGGCTTGCTATTGATGCTTTATCCAAGGGCATCTACGAGCGTGGTTTTGGTGACTTGGTCGCCCGTATTAATCGCCAACTTGATAGAACAGGTATGGGTCTGGATGATTCTCATTTCATTGGAGTGCTCGATATTGCCGGATTCGAGATCTTTGAAGAGAACAGTTTTGAACAATTGTGTATCAACTACACAAACGAAAAGCTTCAACAATTCTTCAATCACCACATGTTTGTGCTCGAACAAGAAGAATACGCTCGTGAGCAGATCGAATGGAAATTCATCGACTTTGGCCACGACCTGCAACCCACGATTGATTTGATCGAGCTGCCAAATCCAATTGGTATCTTTTCTTGCTTGGATGAAGACTCTGTAATGCCGAAAGCTACAGACAAGTCTTTCACCGAGAAACTCCACTCACTTTGGGAGCGGAAAACTCCAAAGTACCGTCCTTCCCGTTTGGGACAAGGATTCTTGCTCACACATTATGCCGCTGAGGTAGAGTACTCGACTGAAGGCTGGCTAGAAAAGAACAAAGATCCGTTGAACGATAATATCACAAGACTTTTGGCTGCGTCCACTGATAAACACGTTGCTGCTCTGTTTTCTGACTGCGCAGACGTCGACGATGATAGTGGAGCCATACGGAGTAGGGTCAAGAAAGGGTTATTCCGTACTGTTGCCCAGCGACACAAGGAGCAGCTCTCGAGTTTAATGGCTCAGTTGCATTCAACCCATCCTCACTTTGTACGATGCATCATTCCTAATCACAAGAAAAGGCCAAAGCAGCTGAGCGCACCGCTTGTCCTTGATCAGCTTCGATGCAACGGTGTGCTTGAGGGTATCAGAATTGCTAGGACTGGATTCCCCAATCGACTTCCTTTTTCGGAATTCAGACAACGATACGAAGTGCTTTGCAGAAACATGCCCAAAGGTTACCTTGAAGGCCAATCAGCAGCGGCAATCATGCTTGAGAAGCTTGGTCTCGATAAATCACTATTTCGAGTTGGACTTACGAAGGTTTTCTTCCGTGCTGGTGTATTGGCCGAGCTTGAAGAACAACGAGATGCTTTGATTCGAGAGATTATGTCACGATTCCAATCGGTGGCCCGAGGCTTCATGCAAAGACGGATTGCACACAAAAGGCTGTATCGTGCAGAGGCAACACGAATCGTGCAAAACAACTTTCGGGTCTATCTTGACCTGTGTGAAAATCCTTGGTGGCGTCTGCTTGTTAAGATGAAACCTCTTCTTGGTGCTACACGAACATCTAGTGAAGTCAAGAAGAGGGACGAAATGATTCAGAAACTCAATGAGAAGATGAAGCAAGAAGCTGCTGATCGACAGAAGTTAGACGAAGAACGTCGAAACACTCATACCGAGATGCAGAGAATTCAGCAAACACTGGAGAGTGAGCGAGCCCTAGCCTTGGACAAGGAGGAAATCTTCAAACGGCTTCAATACCGTGAGACAGAGCTTAGCGATAAACTTGCTGGTGCGCTGGAGGACCAAGAAAAGCTTGAGGATCAGCTGGATGATCTGCTGGAGGCCAAAAAGAAAGCCGAGCAGCAAGCGGAGAATTGGAAATCCCAGCTGGAGCAAGCAGGTATCATTATTTCGAAGCTCGAGAATGAAAAGAGAGAACTTGCAACAAAACTTGATGATTTAGATGCTCAGCTCAATGACCTTGCGCACAGCCAATCACAGCGGAGCGCTGAGGAGTCACGATTATCCCAGGAAGTCAATATGCTTCAAAGTCAGTTAAAAATGAAGGATCGGAAGGTAAACGATCTTGAAGGCAAACTTCTCAAAATCGATCAGGACCTCGATATCAAGCTGGCCACGGCAACCAAGGAACTCCAACTTGTGAAGTCACGAGAGAAGCAATTGCTGGACGATAATGGTAAGGTTCATCAACAACTCTCTGAACTGTCCGCAACTTCTACAGGATACGAGGATCTCGTTCGCAGGAAAGAGAGTGAGCTGGCCATTCTCCGTTCTGATAATACCAAATATGAATCCGAGCGGAAGAAGTTCGACGAGGAGAAGCGAGTATTGGCTGCTGACAAGGAAAATGTCGTCAACCGCTTGCGTGAGGTGCAAGCGGAGATGTTCGCCATGAAATCTCAGAAGGCAAACCTTGAAAGGGAGGCAGCGGATACCAAAAAGCTTTTAGATGCACGACTCAACGAAGATGCGCAGGCTGGCCAAAACAGGAAGATGCTTGAAGCACAGATTGCTGATTTGAAGGATCAACTATCAGATGTTCAGAGAGATCTAAGCGTCGAGCGCCAGTCTAGGGATGATGTTCAACTCCTCGCCGAGCACAAATATCAGGAGCTCACCGACAAGTACCAAGAGCTCAACGAGGCAAAGATCATTATCGAAAAGGAGATGTATGTGCAACAGGATACACTACGGCGTGCGATGGAAGCTCGAACAACTGCCGAGAACGAGCGTAACCAAGCACGCAACGAGATCCGGAAGCTCAGAGAAGCCAAATCCGCCGCAGAAGAGGCAAGAATCCAAGCCGAATTTGCCAATGAACGTAGTGCGTCACGCCAGGCTCGAGAGCGCGAGGCCAGTCTCATGAGAGACCTAGAGGCAGAACAAGCCAGACTGGCTTGGTTCGAAGGCGAGTGCAGTCGACTGAACCAGCAAGTGGAGGAACTTAACAAGGCAATGTTGGAATCTGGCGAGTTCGGCCTCAAAAACGACCAGCAGAAGGAGCGGCTAGAACGTGACCTTAACACTGTCAGGAGTCGATTAATGGCTTCAGAGAATGATAACCGTGCACTTCTCAACAAGCTTCAACAGAAAGGTCTTGAGCTAGCACGTTCTAGTTCTAAAGCTACAGAAAGCTCGCGCAGTCAAGTGCTCACATTGCAAAGAGAGAAGGCGAAGACTGAAGAGCAAAATCAGAAGCTTAACAAGCAACTGGGTGAGGCTCAATTGACCGTCGCATCTCTACAGAAGCAGAAAGAGAAGCTTGAGCTTAACTTAGAAGATCTCAGTCATGAAGTCGCTCGTGAACACAAGACGAGTAGGAATGCCGAAATAGAGAAGTCGAATTTCACAAGTCAACTGGCTGAGTCGCAACGTAAGCTTCAGGACGAGCAGCAGCTCCGCACTCAAGCACAAGCTTCGACTCGGCAACTGCAAACTGTCATCGAAACTAGAGACAAAGACATTCTCAAGCTCCTCAAAATGCTTGACCCTGACATGACCCAGCCTTTGCCAGCATACGATGGACCGAGTGATAAATCTGTTGCTGACAGAGCAGCTCTCAACAGCGCCAATCTTGTGTCGAGCCTCACTCAAAAATTTGAGGAGTTGCAGCAAAATCTTAGGGCACAAGACGCCGGACGTTCCACAGCAGAAGCACAACTTGAAGATATGCGTAAGAGATACGAAGAAGAGTTTGGAGAGTTTGGCGATATTCAATCACCCAGCCGCCGCAAGCTGGAAGAAATCAATCCGAACCAAATCTCTCAATCTCCAACCCACCTGAGGAAACTCAATTCCAGACCAAGGTCGAACATTTCCACACCGACCCGCCGCTTCCCTAGCAATGGAGCAGATGCTGCTCAGGACTCGGGCCGATCAGATAGGACAGCTGATATCTTGAGCTACAATAATCGCATGGACCTTAAGGCTGATTTCGAGGAACTTCAAAACCAGCTTCAGTTGTCGCAAATGCAAAATCGCCATCTTCAAAGCCAACTCGAACGATCGATACCTTCCCGAGAAGATTGGCCTGAAGATAGCCCTTCCCTCCGTCGGGTACAAAAACTAGAACAGGCCAACAGTCGATTGCATGACATGTTAGATGACTCTGCCAAGAAAGTATCATCACTCGAGAAGAGTATGCAGACTGGTGAACTGTCTCTGCGCGACGTGCAGACAAAATCTCACGAGGAGCTTTTCGGACTCATCATTGACCAAGAAGACTCTAGAAGGTCGCTTCTTCATGAGCACAACGATACTGTGGCAGAGCTCCGTGATACTAAAAAATATCTGGATAGCATCAAGCATGCCCGTGCTACTTTAGAAGTCGAGCTCCGAGACGCAAAGTCTGACTTAAACGAGATCACCCTCACCAGGGACCAGGATGCTGCGAGCCGCAGCCAGCTCCTGCAGGAGTTTAATGATCTTCAGCTCAGATTGGACTCCGAATCATCTAAACTCGTTGATGTCACGTCCAGCCTCTCTTTGTACAAGAGCCGCGCAGACGAATACTTTAGCAAGTTAGAGCAAGCAGAAATCGCTGTTCTCAAGGCAGCAAGGGCTGAACAATTCGCCAGAACACAGGCCAAGGAGGCAGAAGATACATGTGCCGAAATAATGTCCGAGCGAAAGCATATGGATGCAACTATTGAGGATCTGCAGAGACAGAACCAAAGCTACGAAGAGAGACTCGAAGATCTTTCTTCGGATCTTGAGGCTGCTTTACAAGCAAGAAAGCGACTCCAACATGAGCTGGAGGATTACCGAAGCCAGAGAGCCATGGATATTGAGGACAAAGAGTCTGGCATGGAACAAACACGTAAAAAGTACCAAGCCGAGTTTGCGACACTGACCAACGAACTTGACATTGCACGTGAGGAGAAGCTCTTCAAGCAAGCCGAGAACACTCGACTCCGGGAAGAACTCGACGACCTTCGCTCTAAGTGGGATGATGAAGTGCTCAATAGCTCTACTTGGTCAAAGGAGAAGGCCCGCCTCGAATCAACACTATCTGATCTTTCCGCCTCTCGAGATGAAGCTGTCAATGCGCACAATGACGCACAAGGAAAGATTGTTTCTCTGTTGTCTCAAGTTAGAAGCTTAAGGACATCAGTGGACGATGTGGCCGCAGAAAAAGATATGCTTCAGCGAGAAAAACGTGGGCTGGAAGCACGACTTGAAGAGGCAAAGACCGGTTTGGAAGATCTCGCTCGCGGCGAAAGTCCTTCTTTGCGAAACGCGGCAGGCATGGACCGTGAAATCTTGGAGCTGAAGTCGAATCTTGCACAGCAAGAAGACATTGCAGCTGCTGCGGTGGGAAAGATGAGACGGGCAGAGGCATTGTCTTCTGAAATGCAGAAGGATATTGTCGCTGAGCGCGAGCAGACTGTCCGTTTGTCAACCGAGAAAGCGGCGCTGGAGAAATCTCTGAAGGAGCTTCAAGGACGACTTATTGACCTTGAAACCAAAGGCTACTCCAGTGCTAGCCAAGATGTTCGATTCTTGCATGGACGCGTTAAAGAGGTTTGTAATCCTTCTAGACTATATCTAAGCCTTACTAACCTAGTCACAGCTTGAGAGTCAACTTGAGGCGCAGGAGAACGAGCGTAGCAAATCTCAACGTTCTGTTCGGCATGTGGATCGTGCTGTCAAGGACCTCGAACAACAAATTGCGCGTCGTGACAAGACCAACGCTCAGCTCCAAGAAGATATCACTCGAAACCGAGATAAGGTTGAGAAGCTTCTCAAGACGATTGACGAACTGCAATCTAGCGATTCCACCAACCAACTCTCTGCTCGCCGTGCTGAACGTGAGCTTCGAGAAGAGCGCGAGAAGGCTCTTCGTCTTGAACGTGAACTGGAGGTACTGAAGGGCAAAGCGGGTAGCAATAGACGGAATGGCAGTAGTGGTCAGTGGGGGAGTGGCAGCGATGCTGGGTCGATGGGAATTGATATTCCAAACAGAAAGAGTAGTCTTAGTAGACAGATGAGCATGACTAAAGGGTTCTTGTAATTATGCCGTAATGATAAGGGTTGGACTGGGGATTGGTGTATAAGTAATGGCTGGGAGCGCGTCCTACGAAGTACATACGGCGGCGTCTGAGCGTAGAATCTTTGCATTTGATAGGTTATTGTTAATAGAATTCGTTGGTGGCTGTTGATATGGACTTCTGTAGCTAAACAAGTGGTCGGCTGGGACCTGATCAAACAATAAGGGAGGGGAGTTGGTGGGGTTAGCTAATAGTGGTATGGTTACGAGGTAGACAGCCTCAATGCTGTTAACGGTTGAGGTGTAAGATTGTAATTCAAGATCAGAAGCTCGAGAGACACGCCAAGACGTCTATTTAGCTTTAGGGACTGAAATATGACATTGATTGCAACGATTTCCAACGCCCGACTCTCTGCTTTAAGTAATAGTAATTCCCATAGTCGTTGTTGCTGTTGCTATATTGTGTTGGTGGTCTTGAGTTACCAAAGCTAGAACTAATTCAATGCTCCACAAAAATCATAATCTTTCTATTTGAAAGTTCTTTTCCGAGGGATGCCAGTTTATTCCGAGTCCAACTGCTGTCATATTACAAAAACCCCCTCCATGCCTTCAGCCAAAATAGTCAGCCTCATAACCTCCTATATGTGCGCGTCTCGCATCAACCCACAGTTTCCCTCACTATGTTCTCTCTAATCCCAAAGCCAGCGACCCCGGCAACAGGCACAGCATACCGGAAATTCGTCTCCCATGGCTGCATATGTACCAGCTCCGAATTTTGTATCAACCCAGTCTCCAAAGCACTGCTTATGCACATTCTGTCCACAAGTGCCACGACACCACTCTGCGTCGTTAACAACCGCAATGCCCTCGAAACAAATGGGGCAAGTCCCAGTAATTGGTTTCCGTTCAACGAAACGTCTTTTTGGAGCACCGCTTTGGAAATGTATTCGTAGTTGGCGGTCCTGGAATAACCGAAGAAATATTTCTCTGCTTGGTAATAGTCGTCGAACGGCCTCCTGGCCAGCATCAACGTTTTCGACTCTCGGGCTCAGATTTACGTGGTTTTCAAGATTTGGAGATAGCCTGAAGGACTCGGGAACTGGTTCTTGCCAAGGTCTGCGTACTTGACGTGCCACTCTTTCAAGTTCTCGTAACGAGTATAATGACGTGTTAGCGAGCCACGGTCCTGAAGCAACATCGAGTAGTCGTAGTTCCTCAAGACGAGCGGGTCGCGGACGTTCACCTCTCGCTTGGGCAATTCTGGCATCAATATCCTCGAGCTGTCGTGAAAAGGGAAGATCTACTTCGTGTCTCTCCTCCGGCAGTCGACGATGGATCAGTTCGTTTTCTGGGCTCTGTGGGCTTGGATTTCGCTCGATGGACCTTGGCACTCCAGATGAAGATAATGCCGGGCCCATAATATCTAGTACATGCCCATCTTCTGAATTTCTCACATGTCTCTGGTTCTCCGTCCTCCTCAATCTGTCTTCCCTCACCTTCGCCATAAACCTTCTCATGACGTTCTCAGCCTGCGAATACTCGGGAGTTCGATGATGCCGTCTACAAAGTGTCAATGTCGCCACTTCCTTACAATCTCTCTCGAGTTCTTGGTGTGATGGAGAAGAGTTTGAGAGTTGGTCAAGAATCTGGGCTGCTTTTGTGAGATCGGAAGAGCTGATTTTGTTGCGGCAACGCGTACCTTTCAGTGTTACACCGAGGCAACTAAAGCCACGTTCTGCGGAATTGATTGAGAGAAGGGCTTTAGGAATCCAGTTTCTGAGCATCGTTGGTGTAGTCTGTGAAGTGAAAGGGAAAGTTGAAAGGAAGCCGAAGAGTCTATATCATAAGTGCCAGTGGAGTCTTCCTTGCTCGTTCTCGAAACATAAGTTTAATAAAGAAGGTCGTGCTTGATCTTCAGTGAAGGGTTCAATATAATCATTGCACTGTTTTAAAACATGTTTTACCCTTTTAGCAAAGCAGTAAAATGTGTTTCGTATTCCTATTCTCCGAAACCTTTGAAGTCTTATAGAACATAGATACCATCAGTTGTGAAATACAGCGGATTAGAAGATTACTTCTAGGATTAGTGTAAGCTATTGATTGCCCAGGATTACTCCGGATTCTAGGTACCGGGTGTAAAACAGTACTTACCTCCATCTCCTGAGTCCTTTCTAAGTCCCGCTATTTACAGATATAACTTTAAACACTACCCTTAAAATCGATGCTACCAAGCTATCTAAGATACTATGTGTTGCAAAGTGACATGAAAGAATTAGCATTTCAAGTTTATAAACTTAATGTTGTGTATTAATTTCCTGGCGTCTAAGATCTAATATTAGCTATACAACTTTGTTGGGACTTTTTGTTTTTAGTTCTATTTGAGTGTTATATCAGGAGTTATAAAGGTCAAGCTTACTGTTATGAGAAACATAAGCGCTTAACAGATAAGACGATACGAGATCCCATACTCACAAAGTCATCACGAGGCCTCTTTAGTGATCGCTTAATAGTAAGCACTGCTCGCTAGTAGACTCTAGTCTTCTGACACTATGTTGCTACTTTACCTGTCTTCTATACACTTCTACATACCCCTTCGCAATTCAGTAGGTAGTCGCTTTTGCTTAAAGAGATCCACAGCACAAAGCTCTAGCTCTTCTGTGTGTAAGGTATAATAGGGTCTGCACGTGGTGAAAGAGAAAGTTACATGACCAGGCGTAGATACACCTCACTGTTTGATACCTGGCAACGAAGCTTCCACGCTTACTACTGATACTACTCCTGTTGTGCTCCTTTACTAATTCAAACTCTTAGGATACTTAAACCAATTCAATTATCTAAAGAATAGGGCGGTGTAATAGTCTAGACCCCTAAGTTACTCAACTTACTTGAATTGATTCAACGTGTTCGATATTACACTAGCATCGAGCCAAGAACTTGTAGCTTGTTAAGTCTAAAGAGCGCGGTTATTACCCTGTGACTAGACTATTCCGTAATAATACTAGTGTAACAAAGGAGGATTGTAATAACAGCGTTCGATTTCTTTTCCTCCTAATCCTACTCTTCCTATTATTCCTGCAAAAGTAATAGAATAGCTTATTCTGTGTTGATTGCATTAAAGAGACGAAATTGTGTGACCTTGAAATTTCAGGAAACACGCTGTCGTAGAGATAGTGGCTTCCTTTGATCCCATTGGGCCCATTTGAGCCTACTATGACCTCGCCAAATAGAGTTACCTAACTATTTGTTCAACATTATTTGTCTCAAGAATAGATAGAAATAGTTAGAGATCCTAATGAAATACAGTATATTCAGTAGCTGTTGTAGTTGTATAGTCTACAGAATATGGGCTCCGGAACGCCCGGATGAAGGGTCTGGTGGGGATCAGAAATTACTAAGCAAATCTTCACAGTTCCCCTTGCGAAGTGATCCCTTTATCTACTGACTAATACAGTAATCCTGATTCTATTCCCAATTCCTATAAAACCTACACGTTAGAGTCCCTCACTCGAGAGAAACAATGAGACTAACAGTTGCCGCATTCAGCATACTGCTACGCAAGAGGAGAGTACAGTACACTATACCAACAAATATGCCCCTGTATATATACCACCAAGAAGTGACTGCGGGCTTCGACTATCTCAACTCCTCGTTACTCGCGTGTTGTTTCGCTTCATTAGTAAATCTTACAATAACCATCTACAGGGGCCAGTCGGGTTTACAATCGTGCCTGCGGAAGAGGGACAGACGCCTTGCTTGAGATCAGTTACAATCAACAGCTTCATCTCTTTACTGTGATGGCCAAATGATTACTTATCCTTGTAAGTATTGGCACCTTGGAGACCCTTGGCGTCTATGTCTAAAGGCGCTTCGTGATCGATGTTTCGTCTTGCGTAATATCTCGGAAGATCTAGGGTTACAACAGCCTTTGAGCGGGATGACGGCAGAGAAAGATTGTCATTCGCTGTACCTGAAAATAAGGCTGAACACCAGGAATAACGAGACTGGGTTCGGTTGGCTTGAACCATACAATTTCTACTGTACTATACAGCCGTACGCTGCCCAAATGCCATCCAGGCGCCGCACAAGGCACAGGCCATGGTAAGAGGTGCTGTGGCCTCGGAGAATTTGGACGAGACAAGCTATTTGTATTATCCCGATGTGAATCGCGCTGGTCTATCTAACTTAGAAGGCAATGAATGGTATCTTGCACGCAGTATTCTGCTCTACCACAAAAGCAGCGCAAACCCAAATGCTCCCAGTTTTTGTACAGACTATGCAGAACTATTCTCACCTCGCATATCCCGCTCTGCACGCCACAACCCGAATGAACCTTGGCAGTTCTTCCACATTTTGATAGTACCGTCCTCGCTACCGGTCGCATAGAGCTTTCCATCGGGGGAGAAGCTGGTGCTCCAGATTGGGCCGTGATGGCCCTTGTGAACATCTGAAAGGAATTAGTCTTGAGAACGAATAGACAAGGATTGACTTACCAATCTCCTGCTCAGAATCATAGTCATAGACCTTGGCCCAGGTATCTTTGATGCCTCCAGTGACAAATTTTCGCTGAATTGGGTGCAAAGCTACGCTGGCAACCTCATATGGCAAAGCAACGGACTTGAGAAGAGTCGTAGCATCTGCACCACCATAAAAGTAGACAGTCTTTCCGGCAGCAATTGTCAAAACTGGTAATCCGTTGCCAATTGCGCTGAGATCTGACACTGCGTTACTGAACTCACAAGAGCCAATATCTCCATCGACCTTCTGTTCCTGCATGACCGATCGCTTGCTCAAATCCCACCAACGTATTACCTTATCATCCGCTGCAGTGACAAGTATGTTCGGGTCGCGAGTCCAGACAATGAACTTGATTGTGCCCTGATGAACACCTGGCCCTACCTCGAACCCTTTTTCGGCACCAATAACCATTCCAGGGCTTGGATCTTTCGCGTCATTGGATACTGGCAGGGAGTTTGCTGAACCTGAGGTGCTGCTGAGGTCGAAGATACGTAGCTTCTTCTCGTTGCCTCCAGTTGCGAGGAGAGTACCGCGATCGGATGGGAATGCGACAGCTCGGACAATATGGTTGTGTTGAAGAGTATACAGGGTTTCGCCACTGTGGGTATCCCAAACTTTGCTATTTCAAGTTAGAAGCTACACAATCTGCACAGAGTGAAGGTCTCACGCAGTGAAGTCTGCAGAAGCCGTCGCGGCAGTTGCAGCATCATGGGACAGTCGCGCTTGATACACAGCACCTTTGTGGCCGAAGAAGGTTCCGATCCTGTAGAAATTGAGCATTCATCCAATGACGAGGACTTGGTATCATACCAGTCTCCGGTGACCCCATCTCTCAGCATGGGATTGTTGTCTGCGCAATGTCAGCAGGAGAAGGGACTGTGTTCCATTCTCACGTACCTTTGCATGCAGAGATCATGTAGTATTCATCTTCGGCAACAAAGCTAGAGAAGCTCAAATGCGTGACAGGTCGGGAATGGCCATGGCAGGTCAAAGGAACATATTGCTTAGGTGAAATTTCTGGACCAGCCATGACGGCGAATGCGCAAGATAGGTCGATGGGGAAGGGGCTTAATCTGCGGTAGAATAGATGCGCGCGACAAAGATTCTGAGTGAATGGCGTCCCAGGTTAGGGAAAATTGGCTGATGAGGTGTGGTATTGCGGTGAAGTGGTGTTGACAGAATGCGGTGTATTCAAGAATAAGGAGATTCGTTCACGGTCGTAAAGTCGTTATTGCTTCTGAATGTATCTCCTCCTGACATAGAGCAAAGAGCGCACACTGAAAGGATGTTGATTGTCTACACGTGTGCTCCTTGAAGAGGAAGAAGAAACACAGAAGTGTGCAGCTGGAAAGGATCCCATAGAAGCCCCGTGAGCCCCTCGTCAAAGCATCGCAACTCTACGTTGCCCTTAGCGTCATTGGAGGGACGGCGCGACAGTAAAAGCAGCGAGCAACGCCAACGCCTACTCGAGTAACTCCTGTACCTACTTTAAAGCATGCTGGCATGATTGCGCACTTTATTGTATTCAGCAGCCAAATCAGTTGAGAAGGAAAAAGAGCTTTATTTCTACATCACTGAATCGCCTTGGTGATCGGTAATTCCGTGAGTTCACTTGAGATCCATCTATGAAACGATCCCTGTCACCATGTCGTCCACCTCACTCTACAGTACGAAATACGAAAGCGTACCTTCGGAGTGGCGCCGCCTCTTCGTCAAGCAACTCTTAGCCTCGCCGATAAGAGTCACGTGACTCTTGATAAGCAGATGGCCCAGCACCACACGCAACAAGGAAGGCCATGGCCAACAATGGAAAGACTCAACATCCAGAACTGAATACCTTGCCTAGTTTCTTCAACGTCTTGTCACGCTGAGCACTGTACTACGAGATAGTTCGTGCACAAATTTCCAGCGATATCACCTCTTACAATGGCCGATTTCAAGCTCTCTGCCTCGTTGGCGGGCCATGACGATGATGTGTGTTCAGCCTCTCCGGTCCAGCGCAGGCGGACTTCGAATAATACAGCACCAGCTAACTTGCATTCTCCTAGGTCAAAGCCGTCTCTTTCCCCTCTCCAAAGGCCGTCATATCTGCTGCTCGAGATGGCACAGTCCGACTATGGAATCTCCTCAAGTCACCCCCACCGACTTATGACCCCACGATAACCTACCATGGCACAGCTTTCGTCAACAGCGTTGCATACCTTCCTCCGAGTAAAGAGTACCAAGACGGGCTTATCATATCTGGAGGTCAGGAATCCATAGTTGAGGTACGGCCGCCAGGGAAGGGACCCGAGGACAACGCCGAGGCTCTGCTCTTGGGCCACAGCAAGAACGTTTGTGCTCTTGACGTCGACTCCGCTGGGAAGTTCATTGTCAGTGGGGGTTGGGATGCTGAGGCCAGAATATGGACGGTTGGCAAGTGGGAAGATAGCGTTGTTTTGAGAGACCATGAACACAGCGTTTGGGCTGTTCTTGCCTATGATCGCGAGACGATTATAACAGGATGTGCCGATCAGTACATTCGTATTTTCCATATATCGGGGAAGCTCCTCAACAAATTCCAAGGCAGTGATCAGCCGGTCAGAGCTTTGTGCCGAGTCCCTCAGGGCCACCCTTCCGGAGCAGATTTTGCTTCGGCTGGAAATGATGCAGTTGTAAGATTCTGGACGTTGCAAGGCAAGCGACTAGGCGAGCTTCGTGGTCATGACAACTTTATATACTCTCTGACCTCTTTACCAACTGGGGAGCTCATAAGCGCTGGCGAAGACCGAACATTAAGAATATGGAAAGGCAATGAGTGCATACAGACAATCACACACCCAGCAATTTCGGTATGGAGTGTAGCTGTCTGTGCCGAGACGGGAGATATCGTGAGCGGGTCTAGCGACAAGGTTGTGCGCATATTTACTCGGGACCCAGAACGACTTGCTGATGCGGAGACTACACAAGCTTTTGAGGAATCTGTAAAGCAGTCAACAATCCCGCAGCAGACAGTTGGAGAGATCAACAAGCAAGATTTACCAGGACCAGAGTTTCTGCAGCAAAAACGAGGCACCAAGGAAGGCCAGGTTCAGATGATCAAGGAGTCTAATGGATCAGTAACTGCACACATGTGGTCTGCTGCAGAAGGATCATGGACCAATGTGGGAACAGTTGTAGACTCTGTTGGTAGTGGAAAGAAGACAGAGTATCAAGGCAAAGAATACGATTATGTATTTGATGTGGATATTGAAGATGGAAAGCCTCCTCTGAAGCTCCCATACAATCTTGCACAAAACCCCTACGAAGCAGCTACAAAGTTTATCGAGAACAATAAGCTCCCCGCCACATATTTGGACCAAGTTGCGAACTTCATTACAACAAATACACAAGGTGCAACTATCGGACAGTCACAGGATCAAGCTCCAGCACAGGCAGGATCTGATCCTTGGGGTAGCGATCAAAGATACAGACCAGGTGGAGAAACTCCTGCGGCTCCACCTCCACCGCCTAAAGTTCTTCCCCAAGAAGAGTATCTTTCCATTCTTGTCGCTAATTATGCTGGTAAGTTACACAGCTCCTATACAATCCTAATGTATACTGACACAACACAGCGATGCAAAAGAAGATCGAGGAACTAAACAAAGCCATAATCGCGAACGGTCAAAAAGATATCTCGCTGAACCCTGCAGAGTTGTCGACACTAGCAAAGCTCCGAACTCATCTCGAGTCTGCCGGCGCAACAAAAGCTTCGCAAGGTGTAGCAGGTGGCCTTGACCTCGCTGTTAAGTTGAGCACAGTCTGGCCATACAAAGACCGACTTCCCGGCCTGGACCTGTTGCGTCAATTAGCCGTAGCACCGAACTCAGCAACCTATGCGGATGATAGTGGAAGAGACATTATCGATATCCTCACCACAAGTGTTACGGAAGCAGAAACACCTGCAGAAAACAATATCATGATGGCCGTTCGTGCTTTTGCCAATCTCTTTGACTCCCCTGAAGGTCGCTCGCTAGCGTTTTCGTCCTTCGAAAATATACAAAACCTCGTCTCATCATCTCTTTCGAGTACAAGTAATCGCAACTTGCTGGTTGCAGCAACTACTGTCTACATCAACTACGCCGTTCTATTCAACGCCCAAGAGCCATCTTTCGAACACGCCATCGCCATCCTAGATACTTTGACCAAGATTCTGAAGAGTCAAAAGGATAGCGAGGTCGTATACAGAGCTCTGGTCGCTACTGGAACCTTACTGAGCTTGGGGGATGAAGTAAAGGGAGCTGCGAGAGATGTTTATGGAACTGGTGCGGCTGTCGATGAGGCGGTCAAGAAGGCCACTGATCCTCGAATTCGGAACGTGGGGAAGGAAGTTAAAGGCCTGCTTAAGTAGAAAATTTATGAATGGAAGAGAAATCAGATGAACATTGGTGGAGAAAAGCGATCCAAGCATGGAATGGGAGCGTAGGAGCATTTTCACAGGTGCCTCAGAGGGTCATTCAGTCAACTGTATACACTTGTATACATGAAGATAAAAGTTGTAGCATAGCTAGCTTTCGATGAATAAAAACCAAAAGATATAATAGAGAACGAGTGAGCTCAGAGCCGTTCAGTGAGAAGGTCGTCCACAGAGTGTCTTATATCTACCTCTCTGTAAATTTCCCATGCTGGAGAGATTAGCTTTGCACAAGTCAACACATTGGAAAGCGAAAAATCGAGAGATAGTTGTGCCTGTAGGCATGTTATGTGTTTTCTTTTTCTAGATATTGATTGACCGCTTGCTCAACCACAGGACTAGGTAGATATAGGCAAATAACCTATTCTACCAAAAAAATTACAAGGAGAGTAATAGGCTCATCCATTCATCCAATCTCCAATCCTGGAGTCCTCCCAAAACGCCTGGAATATTCCCTGATATCCAAAAAGAGGTATGTACAGCCTTTCCCTTCCACTTAGCCGACAAGCGGGTGCTCACCGATTACGTTCTGTCCTGTTTGGTGCCACGCTATGCACAATCTCTTCCGCCCTATTCGTCTTATAGTAGAGCCCACATTACTGCAGCTGTCAGACTGAAGATTCCAGTGGCGTAGTTTCGCGCTGCCGACGAGGTGGCACCGTCTTGGGCGATGGTGTAGACGTTGTTAAAGCCAATGTCTGAGCTGTTGAAGCAGTTGGTTTCGTTGACTTCGGCTACGTCTTCTGGGTTTGCGAAGGTGATATCTACGCACTATTTGGATTTTGTCAGTCTTTTTTCTTTCTTTCACAAAAGTCGATTTGCCAAGCGACCGAACTGGCTTTCGCTTGCGCCATCTTGATTCCCTGAGAATAAACGTAGACATTGAAAACTCACACTAAAGAGAGCTGCACCGTGTACGGCCGTCTCTACCACCTGGATTGTCGCATTGTCTCCAGGTTTGACCGTCGTGTTCACCGGCAGAGGAACCTGTGGTAAACAGAAGGTTCCTGGGTATGGGTTCTTTGATGGCCCGGTGATTTGGAAGACGGGCACCATTGGAAAAGACATGTTAGGGGGTCCACCGTCTGGTCCATCGGTTCCAAAGCCGAGGTTTATGTAAAAGAATGCGGTGGCGTGGCCTTGGAACCAGCCGGGTTGGAGGGAGATGGCACCGCCGTTGATGGGCCAGAGTGTGCGGTTTGTTGTTGTTGGCATGCCGCCGCCTGGAGAGGGTGTTAGTAAGGAGATACGGCGGTGTTGAGGGAAGGCTACTCACATGGATACATCCATTGCATGCCATAGGGAAATGTCTCGTTTGTAATCAGGTTATCTCCTCTCCATCCTGGGTATGTGAGAACGGTGTGCGCCTTTACTCCCTCCACCAACAACCATATCGCAACAACGAAACTCGCTATCCTCGTCCTCGAAAACATGTCGGGTACGAGCAAGGCTGGTCGGGTATGATAATGGCAAAGTCGACGCGGTCTACACGTCGCGTGCTGCTATGCTGTCACTGAAATGGAAAGGGTATATATCTGCAGGAAGGATGGGCTTCGGCACTTGGAAGGGTGGTGGTGGTCGTCGTCGTCGCTCTTGGGGCCGAAAGAAAGGATGCAGAAGAGGTCTCCATACTGGCTGTGGCCGTCTGGCTCTTTTTGATGTGCTGCTCCATGTGCTCTCCATCGTCTTGCTGTGGTGCTGGCGCGACTGAGTGGCCAGCTCGCACTGCAGCTCAGCGCTTACTCTGCCCGCAGCGGGCGAATGAGCGGTGGCATGTGCGGTGCGGGCGTGCAGCTGTAGTGATGGACTGCCGGCTGCGGGGCTGGTGATTCGCTGGGCGCGGGTGCCTGTGGGCGAATGGGAAGCCCGGGGCGCGCGCTGGCCAGGGGTCGCAGTGTGTAGCGAAGCGCTCGGGATTCGTCGCATGAGATCCAGACTGAACAAGCGTTTTTGCAGGCGCTGAGAGACGACGACGACTGTGCAGCTTCATCAGTCCGTACCGTCTCATGGTGGTCTTTGCGAGGGAAGGGCATCGTGCCGATCAGGAACGAGAAGCGCATCTGGACACGATGGAGGCTCGGAGGATCAGGATCTCGATGTGCTGGCTTTGGGAAAGGCTTGTTATCAGAATGGCGTTCCCAAGCACGTTAGCAATGTGCAGTACAGTGCAGTGCAGTGCACCCATAGCTAGGTCTCGTTGCAAAGACTCGCAATTCTTCCAAGTTCCAACTCATGTTACCAGACTCCCGGGAAGATGCATCTCATTCTTCCGGGCGAGTACAAGGCCAAAGATGACCTGCTGCTGCACTCCATCTGAGCGTCGCTTGCGCTCCCATTTGTCAATTGCGACCTTGTGTGCCCAACCCACCGTTGACAGACTCGAGGGCGCGCGTGTTACAGCAGATAGTTTGATGATCAGGAGAGGACGAAGTATCCTGCCTGGTATTTCATCACATCGTCGGCGCTACGCTGCGATGAAGTTCTCCGGCGAGTACTTTGTCCATACCTACATACCTAGGTACCTGATCGAAAGTCGAGGACCGCTAGAGGCCTAGCAGCAGCATCTGGATCTTCCCGGACCGGATAAATGCTCGGCTCTAAAAATAACAACCCACCGACATCCGACCCCACCACCATCGGGAAACAAAAATATTTTGTTTGGTCAGACGATCAGCAGCTACTACACCGTGGATATCAAGCAGAACCAATTCAATTGACACTTGTGCGCCCCCTAATTGATCAATACCCAAGTTCCGGACAAGGACTCTTTCATCTCACCTGCAAGATATTCCAGAAATAACTACCCCGCGACTGGGAAGCAAGTAAACATGCCGCATACTAATCGCAAGAGAAAAGGTTCGGGCGCAAAGTCAACACAGCAACAGCAACAAAAGCCAGTCCACACCAAACGTCAGGAAGTCGAAGATGACAATGGATGGACCCATGTCATTGAGGGCAAGAAGCATGCCTCTCATGCCAAAGCCCAATCTATATCCAAGAACCCAGAGCTTCATGGTGGAGACTTCTTGCTCAATGGTGTGTCCTATATTGAGCGCACGATAGAGGAGATAGCTGCCGACCAGGAGCACTTCTTGAAGCAGTGGGAAGGAGATGAGGTTTGTGCTAGTCTAAAAGCGCAATTGGAGACTATGAAGGGCAGTGCGATTGTGAAGGACGTCGTATGCTTGGGCTTGGGAAGCTTGCAGAGTAGTCGGAGAGAGGGAAGGAGGGCAAGTCATACACAGCTTGCTGCTTTGAGGACGATTATGCAACAGCTCAGTATGTCTATGAACTCCCAATTGCATTGAATCGTATCGTGCACTAACAATGGTCTAAGATCTCAGTCAATGCCACATCCAGGACCCTCAGTTCACAACTCTCGATAAGGAGTACCTCACCTCCCTTGGATACACCATCGCCGAAGACCCAACCGGCTATACTCACATTACGGAGAATAGTCTCGTTTACGCGATACACTGCTATGCTGAGATTTACGAGAAAGTTAGCGAGGGCCCGCGACCTGCTCTTCTTATTTCAACAGATGTGAAGAATTTCGAGAATAAGGAGGGTAAAGAAAAGCTGGAAGCTATGGTCGAGAATTGTCAGGTGCTTGACTTTCCACAAATTCGTCATGACTTTTCGGATACCAAACTATATTGGCGAAAGTCTGGCAATTCTGCTTCTTCAAGCCTTCCGGAACCAAAACTGGCACCAGAAGAAATCGTGTCGCAAAAAGATATTATCCCAGAAGTCGAAGCTTCAGCACAAGAAGAGCCAGCTGCTCAGGCAGTCCCTGAGGTAGCATCAAGTTCTGAAGAGGCCATTCCTGAACCTGCAACCTCGGAGGAAACCGCAGGATCAAGAACAGCTTCGGAAGTTCAAGCCACTGGAGTAGAACCTCTACCTGAAAACGAAGCCCAGGACGAGATCGCTACAGCACAAGTGGCATCTGAACTCGAGTTGACAATTCTAGAAGTTGAGAGTGCTCAAACAGTCATCTCGGAGTCTGGGCCAGCTTCTAAAGCCCTGGAATCAGAACCAATTTCAATCCCAGAAACAGACGACATAACTCTGGAAACCCAGGCCCCAGAAGCTATCGCCATCAACGAAGAAGAGTCCACTACTGAGACTCGTGAAGTTGATGCTCCTACCTCAGACTTCACACCGGCTTCAGAGGTGGTTGCGGCAGAGCAAGTCCCAACCCCAGAAATCCCAGATACCAATGATAACTCTCCGGAAATTCAGACCCCAGATTATACCGCTAGCATCGAAGAGATTCACGCTCCCGAGATCCCTGAAGTTGAGCCAACTTCTGAGGTTCAAATCCCGAAGTTAGCACCAGCTTCAGAGCCTGATGTATCGGAATCAATCCGAAAGGAGATATCCAGCGAGATATCCACCCCACAAATTGAGGCCCCAGAAGTGATCACCGATTCGGGAGAAGCTTCCGCTCCCATAAACCCCAAGCAAATGTTTCAGGAGGTGAAGATTGCGGGTTCAGCACCAGCTTCAGATTCGGATGTATCAGAACCAATCCAAACCTCAGAAGATCAAGCAACCGCTATATCTAGTTCAGAAATTGAAGCCCCAGAAATCGAAGCCCCAGAAATAGTCGCCATTGAAGAAGTTTACAAACCCGAAGAATGTTCTGCTGCCTCGATCGATGCCCAAGAATTCGCTGCTCCTTTTGGAAGTCCAGAAATCGAGTCTGACCTCGCTATCAAAATGGAAACCCCCCAAAAGCAAACATCTGAAGAAACAGTTGCCCTTGATTCCACACCCTTATTGGGAGAAGTTGCTTCGGAAGTTACGCAGAGTGAACCGAAATCATTTCCTGAGATCGACTCGAGAAATGAGCCTGATTCTCAAGAAACAGTAGTTCCTGAATTTACACCAGCATCAGAAGAACCCACACTCAAATTTGAGGAACAAGAGACTATCCTAAGCTTAGAGATCGCGGAAAGTGAATCGAAGCTCACACCTGAAATTGAGGAACCAGAAATCGCGGCCATCCAGGTACAAACAGTTCCAGAAGCCACCTCAGCACCAGAAGAAACCACACGCCAATTTGACGAGCTAGAGACCACTATAACTTCAGAGATACCGGCAACCGACTCAAACCCCGCTTCTGAAATCGAAGAACCAGAAATAGCAGCCAACCAGGAGGTGAAACCCGAATTTACACCAATACCACAAGAATCGACCCCTCAAACAGATTCCACCCCGGAACCATCAAGGCCAGAGCCGGTTGTCCCTCAAGAAAGCGCGACTTCAGAGCCTGTAGCCACCCCAGACACGAAGACTCCCAAATCCGAAGATAAGATCGTCGAAACAGAAATTACAGTCCCAGAAGGCACAGCCACTTCATCCAAAGGTTCTAAGGTAGATATCCCACTTCCCCAAACTTTCAGAGCCCTCTTGAGAAGAAAACACTAACTGTTATTCTAGTCTCCCAAGTCTCCACGAACTCCAGTCCCATCACGAATTCCATGCTATCCACTATAGACACACGAGCTCATGAGTAGTATTTGGAAACAAAAGGCGTTTTGCTATTCAGGTTGGTGTTAGGCGTACAAAACTAATGCATAAGTTATGTTTGGGGGTTCAAGATATCCATGGTTACTCAAGAAGCGACGATGCTTACTGCAAAATACCGTACTACTATAATCAAATTGCTACAAGGTAGAGTCGCCAGGACAAATACAAGATTGAGCATACAAGGTTAGAGCAATGAAGTATAGAGCGTAAGATAATGAAAAGATCTTTTATTCAAAAATCCAAGTCGTTATGTCTTGCTACCTTGGCTTGGGAATATTATCGCCCTCGGTTCGCAACTCCTTATTTAAACGGAGCAGGCACGTGCAACTTAGATAACTAAGTGATCCGTACGATCTAAGATAAAATGGTCTTAGATACAACGTCTTCTTTGACATGAGTTAGATGCATATCTATATAGATACTTTGCATAACCAGATATCTTCTTTGAAAGTAGCGTCATGACCTGCTAAATCACGTGAGTGACACAGAACCCGATTCCCTCTCTAAATCGAGGACTGTAAGATCCACCAAATCGATCTGACTTAGTTAGGCAACAAATCTCGGCTCCCTTTGTTTCATTGGCTTCTAAGTCCTTCACGGGTCTTTTTGTTTCCTTATTACGAACTACTTGAGGACTGTGGTTACCCCTTAAACACAATTAAATGTACCAGATCCAGTAAGCGACACATGGTTCTGATTCGTTGTTCTGACTTCTACCCTCGAATTCATCTGTAACGTTTGCATGCCATGTGTTACTGGAGGCTTCATTCAGCCTTGTGTGTCATCCCCATCTCGGTCCGCCTGTCCGACCTGGTCTCCGCCCTCGTCCCCAATTCAGCCATGATGGCCGGTCGTCGATTCTCAACACTCTCCTCGTCCCGTGCCTTTCCAGATAAAAATGCCTTTTCCTACTGTTGTTACACAGACCCGAGTACCATATACCTCGTCCACACACCCGGTCTTGGCGTAGGATTCGCCCAGCATGGTGGCCGAGCTACCTTGGGAAGTCAGACTTCCCTATGTAAGTGGGTGTCCGTATCCACCGCCTCTAAATATTACGGCGATGCAGGAAACGAGCTATACCATGCAGGCGCATTGGATTTCCTTTGCTGCTACAGGAGACCCGAACACACATGATTAAGACTGGATTTCGCGGTGGCAAAGTTGAGGTTTAGGGTGAGAAATATGGTTTATAATGGTACGTTGTGGATGTTTTGAATTTGCATGTTGAGCATGATGACATATGAGTGAGTGGATTGGGTGGATGAAAGAAAATTGGGGGGTTACGATGAGCTATGATGAGCTGATTTTTGGTCGTGAGGGTAGTTTGGGAGATGTGAGCTGCTGATTAGGTATGTCGCTTAACACGTCGCTTAAAAGTAGGTTAGTTTATGCGGATACATGAGTTGCTAACCAGTCAAAATGTTAGCATTCAAGATCCTAGGCTGTAAACTAACCTTGGAGCCTCTGTTGAGCTTTGAATTGTTTTCTTTCACCTTTTGATATTTTCCTTGGCCTGTTAGTGACTGTTACACATTCGATATGTCAGGGCTCTTACTAAGCGAGCATGCTATTCTATCAGGTATCGGGAGATGTAAGATGCTTGCTCTCAGCACATGCTGTATCTTTGTTAGACGTGGAGCCCATTCGAATGAGAACAACTCAATAATAGCGACATCAGTAAAGTTCTTACCCATCGCTTTATCAATCGGAAAACAGATCTTTAGTACTTTATTCTCCGCATAAGCTACAAGCCTTGCCAAGCTTCAACATCTAATTCCACAACGACATTGGTGATTCTCTTATTAAAGCTGCTGCTTTGAGTTAAGAGCGATTTACTAACTTCGACCCCTCGGTCACGGCCTCATTGGTCTACACTTTTCACGCGGCCACGCCTTCCTTAAACACAAGGCCACGATCATCCTCCGCAGGCTTTTCTGCCCGACTTTTCTTCCTTCTCCAACTCATCTCAACTACAGCACTTCATCAAGATATCTATATTTTGTCGCCTGCGAACCGACTCGCCTGGTTCGGAATTGAGGATTTGAAATTACAGCAGACGGCTTTCTGGCACTGATTGGTATGGTCTCTTTTCTATTCCTGTTCGGGCTGTTTGTATCTTCGGAGTTAGCACTCTCTTCTTGCCAAGTGGACTCATCTATGGCTATACCTTGCAAATCCACATGCGTTGTCATCGATGTCGCAGTGCAAGGCTGGGTGGTTTCAAGGTTGACAACATCGCATTGTTAAGATGGTGGCTTGTGGGGTTTGGTTGTTGCGAATAGTTGATCCTTGCTGACCCTTCTCTAGTGCAGCGACATTATGGCGGACATTCCAGCAGAATCCGACTTCAAAGAGTCTCTATCCAAGGAACCTGACTCCCAGGAACCTGACTCCCAGGAACCTGCCTCCGGAGAACCTGATTCTGAACCCGCCACCAATGCCACGGATACCACGGCAAAAGCTGGCAATTCTTTCGACATTGATTACACCGGTTCCGTCATGGTGGGCGACGAGGGCTTGAACAACCATGTACCGTTTGATCCGGTTGACCCTTCTGGACCACCACTGCACGACAATAACAATACACCACAGTCCTCCGGCGATGATATGACGCATTGCTCTGGCTTAGATGCACTACAATGTCCAAGCGAAAATGACACAAACAAGTTACCAGACCACAAGCGACCAGACCACTGGCCACCAAACGAACACTGGCCACCAATTGTCAGTTCCACGCCCGTTGTCAGTTCCACGTTCATTGCCAGCTCTTCACTACCCAACACCAATTCCTCAATGCTCAATGCGAGAGCTCCGCCATTCAATCCCAGTGCTCCGTCGCTCAATGCTAGTTCGACATCCAATACCAGTTCTTCGCTACTCAATCCTAGTGCTCCGTCATTCAATGCCAGTGTTCCGCCGCTCGATGCTAGTTCGACATCCAATACTGGTTCTTGGCTGTTCAATCCCAGTGTCCCGCCGCTCGATGCTAGTTTGATATCCAATACTGGTCCTTGGCTATTCAATCCTAGTATTCTGCCGCTCAATGCTATTTCGACATCCAATACCCCTCCTCCACCATCCTATACTAGTCCTGCACCAACCTATACTACTATTCCGACAGAAAATGATAGAGCTCTTTCTAACGAGGCGGTTGCTTCCGTTCATCCGACGCCGGCTAATCTTGAAACCTCTACGCCCACCGATGCTGACATATTGGAAAACCTGGAGGGTGCATATCAGATTCGCGATTGGATTGCCATTCATGCCGCTTTGACAGAGCTTTTTGAGGAACCCAGGCGTTTCACCAATCGACTGAATATTAGAGCCCGATTGGAAAAGGCGTTTAGACAAGGTGATCAAGATGCTCTTGGTCCCTGTATCGAAGAATTCTTGTACCTCGCCAAAATTCCGCACCGTGGCGTCCTAAGAGGCAGATCCATCTAAGAGGACGAGTTTAGCGAAACGCCGTAAGCACCCAAGATCTACCTTGTCATCTGTCATAGTATTGATTACCTTATAGGGACAAGAAAACGATACAGAAACTGGAGAAGAATCCCTAAAGGTATTTTTGAGGATGCAGGCAAGTGTGTATCTAGAACAGAGCGAAGCGAGTTTATGCGAGGAACAATTCACAATAAGACTTTCAAGAGTTTCTCCTTCAGATGGAGTGATGTGATCATGACTGCTAGCTAACGTCAACGTGGAAATTCTCCTTGGAATACGAGGCAATTATATTTCCTTTGATGAGCATGCATTACCCACACAGTGCACCACTTCAAAATATTCATTGCTGTACTCCAACTCTGATCATAAGTGAAAAAATTCTTCATTTACCTAGAATAAATAAGATTCCAAGTTCCACCAGGGTTTGTTTACTGATTCCACCGTTCCTCGTTGCTTGTTCTTGGAATCCTATCGTCAGCAACCCGAAACTTTCCTGGGGTCTATAAGCGAGATATGTCATGTTTACTTTCTCCCATTTCGTCTTCTCGGAGAAGCGTTTGATGGTTGAGCCTGCTTTTACTGCTTGTTGCTTGCTGTACAGTTTGTTTTACTTACTTGAACTTAAGTAAGTTGATGGTTAGTCAAGGGAATGAAAGGTCAGTGTTACTTGTTGGGTGTGCGTAGCTGACTGATTAACCGATAATGAGCCAGCGATTAGTGATATATGCCTAAGTCATGCAGAACCTACCTTGCCGCACCCTTCTACCTTATCCTAGATATTCCATTCCCAATCCTCTAAAGCAGTGTCTCACGGGAAAATCATCACAATATACCACGACACACCAAGATGGATAACAAGCTAGTTTAGATAGATACCTCGAGATAAGAGGTAGATGATAAATACAGATATAAGTCGGAAAAGATCAACCGACCAGCAACATCAACACTAAAGAGATAAAGAGATAAAATCTAAAGGGAAAAGAAAAGAAAGTAAAGAAAGCAAAACCATCCAGCCGTCCCAGCGTAAATGTTGACTCTCTTCTCTATGGCATGCATGCATGCATGCATGGCGTTCTCTATCGATCGATCGTTCTAGCGAGATGTTCCAGCGAGATGTTCTACCAAGCACACCAAGCACAAAGCACAGAATTTGAAGCCACCGAGAATAGACTCAAGTTGGGAAATGGCGTCCCATCTAATAAGCCAGCTAGCTCCTCGGTGTCTTTTGTATCTCCCCTGATATGATAGGTACTGAAAAGAAAGATAGGCAGGTAAAAGGTCCATCTAGCAGACGAGCTTAGCTCCGTTGCCTGTGCAGCCGGTGATGAGGTTGTATGCCCACTGTGAAAGGTGTTAGTTTTTAGTTCCAAGACAAAGAAAAAGAACAGGGAGTTAAGAAGAACACAGACAGAAAAAGAGGGAAAAGGAAAGAACTCACGTTCTCGAAGCCACCGTCGCCGGCTCGGGTGAAAGTAACGCCTTTTCCAAAGACAAGCACGTCGAAGCTGACGTTGGATCCAACCTTAGCCTTGTAACTCGTTTTCGACACCAAGTCAATTGTTCCGGTTGTGGTGTATCCGACGTTGCACATGACAACGGCCTTGCCAGGGAATTGAGCCTTGACAGCCGAGACAGTCTCCTTAGTGAAGCGTTGACGGCGCGCGATATCGCCGTCGACTAGGCCCTGCACAAGTTTGACGGTCTTGCCGATGATGTCGGCGACAGCTCCGACTGCGTCTGCTTTTCCTCCGATGTCTCCATCGGTTGAATCTGGCTGAGAGCTATATGCGGTTAGTTGGTGCTGCTGAAGATGAGGAGGTGGTGGGATGGTACGAACACATCGGTGGTAACTGCTGGTGTAATGCTCTCAGATGCTCCATCGGTGGATACAGTGATAGCACGCTTTTGGAGAAGGCTAAGACCCGCTCTTGGAGACATCTCAGCAGGTGCGGCTGATACCAATGAGGTGAAAGCGATGGCGCTAGCGAGGAAGATGTTCTTGAATTGCATATTGGCTGGTTGATTGATTGTTCAACTAGAAGCGAGAGGCTGGGTGAAGAAGGTAAGATTGCTCGAATGTAATAAGCTTGATAAAGAATGAAGAATAGTAGAATTGAATTGCTGGAAGATGATGAGAAAGAATGTTAGTCCGTTGTGTGGATGAGGAGTTCAATTCTAGGGGAGTATAGCTTCTTTTTATATTCGAGAGAGATAGTATTACCACCGCAATTCGGATACCTCCATAGCTCTAGCATTGTTCCCCATCCGTGCTACCAAGCAAGCTGGAGGCTGTGAACTCGGGGTACGAAACTTAGTACCCGCCATGCCCAGAGCACCGAACAGGCCACAATGTCCCAACTGACTCCTAGAAAGAATGGGTCAAAGTTTAGTAACATTCCTGAGCTCATCTACATGTTAATGGAGAAGATGTCATGGCTCCTGGGTAGCCTGTCCAAATGCTTGGGGCTGAGAAAAAGCAGATCCTTCGCCTAAGCTTTCCTGTAAGTAGACATGAAATGGGACAAGCATTGCTCGAGAAGGATGGGATGAACGGTTAAGGTTTATCCTCAAGACAGCGGCGAATCGGGAGAGGCAAGTGGTAGCAGACTAGCACTCTGGCCAGTTATCATTGAGCGATAGAAGATTCTATGCTGCTCGTTTCAATGACAGACCACTTAATGGCTCTGGAGAGAATTGGCCATGGCGCTCACATGAGCAGATCCGAGTATACTTACTTGGCAAGCTTCAGCCTCATCCTCCTGGTTTGGATGGCCTTAGGCACATAATATATTGTTTTGAGAACAGTTCAAAAGAAACTTCAAATGCGAAACAGCCCCCTGTGGTCATTCTGTCGAGTACCTACCTTATCTTTACACCATTGTGTAACTCACTATACACCATTGGTACCATAGCATAGGTAGAGAGGTAGGTACTGTAAAAATGAAGCACGAATTATGCGACAGCCTCGCTTACAGAGCCAAGAAAGGGGCAATGGGTGCGCTTTGATAGGTGTTTGAGCTCCTGAGCTGCCTCCTCTAGAGTACCGGTACGCCCCTCCTCTAAAGGATTATTACTTAGCCCCCTTGAGACGGTTCCCTGATGCGAGTAAATCACGAGGCTCTGATGAGGAAGTATATCGTCCAAAAGGGAACAAGCTACTGACTGTAAGCCGGTTGCCACGTAGAACTTTAAAATCCAGTAGTTTTGTTTCAATCGTTTCAACCGTCCGAACCATTCACTTTACCGGTATCCTTGTGAATCTGCCTTGGGCGCAAATCCTTTCGCAGTATTGATGACTATGTGTGGGGTACTTTACGAGAATATTGACCTGCCAATGCTATCCACGAGTGTTGTACTCTACGGCCCGACTCGGAGGTAGGAGCAAATGTAGAACTACGGTGCTGTTCGCAGGACCAAATCCTGACACTTGGCAAAACGGTATGCCCACAAACAAAAAGAAAAGACTGCTATTCTAAAATGACTCGCCAAGATGTTGCTTGAACACTTGCACTGTAGTATCGAAAGTCTAAAGGATACTTCGAAAAACTTCAGGCTTCGAGAACTTCTCAGTCAAACAAAACAGTAATCTGTGAGGTGCTTCTTCAGGTTTGGGGTTTTTGTTGCGAAAGTATGGAAAGACGACGACCCGAGCTAGACAGCATATTGTTTCGCAGATGAAAACAACATTAGCGTCCCTGAGTTTGAAAGTATATACCGGTGAACGTGAGCACAAGGCCTGCACTTAGCATGATTGGGTGAAAAATGTCACCTCAACGGCTCTGCACCTGCCAGCCTCTGCAACGTCTTCCATCGTTTTGGGCAGAAGGTACTTACCTTGATGGCACCCAAGAACATCGTGCCAGCTAGCCTTTAGTCATGAGAACCTCCACGCCTTCCGCGCCTATTGTCTCTTTGTATGATGCAACAAAGTCTGTGATAGGATGATATGCCGTCGCAGTCAGAAGGCCAAGAGAGACCATCCGATGTGCCGATCAATAGCGTATGATCCCCAGCTCCTTCGAAGAGCAGCTGTTGTGTGGCTCCCCAACTGGTCACATCATGTATCTCCAGTTCCAAGAACTATGTGTCGTTTGGTATAAAGGAAAGCGGTCGGTTCGACTCAGGGCACTGAACATTGGCGTGCTATTTCGAGGTCTGTGTGGTCCTGGTCTCGTGTTAGGTCTGCGCCACTGGTCGTCTGTAGCAGCAAAAAATCAGCAAAGTTGCTTTCCTCCGGCAATAGAAGAGAGGAGGTGGTACTGTACCTTTAGGTTGGAATCCTTGCTGGAGAACAAAGTTGCGCAGCGCATAATCAACCGCGAACGGCAGTGTCGATATTATGCAGACACACAGGTAAACAGTGTTATAAGCAAGGGAAGACAGAAGTTGATGTTTCTATGATACAGTTCTGTAGAACGAATCTCCTTGCCAGACAGAGAACAATGTGCCGCAGCGCAGGATCAATCGCGAACGGCAGTGTCGCGCACATATGAAACAAATGTTGTAGGTGAGGGAAGACTGAAGTTGATGTGTCTACGATATTTCGTGCAGTTCTCAGGGAGGTATTCAGCCAGCATGATGACTGCAAATCTCGGGGCGACCGGGTATGGGGGCTGAGGTTTCGTTCACTTAAACTTTTAGGTGTGACAGCCGACGATTACAGCCTGTTTTCGCTCCAGGGGCACGGGCTACATGTTCCCCTACTAGAATTCATTACATCAACCTCTATTCCAAATAAGTATATAACAACACTTCTAATTATTATTGGAGGCATTGCTGCTTTGCTGCGAGGGTGGGGTTCGAGGTACACCGTATGCTGCTTTTGATTAGGTGAGTGAGGTTGACTTGAGATAGCATAATACCAATACTTCGTATGACCTTTCTCTGAAAGGTATCTTCGTCGATTTCCAAAGGGTAGCCATTTTGTACACATTCTTACATAAAATAATGATAGATAACATTCTTAGTCATAGAATTCTAGATTCTTTGTCAGTTGTATGGTAGAAGCGTTATCAATATACATTATAACGCCCCCTTGCTATACTTAGCCAGTGGTGACCAAGACTTCGTCAAGGACCTCGAATCCGAGGAGCCAAATTGCTGCTTTTGTTGCATCAGACAACTGACTGCGGTTTGATGATTAGGAAGAGCCTTTGTCCTTTAGGGGGTTATGCCCTAGGATTAAATGATTGGATGTGAATAAAGAGCTTGCTATTATCTGGTTGGTGGAATTGAGTTTAGAAAGATATCCCTTTGTTACGTCGCGCAAGCAGAGCTGTGCAAACGGCATCTGAACAGCTAGCCGAGTGACGATCGACACGTGCAAAGCCACGCAGTACGGCACTCGCTCGAGGCTGCGTATGTTTATCTGAGAAAAGCGTATGTTAGGTATTGCTCCTGATGGGGGCAAAGGACATGATTGGGGAATAGTACAATACACTTAGAGAAAACGACTCATCTTTTACTTAGGTTCGATTCAAGCGTTTTCCCTTCGCTTAGAACAAACTCAAAAAACGCGGGGAAATCAACGTATCAATATTGCGGATTTGGCAGCATAACTACCTATAGGTAGGTACTGCAGCTTCGACAAGACCTGACCATTCGAGCTTACGGATATAATCACACGATACACTTAATCACCAGACGAGTGGACAGGGTTTCCCTTCAGCTTCCAAGTGCTTCCTGTTATCTGTAAACATGGGAAGTGAAAGCTTTCCTCCCATTACGGAATTGGTTATTGCGAAAGCTCTCTCTCTCGAGTAATCAAAAATACCCAAGCAGGTGCGCAATCAAGATTGTTCTCCACAACCTACGTTGCCGCATTCAACCACCTGCATTGCATATTGCTGGGTGTGGTTGGGGCCAACACTCAACTCCCGCAGCCTGCCAAATGGACATATCAAGATGCATGCATGGGCGCTATTAGTACGTTGTAATATGTGAAAAGTAGATATGCTATTGCCGCTCTCTTCCTCGATGCTTATTCCCCTCACTCCGAATTCAACTCTCAACTAACCTGTCACCAAACTCTACCTGTGCTTGAGGTGTTCTATTTCACAGCAACAGCATTGCTTGTTGAAAGATCAATACTTGCAAGCTTACAAAACGCAAAAGATTGCCTGCTATTATGACGGGGAAGAAGAAACCAACTTCCTTAGACGCAAAACCAGCGACGAAAAAGGTGCCTCCAAAGCCGACCCCGCACCCTCCTGGCTGCCCGCAAACTACAGGAGGGATGAAGAAACAACAAAATGGAAAAGCCAAGAAATCCCTTCAGTGCCCTCCAACCTCGACGGTCAAAGTCACAGCGAAGTCGAAGAATAAAAGAGGGTCCAGCGACAGTCCACATGAGAGACAACTGGTCGCCATAGCCCTACAGAACACGAGACCGCAAGCGCCCCAAAGATCTGGTTCGGGACCCGTGGCAGTTAGAGCTAAGCTACTGAAGCGGTTTTATGAGGCGCTCGTGATGCTGAACATTCTCGGTAAGAATCGTGGCGAATGTATCGATGAAGAGGATTTCGAGCCGGACCCAGAACCTGAAGCTTCAGGTTTGGATGCCGATCGACTCAGAAGATCATTTATCAGGCATCTGGCCTATCTATGCGACTATGAGAAAGGTGGTGATACCACGACAGCCCTCGCCCTTGAGCAGACTCCTCAATGTATCGTATACCATTTCGCGTCGAACAAAGAGGAGAAACACAACAGTACAAAGACAGACAGCACTAAGTCCTTTCTGGAGCATATTATTGGTCTTCTCAGCACCATCCACCTAGCTTCCACCAACGAGTTGGAGCCAGAAATTCTCGAGAGAGCTGTCCAATTCAGTTCGCGTCGGATTTCTTACTATTCAAAATTCCTTTGCAGTGACATAGACTTCCTCTTGGGTCGCCTAGATCACGGTCAGTGGTTCGTGCATCTCTTGATTATGCTGACGTTTTTGTAGACCCTCCAATGCGAAATTGGCTTCAGATGATCAAGCAAGCGGCAAATAATCCGACGGATCTCTGTCGGCTGTGCTATGCTATAGCAGGATCAAAGGACTATATAGAACTCTCGATGAGGTCGAAGAACGGATCTTCATTTGCACGGTATTATGAAAAGATTCGCCACAACATTGGGCGGCTTAACCATACAATGAAGGCAACGAAAGTCCTCCTTACGACCAGCACGAGACTCCCACATCTGTTTGATGAAATCAAAGTGGTCCGAGAGAAGTCCTCGCGTTCTTCTTCACCACCGTTACTTGAACGCAATCCAGAGCTGGCTAGCATACTTGGTCGCATGATTGGTAGTCCTGACGAAATATCAAAGTATCATGACGCTCTGCAAGAGCTGGACCAGAAATTCAAAATCTCCGCGATACTGCTTGACAAATGTAGAAATGCGAACTGGAAGCCTCGGGTACATGCAGAACTGATACTACTCGACCAATTCTGGACCAGAAGTCTCGATTTCGTTGAAGGGGATAGATATATCGGTTGCAGCAAGCCCGCTTGTTACGGCTGCTACCATTACATTCAAGCCCATCCCGGAAGATTTGTCCCTCCCGCTTGTCACAACAATACTTACTTGAACTGGCGACCACCAGATGTGCTGGAATCCGGTGATGCTGCTGCAATTAAACTGCGAGAGAACATTCTCAATGAGATGGCCAAAAAGATTCGAAATGAAGTCTTGGTTCAGATTATGGAACGTAGAGGACCGAGCAAGTGGCGCCCAGATTCGTTAACAGAAATCTCGACAATCCGCCAGGAAGTTCTCGATACTTTGCCGGCCACACTTGAGCATCCATCAGATGGGGTACATAGCGAGTCATCAGGATCGGAAGACCATTTTTCTATGGATGGAAGTATCCAGAGCGGCGACCTTGCAAGCACGGTCGAGGACGACAGTAATAGCGCTCAAGTAGAAAGTGAGGATGACAGTGATGGTGGAGTGTCCTTACTCATCTAAACGTCGGAGAGTCTCGCAGGAAGAAGACCTGGCTTCCACTAGCGGCGAATATCTGCTGCTCATATCACCTTCTTTCGCTGAAGTAAAGGACTAGTGAACAAATTGTGGTGCACGAGGGATGCAGAAGACAAGAGAAGCATTAGAATTGCACTCAATTATTTCTGAACTTTGTGGCAGGGGACTGCTTGGTAGAGATTGAGAACCGTTTTCCACCCAGCCATGACGCGTTTCCTTGTGTTAAACCTTGGAATAATATAGCCGCGATCAATGCGTTATCTTTACCTGTGCATCTTCTATTCATTTCGTGTGCGTGCCATGACTAAGGATGTCTTAGTCCTTCTGAAACGAAAATCGCTTTGATATGCCTGCACCAGAAACTTGACTTCTAGGTCGTTCCTCAAAGGTAGGCAAGTAATGTTTTCCTTCCCCTTTTGTAAGCGAATGTAAGCGAGAACCCGGGGGTCCAAAAACGCCAAAAACATCAACAAAAATAGAGGCAACGCAAAAACGAGAACCTCATCATCCCCAAACACCAGCACAACAGAAATTCAAAGGATCAAAATGGCAAAACTTTGAGGCGCCTCTCAAAGAAACCCCCTCGGGGATTTTTTACACTCATACCTCCACCTCGATCTTGCGATCAGTTGCAGAGGACCCTCTCGGGAGTACGTTGAAGCATAGAACACGTCTTAGGTGTCTGGACTTAACCCCGAGTGTAGCAGCTTACCACTCGACTATACTGGTACCATGATTGTTGGGGCGCAATTCACTATCGGGAGATATAAGGTCTTGATGTGGTACCCAAGGTAGGTAGGTAGGTGCGAGTAATGTTCTCGTCGTAGCGGGAAGGAGTCGACATCGGTGCAACGTAAACAAACAATGGAAGACCAGGCACACTTTGATGCCATCATCATCATTATGTTCCCGTGTTCCATATACACCTCAGTGTCGCAAGCTAACTCCAAGCCAACTCAATAATGTCATCTCACCATGATGGGGCCTCGATCCCCTGGAACTCCTTCTCACAACGCCTGAGATATTTCCACTTCGGTCCTCCCTCGCTCAATCATTCGTCGACCATCTTCAGTAAACTATATCCGAGATTCACAGACACCCTCATACCTACCATCCATTACAGTTCTTCTCCAAAGTCCTCTGACAGCTTAACTTGATTGCCGAACAAGTCCAGGCAAGTTCATCGTCATCTTTGCACTCGCTTGGCACCTTCCATTCCAAAGCCACAGTCCCATGCCAAGAGCCCTCCAGCTCCTCGTTCCCCAGTATACACATTTGGATTTGTTTAGAACATACACAGCATTCCAAAGCATCTTTCTTCAACCTCAGTAGCCTCATCTCGATCAATCCAATCCAATCCAACCCAAGACATCCATCCCAGCCATCAGCTAGCAAATAACAAAATACCTGCCTGACATTACGTGTTACATACCTTCAACGACACCCGCATTACTTGGTGGCTTATCATCCTCATTACATCCACAAGACACAATATCCTACTGCGACTTTCCTTATTCAACTAAAACGCCCACACTTTCCTCTCCTGGCCTGTAATTCTGCCAAATCATACACCAAGACTTCTAGCAGGGTCCCTCGAATCGGCTCCGGGATGCAAGATGGAGTGTCGTACGGTACGCTCTGGTAGAATTCCACCAACACTAGCGGCTTCGAGTTCTCTCAATAGGTAACCAACCTCCAAGTAGATTCAGCACCTTGCAAAGTACTCCTCTCTACAGAATCATGCCTCTGTCTGGTGCAGCGAAAGTACACAGGTCTGTCGTGTTATCAAGCCTCCCGAAAACACGCCACCAGTCGGCATCCGCGACAATAAAGCTCCTCACCAGTTCTGTCACAAATGGAAGGATGTAGTACTTCATCACACGCCTACCCCATTGAGAGACACGGCCTCTCGAACAAGCTATAGTCAAGTGAAATCTCAGCGGCGTTCTGCCAGGCGTTACTGGTAGATTCAAACCGAGCACTATTATTGAAATCACATGGCAAGTAATGAAAGTATGGAAACGGTCTTATATTCGTAAACGAAACTACACATCGCTATATTACAGTGCTTTATACAATTGCACCCACGAGGTTATCCTCCACATTACCGCTTGAGCAATCTTCTAGTCAAGTCGTCCTCTTATAGGTAGCTTTCATAGCTTCATTTGGCCGTCTGACCGTAACGTCCACCGAAATGGAACCAAGATGTTTTCCCAACCAGCCACCCAAAAATGCAAAGATGGTATCGAAAAGAAAGGTATTTGTAACGCCATGCAAGCCTAAGGATTCCTCACTGACTTGCCATCTAGATGGCGAGAACAGCGAAGAGACCAGCGGCGAAGATGCTGCCGATGGTCATGCCTGCCTGAGAGGCGGCTCCAGTGAAGACAGCTCCGGTTGCGCTTGCGGTGGCAGTCAAGTTGCTGGCCTTGGTTGATGATGCAGTAACGCTAGCAAGGGTTGTCTTTCCAGCGGTGGTCTGTACAGCTGAGGTTCCAGCAGCAGCAGTTGTGCTTTGAGCTGGAACGGTTGCTGGAGCAGTTGTTGCGACCAGAGCGGCTGATGCAGATGACACGGTTCCGGACACGGAAACGGTGGTGAAAGCAACCTGTGGTACAGTGATGGTGCTGTGGATAGTAGTGGTAGACGAAGAACCAGGAATAACAGATCCGCTGGAGATACCAGTGGTCTCGGTGCACGCAACAGTCACAGTGCTTTCGATGGAGATAACAGTGACAGGCGTGGTGGCGGCTGGTGTTACGGTGGCTCCTACTCCCGTGCTGGCAATAACTGTGACGGTGGTCGCAGCGGTGACAATGGCGGGGTTGGATGGGACGTAAGGAGCACAGATACCCTGGAAGTATGACTGAGCGGAAGCGACATCCGAGGTAGAGGCTCCGTATGCTGAAAGACAATCGAAGACGTTGGTGACGAAGTCGGATGAAGGGCAGTAGCAGGATGAATCAGTGTTGTCGATACAGCCAGTGATGTACAACCAAGTGTTCATGCAAGATGGGAGAACAGATGGGCAGGCAGCGGTCTCAACTGGTCCAGTGCTAGTAGTTGTGCCCGTAAGAGTAGCAGTTGCTGGGGTAGTTTGAGCTACCTCAGTGGCGGTGCTGGCGATTGTTTGGGTAGAAGTCAAGAGAACGGTGGAAGTGGAACTAATTTCAGTGTCAGTATGTTATGTAGACGATTTCCTGAGATTGTACATACGAGGTGGTGACGACGCTGGTTGATCCCTCGCTGGTTTGGGTGAGGGTGACTGGGCAGATAGTGGTCGAGGTGTAGATGATTTCGGTGGTGATCACTTCCGATGGGACTGGCGAGGTGGCAACGACGGCTGTGGACTTGACAGGCGAAGTCTCGGAGCTTGAAGACTCGCCAACTGGGGTAGTAGCTGCGGTCTCAGCAGTAGATGTAGCAGTCTCCTGGCACTTGGTGCAGATAGTGGAGGTCGAGGTGATGAGAACAGTTGAGATGGAAGAGGAGATCACAGTGCTAGTCACTCCGTTTGAGGTTTGAACGCTGGTAACTGGGCAGGTGGTGGTTGAAGTGTACACGACTAGGGATAGGGATTTTGTGTTAGCATTCTTTTGTTTTCGTTGCAGTTAGGGGCATTCTCAAAGAATACGAACCTTCAGTTGTGGTCTCAACAGATACCGAGGTGGTGACTGGAACGCTCTCGGAAACGATGCTGGAAGAAACAGCCTTGGTGCTTGACACGGTAGAGTTCTTGCTGTTGGTGGAAAAGGTCTCGGTGCTCTTGGAAACAGAAACGGCCTCGGTGCTGGAAGAAGCAGCGCTGGTCACAACTGGCGTGGTCTCGCTTGACTTGGTCGTCTTAACCTTGGTGCTTGCTGCAGAAGTAGGTGTGGTCTCAACGCTGGCCTTTGAGGTCGTGGTTGCAACTGAAGTGGCCTTGGTGTAAGAGAGAACAGTGGAAGAGGCCCGGGTTGAGGTGCTTGATGCAGAGGAGCAATCGAATCCAATGCTGTGGAATCCAACGCTGCAAGTGGATGGCTTGCCAGCTGGGATAGTTGGCATGACTACGGAAACGCTGGTGGCACCTCCACACTGGTTGTTGGTAACAACAGTTCCTCCTGTGGTGCAGGAGGCAGTCTGCTTGCAGGTGGATCCATCCGTCATACCGTAGTGGAACTCAAGATCGCAGTCGAACTCAACCGAGACTTGGAAAGTCGTGAGGGACATGGCCTGGACAGAGGAGCCAGAGCCTCCGCATGAAATGGATGGCGCATTGTCCTTGCTTGTGGAAGCAGATCCAGAAATGCACTTGCTTTGGAAGCCACGGGGCAGAAGCTCATCACGCTTGCTGAAGGCGTCTAAGCAGGTGAAGCCGGAGAAGTCAATATCTCCGTATGCGCTGAAAGAACCGGTTGCAAGAGAGCTCCAGTCGAATCCACTGGACTGCTGGTCGTTGCAAGTGTTGTCGCAGTTGGAAGGAGACTTAAAGGCCGAGGCATCGGTCCAACCCTTGTATTCTGGTTAGCAATGGACCAGGGACCGTTCAAGAAGTCTACCTACGGCTGAGACGGTGGACGCCATGGCGGCAAAGGCGGCGGCGTAAGTTTGGGTCTTCATGATGACAGTGTAAGTAAGAGGAAACGATTGTTCAGTATAGATAGATTCGTGCAACGATTGTATATGCTGATAGTGAGAGTGGGTTCGAAAACGATTGCAGACTTGGGGGGGGGGGGGGAAAAGGGAGATCAGCGAAGCGAGTGACACTGAATCTCAAAAGAAGAGGGGAATTAGAGGGAGGAGGAAGAAGTGACCTGAAGAGGATGAGGAGAAAAGGGGAGAGAGAGAGAGCGACATCTGGACGAGCAGCTTCACGTTGTATTATATCTCTGGGAGTCGTTGGATGTCAAGGCCCGGTGCGCACTTTCTTTTCACAGCCTCCCCCTCTCTCTCTCCTGTCGGCCCATGTGCACCAGTCGAAGAAAGAGTCGGTTCCCTGTCGAGGCAAGAACGAAAGTCTGGATGCCAATGATTGGCCCACTGCTGACCAGGCCCTGCTCCCTGTCGTTTGCGCGCGCGTTGGCCAGAGGCAATCGGCGCGCTGTGTGGGCCCATCTAATTATTGTCCGTGTCGTACCAAACCGTGCTCAATTGTGCTCCTGTACGAGTCTACAAGTCTTAGCGACACGGACACGAGCGCCGTTTGTGGTTGGTGACTGCGGAGGCGCCATCGACATCGGGCGAACAAAGGAGCCCTTTCAGGTGCAGGGGCCCCAGCGCTGATGGCTGATGCTGGTGAAACCGCCGACTAACGCAGGTACGGCACCACAAGCGACATGGGAGTCCCGTGCTACCAGACGGCATTGTTCCCTGTGCCTTTGCTCGGAAAAGAAAGTCATAGCTTGGGCCCAGCATCGAGAACATACAGTACACCAAACATAATATCGCACCCACCGTACAGGACAGATCTGGCCATGCCCGCATCTCAGGAGACTCTGTGAACAACATAACCTCAGGCCTGCCTGGTCAATGTCCAGACTTGGGCAAGTGCTGCAGGCAACATGGCCTCCATCAGCGACACACACAGTCTCCAGGACAGAGCATGGAAAGTGCTGCTGCCTCCTGACGCTGTGGTGCACGCTTCAGGACATGCAATCTCTATCCGCTGACGTTGTTTTTAGAACGCGCCGGCGACTCCCCGACTTCACCAGGTGCGCGCGAACATGATTGGGTGCGGCGCTTCGAGCACAATTGTTTCAGAACTTGGACTTCCCTGCCGTGGGGAGAGGCCGCTCGCAACCTACCCAACTTGGTTCTCGCATAGGTACTTCTACGTGGAAAGTTGAAACATCGAGACCCCAAACAATGGAGAAAGGAGACTTGCTGAAAAGCAGCATCCTGAGCATCCTGTAAGAACTGCGTCGTCATTGGCAGGCTTAAGGCAAAGACGCCATGCGCAGCAGCCCAAATCTCCTTTGTCGGACCCGAGCATTCATTCTCTCACAGTCAGTCTCTCGTTTGCATTACCTCGGTCCATCCGTCGTACAACGAACGGGCCTGTGAACAAGTGGTTGGACAGTCGCTTCGAAGATGCGAATGTGGTTCCGTCCCTAGGCAAAGTAGAGAAGAGAATGCGCGCCCCGAAGAGGAAGTCTCTCCAAATGACCATCGCCCGGACACCACGGGGAGATCTCTCGATGTGGGTGCGCTAGCGCCCGCTGGGACCTGACTAGTCCCCTTGGCCGCCGTCCACCCCACCTGCGATCGTACAGGAAGTATCGGACGAGGGCACCATGAGATCCCAGATGCAGGTACCGGTCTGCTAACTACAGTCCCACCGCCGCAAGCAGGAAAACACACACGTGCACACGGACTCTGCAATCCAGATCCAATAAGACCCGTCCTGCTGCACCGCAACTACTGAATTTGACAAATAACATCCAATGAAGATCGCAACCGTGTCCCAGCAAAAACATTCGATGCGTCCCAAGAGGGCCAAACTCGCTCGTGTCTGCATGTGAAGCTCATCTCTGCAAGAGCCCGTTCCCGTGCACTACGGTAGAGTGCAGATTCGCTGTCCTGACTCCTGCCTCGGTCAGCCGCTGCAACTTGCAAGTCCGGTAAAGCCGCATCTGGCGCCATGAAACGAAAGGTCCATTTCGGGCCAGGACTCAGGAGGCGCCATCGAAACGGTCGGGATGGCTGGTCCACGACTCGAAGCAAGGCTTGTGTGTGTGTGGGGAAGGACCTTGAAACACTCCAGTCTTCAGAACTTCAGATGGCAGCAGCGACGGGTCAACCAACAGGACTGGACACTACTGCACTTGCAGTATTCAAGCATGCATGCGACACGGCAAGGGAACCATGTTTCCATCTCCATGTTCTTCGGGAAAATCGGGAAAATAGCCATCACATCGCGTGGAGAGTTGTGCAGGGAGCTAGCAGTTATGCTCGTGCAGACTTTCCGCATGCATAAATATAGCTGCAGGAGGCTGTGCTCGCTGCGATGGCATGGTGCAGCTGGTGGGAGGATACCAGTGCATGGCTGCTATCACCTGGGAATCATCGTGAACAACGGGGGCCGACCTCGAGAAAATCTGGAAATCACGTTGGTGCGTCCTGCTTCCGCAAGTCGCTTGAACTTGGCAAGTTCGTCTCATCATACTCTTCCCCACAGGAGATCAAGAAGGTCTCCAAAGACTGGTTGACAGGTCGGTATCAAGAATAGAACGCATGAGGACGATGAGCCGATGACAGCTTGGCCCGCCAGAGCCACGATTGAGTTGGATAGAACTCTGAGATGATGCCCGTCTTCAAAGCTTAATCCAAGCAATGAACGTTGAAGTCCATGTTCAGCTTGTACAAAAGGTACGAGGGGAATATCGATTAGCTTCACTTCTTACTGCCTTGGGGGAGGGCACGAGGCGTCACTGGACGTTCGCATAAAGATGGAAGGCTGTGTCGACACGACCTTGACATCATATCATGGACATCAACGACTCAAGTGATCCTCCCTCGGTGCCAGGTTTAAGCTTGACTGCGGTATGCATTAGAGCTGAGGTTCATCTCATCAGACCTCAAACCTCTTTCAGTGGAGCGAGCACTGGAGCACTGGAGCACCAGCCATCGACAAACAAATGGTCCCCTCAGTGTGGCGACAGATTGTGGCGAACGCGTCGCCTGTTGACGACGAGGCCATGCCATGATACAGTAATCTCTCACGAGTAGGTACTGTATCTCATTGTCTAGGTATTATACTTTTAAAGAATCGACCTCTATTTCAAGAAGCTGATCCTAGACGCTTTATAAGTAACTCCTGGTATCTACTTCTTAAAGAGAGAGATAGAATTGTGATATACTTGTGAGAACATGTATCACGTGACATGTCACGTGAGTACTTGGGACCTTGGTATCTATAAGGTACGGAATATATAAAGCTCTGTAAGACAAGAGCGTAAGACTGTCATCTACTTGCTTACGCAGGATATCACATTCGACTAGACCTAGCAGCATAGAATAGTAAATAAGTACCTATGGTTAGCAGCTAGAGAGAGTGAAGGGTTAGCCGACAAAGGTCTAACGAAGTCGCTTAAGTAGCACATCTGTCACATACTAGACATGATAGAATCTCACTTCGCCAAGGAATTCAAGCATAAGAACAGTCGTTCACCAAACTAACACGGCCGAGTAGGTGAGCTGTAGCGTTGTGTTGTCATATAGTCCCTTGTTGTCAACTTTGTCACAGTTAATTGGCGTGGCTACAGTCTTCTAAAGGGTTCACTTTCCATGCAGCGATACTATCGGGGAGTGAAGTCTTGGTAGAATATGGCAGACAAGCCCGGGCCTTGAGAGTCGTGAGTTCCGAGGTTTACATGTCATGTCGTTAAAGACCATCTCTTTCGGCGAGTCTTTGCTGAAATAAGTATTGCTTTTCCTGTTACCGCTGTCGTGTCGTGATCTCCGCCCCTAAATAAAATATGCCTTTTATCTTTGCTCTTGACAACCCCAAATATAAGGTAGCCTAATGTGGTGAGGATTCATTGAAACTCACCGCTCACTTTTTTCTCCTTTGCGTGCTTTATTATACTAAAAGGAAAAACTTCCTTGGGCTCTCGAATATAAGATACAAGGCTAGACCGTCGGTCTTACTTTTAAGCTCCTGTTTTAGCCGGTGGAAGGTGAAGGGCGCGGGAAACTTGACTTGTAAAGCCAAACTACTTCTTCCTAGACGGGAATTCGTGAGATGAATAAGAAGTAGTGAGAGAGCTCGGCTCCTGCAGAACGCCTCGTCTTTGCTCTGCCAATCTGCAAACCTTGGCAATGGATTTTAAGCAATGCCAAGACAGCAGTATTGCTTGTCTCAACCCATCATTCGGGGGAGTTATTCCTGTGTTCCACTCACTGACAGATCAACTCATCCTCACAATTCCCTCCTATGTAATTCATATGCACCAAAAACTCGTAGTTCGGGCTTATTATTAATTTCATTTAAAGACGAAAGATGACCTGTGCTTGAACTAAGACAATACTGGTGATATACATTGGTGGCTTATATAAAATATGTGCATCAAGTCAGAGCAGTGATTACAGAATAAAGAGCTACTCTATTGCCAAGAAGACCCTTCACTCACTCCGCCTTTCAAGTTGGCTGAAAGCGACGCGAGGTAACGATTCAGGGATGGATTTAACCAAGACGAGTGCTGATGGGAGCGAGACCCGGGAAGAAAGTCGTCGGTACAGCGGGGATAGGAATGCTGGTGGTAAGACCAAAGCCGGCAGTGAGCTCTCCAGGCATGGTAGTTGCGCTGTATGATCTGTAGCATGAAAGTTAGCTAAAATGTCACACCGATGGAACAAGGCAACGTACGCAACCGAAGTAACAGTCTTAGTAGAAACAGCATAGGTAGTATGGGTCGCCGCAGTGTTAAGGCATCCACCACTTCCATAAGCATTCTCGCACTTGTACAACACCTCGCTGCCAGCCTCGGTCCAGATGTAGTAGTTCTCAATCGTGATATCGTAACATGGCGCGCCAGCTGGGCACAGGACTTGAATTGGTGCACGGGTTGCTCCGTTCTCGCAGGTTCCATGCCAATGATTGAAAGTCAGATCGTAGAATTGGACGCCGTTACCTGCCGCGGTGGTTTCGGAGCTCCAGTATCCGTCGATATCGAGAGTGTATGCGTTTTCGTGACCTATGAAGTTGTTAAACTGGCAGGAGTAGAGGGATCCGCTTCCACCGTTGGACTTGATCATAAGCATCTGGTTGGAGTTGACGGTGTACACATGGTCATAAGTAATATGGTGAATATCCGTGTCGGCACCAAGAGATCCAATGGCACATCCACCCGACCAATTACAAAATACGTTCTCGATCAGCATATAGCTTGCGGGACTCTGTTGTTTGTATTAGAAATTGTTCTCGGGCGAGGAGTTTTGGTAATTACCTTCACAGTGACACATTCGTCTTTGTTAGTAACCTCAACGTCATGGATATGGATGTTGGTTCCCCAGACATCAATACCATCTAGGCCCCCTTCATTGCCACCTCGAATAATCATGTTGTACACCTCTCCATTTGTGCAAGTGTCCATTGTGAAATGGAAAGCAGGAGCTGGGTTCAATTAGCACTGTGAATTTGCTAGCATATACCATATAGAATGGTCAAACCCACAATCGACAAGAGCAATATCGTGCACAGAGAAGCTCGTAACCTCGTACAGGCGAAGAATTCGAGGGCCGTATGTTCCAGCTGTTAAGAGAATAATCAGTAGAATACTGGTCAAAATCTGTATTTAACTTACCGGTGTGGAAGACATATCCATAGCCTTGGATTGCACCCGTAGAGGTGCTACTAAACATCTCAAAGTCGGTGGTGTGCTCAATCATTAACATATTTCCGCTCGCTGTTCTGTTGACTAGACTTCAGTATGTATCTTCTTTACGGAAGAAGCTTCTCTCACCCTGTGCGATAGATAATACCATCAAGTCGGATGGAAACAGCAGTTCCTCCCGTGAGAGTCACCCAAGTTGACATGCCATAGTCTCCCGCTGGAATATAAACTTTTTTGTATTAGGCAAAGAGTGCTTATACTGGATGTCGACTATCCTACCTTCACCTCCAGTTTTGCATGCGGCCCAGGCTGATGCGATAGCAGGTCCGTTATCTGTCGTCTTGGATGCGACACCACCATAGCTAAGAATGTTACAAACCTTAGTGGCCGCCTTGTGAGCTGTTGTCGTAGTAGGACCAACAGTACCAGAAAGCTGTGCCGCTGCGAGAGACGAGAAGAGGACGGTCGCAAGACCAGAAACGAGTGTAAACTTCATCTTGACAGTAGGAAAGAGTGACTAGCTGAACAAGAAGATGGAGTAGCAAGAAAAGCGAGGCGCAGTGCGAAGTGACGCATCTTCTTATGTATACTTAGCTTCTCGACTAACAGCTCATATACAAAATCTATTTTCCTCGGGCTCTAAACGATCTGGTAGAAAAGTCACCTGTGGTGGTTTGGTATAGATTGAAACATACATTTCCGAGAGGTTGATTTGCAAATTCCACGAATGCAAAGGCGCGCCGGGACAGTTGTGGAATTGACAAGGATCTTTTGGACCGAGATGGACCCCCTTCGGATCCTTTTTCATATGAAATGAAATTCGTAGAATCGCAGGCTCGCAGCCCACCATAAAATGTCCAGAGATCTTGGAGCATCACTTCGCACTTCATTTCAACCATTTATCTAGCAGCATTGGTAACCGTACCACGGCGCTATGCTCTCAGGTTCTGTACGTGCACGTGGGCTTCGCATTGTGCTCCTGATTTCAGAAGTTGATCGATTGACTGAGAGGACGCAGACCTCACGGGAGCACGTGGCAGCCATTGCCCATGCAGTGACAACTCGAATTTGAGGATAAAAATACGGATGTGGCGGGAGGAAGTGCCAAGCGAAGCTTCGCATTGCTTGTGACGCTTGTCTAGGAATATATTGGCCACTGCAACTTTCAAAGCGTCCAGCAAATTGTTCTGCTGGCGATGTTTCGGTAGATTGCAGGTCATACTCCTACAAAGGTATAGATTGGTATTCGGAGAGAAGCATAGAAGGGACACAGAAACGGCACTCGGAATACAGCAAATCCGTGGACATTCATGCTCCAGAATGTTTATAATCCGAGGTCAGCAAGCGACCGCGATGGGGTTATCACTCTATCTCAAAACCCCCCCGATACTCCAATCGGCGGGATCAATCCACTGGATGATGTTCCAGTTTTTCGGGGGTCACAGCTTTCGGTGGTACTGCAGGCCGAGCATGATAGTTCTTCGATTGCCTTCAAGGCCCAGCTTTCAGGTAATCATTATCCTTACCTACATCCATCTCGTGGCAGCATCTCCCTTGATTATTCCTTCCAGTTCGCTCGTCGTCCACCCGCCATAGAAGTCACCAGGCTGCGGCTTAACAAGTTCACCATCGACATAACAGTCCCAAGGTCCTGCATAGAATGAGACATATCCTTTGATGCTCGTGTAATCGTTGGTCGGTTCCTCGTAGGACCATATCCGGTCCTTGACTGTCTCTGAATGGGTTGACTGCGAGGTTATGGAGTAATACGTTGCCCAGCCTTTGTATTCACAAAAGGTGGACTTGGCTGTCGGCCTTAGAGGAAGGGAAACCGAGGAAATGGGGAGGTAATAAGCTGAGCATGATTAGCTATTGAAGAGCAGCATTAAGGAAGAAATCATACTCGGCGCATGATACGTCTCGAGGACCCAATAAGCCTCTTTAGTATCTGCAATCGTTTGGCCATGCCATTTCACTTGCAAATGCCTAGATGTTCGTTCTAGTCGTGGGGGTCTGGGGAAGTTTTGAACATAGAGTTTCGGCTTTGGTGGCATTGGGATGGTATTTGTGAAGTTACTATTGTAGAAACTTATGATTAGAACTGAGAGGGCAAGAATGAAGAGAAAATAAGGAAATCTGAACATAAATTGTTGGTTGAGGATACCTTATAGAGCATGTGAATGGAGAGCAACATAAGCGTGAGTGGTCTTAAGTGGCTACCGTAAGGCGCTTGCGTCTAGGAATGACGGCGTTTCGTAAATGACTTTAACCACGAGGCTGCAGCTCACCTTCCTGTACCTACCCATCTCACAGTACCCTCAACTCTTGCATTAAACCACCTCTACACAACCTTTCCAGAACAGAATATCCTCGACTACTCGAAATACCACTCCTCAGCTACATATCATCATGTCAGGTCTTGAAAAAGCACTCTTCAACCTCAAGGTGAGCTAATTCTGGCGCTTATCTGGCACCCACCAACCGCGGGGTCAAAAGAGCGTTTTGCGCCGAAGTGCTGCGATTCATGTTGTCGCAGTTATGCTGATACGTTCTTTGCATAGTTCACCGCGAAGCAACTCAACCGCCAAGCTGCAAAGGCTGGAAAGGACGAGAAAACCGAGAAGGACAAGCTCAAGAAGGTAGCCAAGCCTTGCATACAACCCCATTTCGTTTCGTGGCAGGCGCTGACATGTGCAGGCAATCCAACAAGGCCATAGCGATATCGCAAAGATCTACGCACAGAATGCTATCCGAAAGCAGAATGAGAGACTGAACCTGTTGCGGTTAGGAAGCCGTATTGATGCAGTAGCAAGTCGAGTTCAAACAGCCGTTACGATGAGGCAGGTTACAGGAAGCATGACGAATGTTGTGCGGGGTATGGATCAGGCAATGAAGGCTATGGACCTGGAAAAGGTATGTCGCAGATGCGCTTTAGGATCCTGGCTGGATTCGGGCAGTTAACCAGATTGCGCAGATTTCAGCAGTCATGGACCGATTCGAAACCCAATTCGAAGACCTCGATGTCGCGACTGGATACTATGAGAATGCAACAACTTCCGCAACCGCAGTTGGTACACCGCAAGAGGATGTTGATCGACTGATGAACCAGGTTGCGGATGAGGCTGGAGTTGAGTTGAACCAGGAGATGGAGGGTGCCAAGGTCGCAGCTACCCCAGTTAAAAGTGGTCCGACTGAGGTAGAGGAAGACGGTTTGGGCGAGAGATTGAGAGCTCTGAGAGCTTGAATGTGATATAGAGGCTTGGGCGTTAGGCGGCGTTGGATTTTAGGGCCCGGTACTGTGAGCATGGCAATTTGACATCTCAGACCATGAAGGCTGGAACTGCATGGAAGGGACCAAGCCTTTCTTGCCTTGTTCTTTGATCATTTCAGTGTCAAGTTGAGTCCCCAGCCCAAAGACTGCAACGTTTAAAGGAAGACGAATGGGGGTATAATATTCCTCTATTAGCTGGTGAGTCTACATCATACTTTTCGTAAATAGATACTTTACCTCGGTTTAGCCAGATGATACCTTAGTCTAGATCAATAAAATCATGTTATCCGTCTTTAAATATCTATGCTACTTGCTGTTTCACGAGAAACAAGGAGCCATTTACATTATGACTGTAAAAGCACTCAAATTACTGGGCCGGATCTCACAGAACAGCCAGAAATCCCATAACCATCACAGAATTGAAGATTGGCTTCAGAAGCTGACTGGCAACTTGAAAATACACTCTGATAAAATTCTCATGCCCTCTGCTTCAGTTCCAGCCCCGCGTCCTTCTCACCACATTCTACGTGCCTTTTTTTTAAATCTGCAGGTTCGACTGCTGATATAGGGTATTTTGTTCATATGTCTTCTGAGCACTTCAGATTCCGTCGGTGGTGATGCTCCCAAAGCTATCTCGCGTGATGTTTAGTATATTTTATAACGTGGCAGTCAACATGTTCTGCGCTTCATGGGCTACTATCTACGCCACAGTTACACATGACGGTACTTAAAAGCTACGAGATCAATTTCACTCTATCTTTATTTCTATACTCACCAAATTCCATAGAATAAGATTAAGCGAGGGTTCTCTAGCCACTACTCTTGCTTCAATAATTAGAAAGTAAGCAGCCCCATTGGAAAGGGCTAAACGGTTAATGATTGTGATTCCTACGGCAATAGAAGGAAAAGCAAAAAAAAAAGCCAGCCTTCAAATCCAATTAAAATGGCAAAAACCTATCTTGAGCTTGTGGGTTTGTGGCCCTCAAGCTTCATAGGGAAAACATACTTAGCCCCTCGGGTACCTTGCAACATGTGCAAGGCTCGTTTTTTATAATCCAGTTTATAGTGTTGGCTCTCACCAGTACTTATACTTCTACCATAAGCCAGTTAGCGTCAGGGTGACGTGAAAAGTTGTTGTGTTTGACAAGGGAGTTAGTGTTACTTGGTTATGTCGCTTCTAGCAAGTCGATTTTCTTTAACCCAAGGTATATTCACTCGTTTAATGCTCTATTTACTTTGGGCGGAGTTTGGGTCTTTAAAGATCATGATAATGCATCTTCTTTGTCTTTACACATGTACACAGAGGACAAAACAGTGCATCAACTTTGCCTTAAAGCTCAGCGAGGACGGGTTATCAATGACAATTACAATATGCCGAAGCACATACACCCTCGCCCTTCTAGTGCTGAGAGTGGTGCTCTGCAGATGTGTTTAAGTTACTCGCCTAACGAAGTCATCTAAGCTAGCCTATTAACTCTAAAAAAAACCTCGACATACTACCTATAGCAGGGGAAGAGTATAGGAGTGTGAAGTCATAGTTGGCAGCTTTGAAAGCTAGGAAGAGACATGATGAACTCAAAAAAGAATTACAGCTCAAAGCTCAGTGGATTCGGCAGGGTGAGCAAGGAACGCAAATGGATGCTAAGTATTCAATGGTCTAGGATATAATTCGGTTACTCAGTTCGACTCGTGATGGAATAGGATCTAGAAGAAAGACGTCGCATATTACGAACAGTATCGACCTTCGAAGCCCGCTGCTGATTCCTGGGCACAATGTAAAGTTCCATCGTTCTAGTCCAGTCAAATGGAACTAATTCGGTGCATGGAGAATAGCACAATCAACTTAACTATTACTCCTTGGTCATATCTGATGCATATTGGCAGCTATATGTTGAGCTTCGACCTAGATCTGGAGTCATCCTATCATGCTCGTCTTGCAAAACAGCGGCCGAGTCGTCTTGTCTCTGCCTTTCCTGAGCATCAACTGCATTCAGAATGGGCCGCAACTGGCTGAGCATAAGCTTTGCCTGGGAGTTATATGCGATGGCGCGTGTGGTAATTGGTGGATTTCTCCCTCGTGGCAGTTGCAGCTACATTTTGCCATCGTGTTCTCCTGGAAGTCTCTTAACACGCTTCTGTTCCCAATCATCAAGATCCTTCGCTGCAAGTCTCTGTTGAACCATAATATTAGCATGCGAATCACATGTAGGAATGGCTTGAGGGAGTACCGACATAATATTCCTCCTTCATATCCACCCTTCGTCCTCCTTTGCCAATTCCCAATTCCTCCTCCTTGCTCATCCGTCTTACTCGCCGGTCGTGTTTCTCGTACCGTATAGCAGTTGCAGGTGTCAGGAAGAAAGATCCAGCCACCATTGTTGCAATGAAGGGGAAGCCGAAGAGCATGAATGGATGTCTGGATAGTGCTGAGCGGTATCGAGAGGCTATAGTGTTGGCTTGTGCCGCGCTGCGAAATTTGCGATTTGGGAAGACTCCCATTGTGGATTGAATGGGAAATCACAGTACTTGCTGCTATTATGTTCTAGAGTCGTGATGAGTCTCTCCTTCGTTTATGGGACATAGAGTAAAGAGCACGGCCTAAGAGTCTTTATGATGGCAAAATGTGGTTCGACTTCTTGGGATGGAGCTTCGGGACTTTGGGGACTTCGGTGCCACTTTAATTTGCTCACGTGTGCGCGCATTTGACGCGTTTCAGCGCGCGTCTTCCTCTTTTCTCCCACTCAAAACATCAACAATGCATTGATCATGATGATTTCCAAGTCGCGGGGTACGAGCACAAACCAGCGCTCGATTGGCCCTGCTAATGGAGGGCTAAATGAACCTCCTCCTTCTACCTTGGCTGCTGCATTGATCAACAACCTTTCCACCAGCAACAAACCCTCACGGAAGGTCGAGCAGGATGATCTACAGAGGCTTATGTCGGAGGTCTCAAGCCTGGAGAACAGTGTTGACACCCTTGAGGGCGAGTTCAAGCTTGAGCATCAACACAAGCTAATCTATGTATTTGCCCGCGCTGTGTTGGAGAGGCTGGCCAGGGATGACCCGTTCATGAATATACAACAGCTCGTCCTCCAAGCTTCCGAAGCATTAGATGTCTTTATGTCAACCATAAAAGAAACTCCCGAAGTTCTGGACTACGTCCTAGAGCCAGGCTCTACACTTCAGAGTCGTGGTCAAGAGCCGCTCTGGATATGGCTTTTCCCACGAATCTTAACACTCCTGGCGAGACGACATTGCGATACTCTGACGGAGAAGATCAAAGACTTTTTCTACCTGTCTTTCCAAGCTGTTGCTCGGTCACCCAAACTTTGGAATCTCACTTCCTCTTTCTTTGCCTACTTCAAAGAGTGTGCATCTAGTATGTCTGCACTGATTATTGCCCCCGGCTACCCCAAAGTCGCTGCTCACACGTGTATCTAGCTATCTTGAACCATCTTGAGAGCCCAAGTATGATGGTCCATGGCTCCACTATGGAAATAATTCTTCCTTCTGAAGCCATCGAGCATGCGATGTTTACGCAAGACAAAGATGGCGGCTCAAATCATTTCCTGCATTGTACATATGTCCTGCAAGATGCCGGAAATGCGCTTTGGCATGCAACAAACTTGCTGTCTATGCTGGTAGACATTTCAATGGAAACTGCTGCATCTCACAATGCAACACCAGCTTTCCAAAACTATTTAGCCTGGATGTTGGACTCCTTTCTCTCGATCCATCAGCTACTGAGGAGGTGGCAAGTCAACCCTTCATTGAGCCAGTTTGGAAATAGGCCAGCTCTCTTGAGCTTTTGTGCCGTGCAGGCACTTTTGTCATCTCTCGGAAGTTTACTATCAGGTGCGATCGTTCGCAAAGGCTACACTTTTATCAGTATAGTATGTGTAGATATTCTCGAAGATCCGCAAGAGCTGTCAGAAAGGACCACAAGAATCGCTTTCTGTAGCAGCTTGTTAAACCTCGTTGCTGTTTGCAGGAAGCAAGACTCTGTGTTACAGGAAGTCTCTGTACATCTCTTGCCCCTCGTTAGAGCTAGCCTTGAGAATGAGGCCATCTTTAAAAACCAGCACCAGGATATTCAGGTAACCTGCACATTGTAGCTCCTCTCTGGTCGCACAAATTTACTAAATTTTCTACAGAAAACAAGTGTGATCTTTTGCAAAGCATTGGAAAAGGAAGATGGAATCCTCGACCACAACTTCCAAGATACAGAACTAAACTCGGAATTTTCTCGCCTAGAACTTGATGCTGCTCGGGAGGAAGTTGGCGATAGTGACCGGCCTAGCAAACGACGAAAATTGTCAGCCGAATCAGGCCTCATTGGTGAGGTCACCGCCAATTTATACTTCTTGCTTGGTGCGCAAAAGGCGACAGACCTTGCTGGTTTACATCAAGTAGCCGAGTAAGTTTTCGTCATTATCAAAGATGCTTTAATGTAACTAATTGACTGAAGGGCTTGTTTCGCTAAATTGAGCGACGAAGATCGTTGCAAGGCGATTGAACATTTGGGTCAGATACCGTGTGCGACTAGCTTATCATTGACCGTAGTTAGAGACCCAGATGGAGCAATCCAAAAAGCAACATGCTCGGCCTGTGATGTTAAACGGCTGTTGATCGCGGCAGCCGCGTCAGATCCGATTATCATCCGGGAAGCACTGCTGACTTTTGGCAAGTTAATCAAGGCGCCTGCTTTTCTTGACTCAAGGCGGCCTCGGGTATTGGCGATGATTGCACTCAGACGTTTTGTAACTCATTTTAAACACCCTGAATTGGTCGACCTCGAGATCTCACCTTTAGGCCAGTGGTGCCTGCAGTCTTTGCAGAGCACGTTGCGAGAGCTCCGTGTTGCAGCCGGGTAAGATTGGTATCCTTTATGAAGCTGCTAGATTACTGACAACAACCATCTTGCAGACGCACCCTTCAGGCTTTACTGTGTTGCAATACCACAGATGAGATATCCCGAAGGAACAGAGTCAATGTATTCTCAATCCTACGTTCACTTTCGGACAAGGAAAACAACAAAACTTACTTACAAGAAACTTGCATTCTTGCATGGGGTCAAATCGGCAGGTGTGTTTTATCTATTGCTGCATCCAATGGCTAAGCCTTAACTGACGTGACCAAGAATTTCGAAAGATGAAGAATTGAATATGGTATTACTTCAGCTTGTAGAATATCTGGGACATAGTAACCCTATTATCTCTGGGGTTGCATATACTGAGGTATGGAGTTGATGAACTTGGAAAGGTTCCGTTTGCTAACAGCAATTAGATCTTGAAACTTGCTAAGGCAATTGATACCACTGTCGAACGGATGTTCAGCGCGTTCTGGGGCAACATCGCTATCGTTGCAGTTAGGGACCTTCTTGTCAGACCTCAAACCTCGCAGTTTATGGCCGATTTGCTTGAGATGACAGTTCCCGACTTTCTCAAACTCACTCAAACCTACACTCTACCGTATCTAGTCTTAACAAAAAAGGTGGACGTTATCCAGAAGATCGCACAAGCTCGTAAGGACAGCGAGCCATGGCAGCCATGTATGGAACCTCTGAACTTGACTAGGATTCTTGCGTTGTTGCTTGTGCAAAATGTACCAGATACAGAGTCTTTTGTTCTGTCCTTATTTAAAGCTATCTCGTCCCAGTTCAACGATCTTGCTCTCACGGATCTATTGAGGACAGAGCCATCATACACGGCTGTACAGCTTCTCAAGGCTGCAGGGGAGGCCGATGAAAGCAAAAAGGGTAGGGTAGGTGGCTCCTAACCCAATCGTAAACGACGCTTACTATTCTTCTCTAGATTCGAATTGCTCTGCAAGTGCTCGCCAGCCGAGTCCCATCTTCCGACGGGCATCACAGCAAAAAGACTCTGGGATTATTTTTGGAGCATCATATACTGGGTATTGTTGCCCGATTTTCTGACGTTGTTAACGATCCTCGAGAAGAATATCCCTTGTCAGAGAAACTATCTTCAGTCAAAGCAATTGACGAAATGGTAAAAATTGGAAAGGCATACACAAGAACTGCTCGACCCCAGGTTCGTAATCCTAACAACCGTCTGTTAGAACGTTAACAACTCACATGAATCATTACAGATATGTGCTTGTCTGCAGTCTGCAATGGCGCAGAAAGATCTTCAGGCATCGGCCTTCTTGGCATGGCAAAGTATGCTCACAAACCTCCAAGAAGACGATGTGGAGATGATGCTCGAAAGCACTTTCTCCACAATCATCCAACGCTGGAACTTCTTTGATGATATCACTAAAAATCGGGCCCATGAAACACTTCAATATCTACTAAAGGAACGGCGGTCGTCTGTGGAAGTTATGATTTCCTGTCTCCCTTCCCTTTCGCAATTTCCCCTATTGGCAGAGATAGATGGACGACTTGAGCAACTTCGAGGGACAATTGACACCGCACAAGCTTTTCACGCCTTCGGTCAACGATTAAGCCACGAAAACTCAGGTGTCGTTTCCCAAGCTCTTGTCGAGCTCAAAGCCTATCTCCAAATACATCAATCCTTTCTTCAAGCCTCAGCTATAAGTGAGCAGCCGCATACCGTCGTTGGGCAGCTCGTTCGCTCTATATTAGACTCATGCGTTCGGTTTAATGGTTCGCACCAGGATATTGCGCAATTGGCGGCAGAGTGCATTGGATTAATTGGTTCCCTCGATTCTAATAGAGTCGAATATGTCCGGGAGCAACGTGAAATCGTCGTGGTTAGCAATTTTTGTGACCCTGGCGAGACCACCGATTTCGTACTCTTCTTGCTAGAAGAAGTGATGGTCAAAGCCTTTCTCTCCGCTACTGACACCGGTCTCCAAGGGTTCCTTTCTTTTGTAATGCAGGACCTTTTAGAGAAGTGTGATTTCCGCGACGTTTGTGGGTCGATCTTGCGAGGTGGTGAAAAGAACGAAGAAAGTGAGATATACCAGAAGTGGCTCCAGTTACCACAAGGTGTCCGGCAAACTTTGACGCCATTCTTGACCTCGAAATACGCTGTCACAGCTATGGCGAGAGTCGAGCCAAATTACCCTATTTTCAGCCCGAAAAATTCTCGGTCCGACATGGTTTATAATTCTTGGTTAAAGACCTTCGTACTGGACCTATTACAGAAGCCAAGCAATGTCAATACCCAATTAATATTCCCACCTCTGTGTCGAGCGATCCGGATCAAGGATCTCTCGGTTGCAAGCTTCTTGCTACCATATGTGGTCCTGCATGTCATTGTTGAAGGAACTGATCAGCAGAGGCAGGAGATCGGTGGAGAGCTTCTAACTATTTTGGCATATCAAGGCACGTCGGATTCCCATATCAAGAAGGAGGAGGTGAAGATGTGTAGCGAGGTAGTTATCTCTTGTCATGCTTCAGAAAGATACACTGCTGAATAATCTACAGGCTGTATTTCGAATTCTCGACTATTTATCACGCTGGATTCAAGCGAAGCAAACCCAAGCAAATCGAAGTCGAGACGCAGCAGCAGCAGCAATGCAGATCAGCCAAGTGACTCAACTTCTAGAGCTGATTCCGGCCGAAGTAATTTCTCGTCGTTCTGTGGAGTGCAAGTCCTATGCCCGTGCTCTATTTCATTGGGAGCAGCATATTCGCGACGTACGAAAAAGCAAAGCAAGTACAGAACGGACGACTGTACTTTTGGAGAGACTCCAAGACATATACACACAGATTGACGAGCCTGATGGGATAGAGGGCATATCTGCTCATCTCCACGTCCTTGATATTGATCAACAGATTCTAAGTCATCGAAAAGCAGGGAGATGGACGGCTGCACAGAGTTGGTACGAGATAAAGCTTGCTGAGGACCCTGATGATTCTGACGTCCAAGTCAATCTCTTGACTTGCTTGAAAGAATCTGGCCAACACGGTAGGTTCACATACCCTGGAGACTGAGACCAGAAGGTGCTAATTTGAGCTCCCCAGATGTCCTGCTCAACTATGTAGAAGGCATGCATACGGCAACGCAGACTATTTCAAGGGTACTCCCTTTTGCCACAGAGGCTTCGTGGGCAACAGGGAGATGGCAAGCACTGGAGCGGTATGTCTCAATGGCTCCGGCTATTGGCGAAGATTTCAATGTCAGCATTGGGCAAGCTCTTCTTGCATTGCATAAGCAAGACACGGACAAGTTCGCGTCCACGATAAGAACTCTCCGGGAGCATATAGCATGTTCTTTATCGATTTCTACGACTTCCTCGATAGCTTCTTGTCACGATACTATGCTCAAGTTACATGTTCTCACAGAGTTGGAAATGATCGCAGGGACCGATACCGCAATTCCTGTGGACCGTCCGCAAGTTCTAGCATCCTTAGACCGGAGACTTGAAGTTGTTGGTGCGTATCTCAACGATAAACAGTATCTGCTGGGTATCAGACGTGCTGCAATGCAATTGTCGAGGTAAGCCTCTTTAGACCATAAAATGATTGCTCTGCTAATATACAAAGCCTCGACTTCACCAAGGGCGATGTTGCTTCTGCTTGGCTGACCAGTGCTCGCCTTGCGAGAAAAGGCAATGCCACACATCAGTCTTTCAACGCCGTCCTTCATGCGTCACAGCTTGGAGACGAGTCTGCCACCATTGAGCATGCGCGACTACTCTGGAAAGAAGGTCAATCTCGAAAAGCCATCCAAAGCCTGCAGGGTGCAATTGATAGCAATGCTTTTATTTCTCATAACCGGAACGCTTCACTGACTAGCTTCACTAGCAATAATCAAACAGAGCAACAGAATCTTTTAACGGCAAGAGCACATCTATTGCTTGCGAAGTGGCTCGATAGTGCAGGCCAGACCCAGTCCAATGCTCTTCGGACTCAATATCAGCTCGCAGCCAAGACGCATATGACTTGGGAGAAGGGGCATTACTACCTAGGACGGCACTACAACAAATTACTCAAAACAGAGAAGGCCCTTGCTCCCGAGCTGCAAGGTGAGACGTTTATGACGGGAGAAATGGCCCGGCTGGTCATTGAAAATTATCTGCGCTCGCTTAGCTTTGGAACAAAGTATATCTATCAAACGCTGCCGAGAATTCTCACCCTCTGGCTCGACCTTGGTGTCCAAGTTGGTCAGCCAGTTGATGCGAAGTACGGCAATTCAAAAGATTTCGTGACGAGAATCACCAAGGGACGACAAGAACAATTGGCATCTGTCCATGCTAGATTCACGAAGTATATACACAAGATACCAGCATATATGTTCTATACAGCGCTACCTCAGATCATATCTCGGATCAACCATTCGAACCCTGAGGTGTTCAAGTACCTGCAACAGATAATATTGAAGGTCGTCGCTGCATTCCCCCAACACGCACTGTGGGGTCTTTTGGCAGTTGCTACCTCTATGCAATCTGACCGCAAACAGCGCGGCTCTAGCATCATCCTACAACTTCGCGCCAACGCAAAGAAATCAGATCCAGGTTCTTATGATATAAGGCAAATGATCAAGATGGGTGAAAACCTTGCACATGAACTTCTGATGGTGTGCAACGCAGGCGACTTTCCAGGAAATAAGACAACTTGGGCAAAAATTACCACAGATCTTGGATTTAAACCTAAAGTTTGCACCCCGAGTCCTCTTGCAGTTCCATTTGAAAAGGTCTTGACAGCAACGCTACCAACGCTCACGGACAATATCAAAAGCCACAAAGCATTTTCTCGGGACGTGGTTACAATACACTCCTTCAAGGAAGATGTGATGATCCTCAGCTCTCTTCAAAAGCCACGAAAACTCACAGCACGCGGATCGGATGGCCAGTCTTATGGTCTTATGTGCAAGCCCAAAGATGACCTTCGTAAGGATCAGCGTCTGATGGAATTTAATAGTATGATCAATCGTGCTCTCAAGCGTGATGCGGAATCAAGTAGGCGGCAGCTGTACATCAAAACATACGCTGTCACACCACTTAATGAAGAATGCGGTATCATTGAATGGGTTGATGGCCTCAAGACTCTGCGTGATATCCTGTTTGCTCTATACCGGCCACTCGGTATCTCACCCAACTACCGCGAAATTGAAGCATTTTGCGAGGAAGCCTGCAAGGGCGAGGATAAACTGGGATTCTTCTCGGAGAAGGTGCTCAGCAAATTCCCGCCGATTTTCCATCAGTGGTTTGTCCAGCAATTCCCCGAACCACCAGCTTGGTTTGCTGCTCGACTCCGATATACCAGATCGTGTGCCGTCATGTCTATGGTGGGAACGATACTTGGTTTGGGAGATCGCCATGGCGAGAATATTCTCTTTGAGGAAGGCAATGGAGGAACTTTCCATGTTGACTTCAACTGTCTCTTCGATAAAGGTCTCACATTTGTCAAACCGGAACGAGTTCCATTCCGCCTGACGCACAACATGGTCGATGCGATGGGAATATATGGCTACGAAGGACCATTCCGTAAATCTTCCGAGCTCACCCTCAAGCTCTTGCGTCAACACGAGGAGACATTGATGACCATCTTGGAAGCATTTGTATATGATCCCACATTAGATCTACTCACCAAAAAGCCAGAGAAGAAGAAGAAAGAGGGCGCAATTATCATTCCGACTACGGCACAGGGTGTGCTCGATACGATTCAGAGGAAGCTTAGGGGGCTGCTGGCAGGAGAGAGTGTTCCGCTTGGTGTTGAGGGACAAGTTGATGAACTTATTAAGCAGGCGACAAATCTGCACTTTTTGGCGGGTATGTATATTGGTTGGTGCTCGTTCTTCTAAGATTGGACGGACACCAATCAATCTTGAGAATATAACGAGAGGCTGCGACAACAGTACTGTCTCGAACGAATAAAGTCTTTACAAAATCCAAATGGTTAGGAGTCTTGTTGTCGTCCGTCTTCCCCATTAGCAAACATTTGACATGAGAGGCGTTACAGCAGTCGAATTCCAGCGTTCCTGTTGCCCACACTGGACGGAACGTTACCTGTAGAAGATGAAGTGTGGGGAGATGTGATGTGATGTACTTTCGTACTTTCGTACTAGAAGCCTGCAGGGGTCGTAGTATCATTGATCCGGATAGAGATACCTTTCGTCTCGTTAGGGCCCTCAAAAGTGGCGCTGCGTTCACCCCCCCACTTAGCTTGGCATGGCTATTCCATCCTCTCTTACTTTAAAAATACTTCATGCCTTACCCTACACCTACTTATCCCTCTCTGCTTTGGCGGTGAGGTGCCCGATGCAAAACAACAACTATGGTGCAACCAACATTAGCCTTGTTAGTTCAGAATGGCGATGAGAACCACTTCCTGCATCATGTTGAACAGAATACCATCAATGACATTGTCCCACAATGCTCCCGTGTCTGGGTATGTAGCAACTCAACTCGTGATCTCAGGGAAATCAATATCTAGAGCTAACGCATAGCAACTCTAGGATCCAGTTAACGCTCGCTTTGAAATATGCGTTCTCCCGTTCATCACAGCAATCCCTGCCGTCGTGACGATATGCATTCTTTTTGGCATCGTGCTGAATTTTTTCCGAGTAAATCGGTTGACTCCAAGCTGGCTGAGAACCTTTGTCGAAGAGCCTAGGGAAGAAGAAGAAATACTAATTCCTGAGCGCGAAGAGCCCCTAGCCCCCCTGGCAAGTGCGTTACTTTGGGCCTCAGTGACAGGATGTGTGCTTCAAACTGTCGCCATTTTCCAGCCTTGGAGTCAGTCGCACATGATATTTCCAGCAATATCATGGGCTTTTGCCTGTCTCTACATCTCTATAAACCGCCCGACATCGACACCTAAGTCTTTACTCGTACTGCATACCAGCCTTTTTATCACTCAATTCATCATCATGGCCGACGACATTCAAAGAGTACACAATTATGCCTCATATTCCCCCATCATTACAACTTGCATGGCGTTCACAGCTATCGTGATCATCATCAACATGCCACTAAGAGACCCCAGTCTTTCAAAAGAGAAAATTAGCCCGGCTTTTGGGCCACCGACTTTTCAGCTGAGAACTCCAGAGGACAACTTGACGTTATGGCAGTTTATGAGTGTGTCGTGGATGGCACCTCTGATTAAGCTGGGAATTGCAAGACAGTTGAATGATGATGATGTATGGGATTTGGGATATGAATTTAAGCATCGGATGCTGCACGATAAGTTTAGAGAGCTTAAGGGCACGGTTTTGAGAAGACTTCTGGTTGCTAATGGGACTGATCTTGCTCTGCTCACCATATTGGCTATTGTAGAGCTTGTAGCAAGTATGTACATTCTTCAACTCTAACCAGCAAGGGAAATTTGCTAACAACCACCTTAGATTTCTCAGCTCCCGTACTCCTGCAAAAGATTCTCCAAAGTATGGAAGACCACCAAGCACCTAGACATACCGCCTTCACATACGCTCTCCTATCACTCGTTGTTCGTCTGATTTCAAGTCAATCAGCGGTCTTTAGTCTCTGGTACGGAAGACGTGCCTATGAGAGATCGCGGGGTGAGATGATTACTATGCTATACGAGAAGACACTGTCGAGAAAGGCTGTTACTGTGAGCAGCAAAGCTCCTGTGGAAGAAAACACGAAAGTCATGAACGGAACGACAGATGACATAGACCGTCCCAAGTGGAAGAGGGCGATTGACTATATCAGGAAGCCGTTTATATCAAAGGGGAAGACTGCGAGTAAACCAAATAAGTTGGCCTCGATGGGAAAGATCATGAACCTCATGCGGTCAGTCTGCAACTGCTTATACTAATAAACTTGGACTAATATACTACTACAGTTTCGACGCTTATGAGGTCGCACAAAGGTAATTGCTACATAACTTTGTCAATTGAAGAGACTTGATTCTTCACGATCCGTTTTCCAAAGTATTTACTGACGCCGATCCAGGTTCTGGGAGTTCTCTTCCGTAATCACACAACCACTTAGCTTGGTGTTCTCCATCATCTTGATATGGCGTTTGATAGGCTGGGCTTGTCTTGTTGGAGTGATTACAGTCTTCTTCGCTCAAGGTGTGAATGGCTTGATTGCTCGGGCACTTTTGCATTTCGAGAAGAAACGTAGAGCTGCCACGGACACCAAACTCAATAAAATCTCGCAACTGGTGGAATCGATTCGTCATCTGAGATGGTTCGTATTTATACCTCCACCGCTAGAAGAAGCAAATCGCTTTATTGATATAGGTAGGACTGAGCAAATACTGACTCTTTTCCAGGTACGGCTGGCAAGAAGTCTGGCTCGCCCGCATCATGGGATCTAGACAATTTGAACTGACTCTCAGAGTTGTCACTGGAGTGTGGCGCATTTTAATCTACTTTACCAATACCTTCTCTAGCGGCATGTTCCCCGTCGCCGCATTCTATGCATATACTGCTCTAGCAGGTAAGCCATTGAGAGTCGACATCGCATTTCCAGCAATTCAACTCTTCAAGATGTTGGAAGCAAGTCTCCGAGAGCTGCCAAACCTCATCACTGTACTGTTGAACGCAAAAGTTGCTGTTGGCCGTATTGAGGAATTCATGAACGAGCCAGACAAAGAAGATGTTGATAAGAATCAAGTCTTCAAAGAACAGCCCGAGATCATACACGGCTCATTTGCTTGGCCTGGTGCTTTAGAACCTGTCCTATCCGATATCACGCTCTCGTTCCCAATTGGCTTGACAGTTGTCTGTGGAGAGGTAGGTGCGGGAAAGACAGCTCTCCTTCAAGCGTTGCTTGGTGAACTCGACCTGAAACAAGGCGAGTACAACCGCTCAAGTGAGGTTGTTGGATACTGTGCTCAGACACCCTGGTTGCAAAGTATGAGTATCAGAGAAAACATCCTGTTCTCTTCGCCGTATGAGGATGCTCGCTATAAGCAGGTTCTTGAAGCGTGTGCCCTGATCCCCGACATGGCGAATTTCAAGCACGGTGATCTATCGATGGTTGGTGAGAACGGCATTGGTCTGTCAGGAGGCCAAAAAGCTCGTGTTTCTCTGGCAAGAGCGGTATACTCCCAGGCAAGGATCTTATTCCTTGATGACCCGCTCTCTGCTCTGGATCACCAAACTGCGGAAACGATTGTCCGTAGGTGCTTAGCCGGCCCACTTCTGAAAGACAGAACAACTATTCTTGTAACGCACCGGACTGAACTATGTCTCGGCCTCGCAAAACAAATCGTTCAGATATCTAATGGCAGAGCACAAGTCCTTCCACCAGACTCTATTCCTTTTGATGAGTTGCACAGAGTAAAGTCTTCGGATTCAGCAATGGATGGTCAGACTTTGAATGAAGAGGAGCAAGCTCTCGCTGCCGTACCCGACAAGTTCATCGAGGACGAGAAACGAGCTCACGGTGGCGTTAAGGCTTCAATATACTGGGAATATATCAAAGCTGGAAAACTAAAGTGGTGGTTCATCATGGTCTGCCTTATAGCTTTGAACCGCGTTATCGATGTTGGCGAAACATGGTTTCTCAAGCAATGGGGTGAAGCGTACGATGATCCAGTTGAACACTTTGCTTCTAATCCATTCGATAAACTGCCATCTCCGGAAAAGAACATACAACCTTGGCTTATGGGATTCTTTCTCATAGCCACGGCAAACGCTGTCTGTTACCTGGTCTCCCAGTGCTTCATGCTTATCATCGTCTACAAAGCTGGAAAACAAATGTTTGAGCAGGTTATGACTCGAGTCACTCACGCCACATTCAGGTTCTACGACGTTACACCTGTCGGTCGCTTGATGAACAGACTGACTTCAGATATCAACACCGTCGACGGTAATATCAGCGAGCAGTTCCAATACGTAGCCTTCCTATCCATTTCCTGGGTATCATCAATCATCGTCATCGCCTCAGTGACACCGTACTTCCTAGCGTTCGCAATTCTACTTACCATGACCTTCATCTTCATATTCCTCCACTTCCTCCCTACCTCCCAGTCACTCCGTCGACTCGAAATGGTCTCTCTCTCGCCACTTATCTCCAATTTCGGTGCTCTCACTGAGGGCTTAACGACGATTCGGGCCTACTGCGCTCAACACCGGTTCCAAGAGCGCGTTATCGAAGTCACGGATAAGTTCCAGAAGATGGATCACTTTTACTGGAGTCTCCAGGCCTGGCTCATGTACCGCTTCGACAACCTCTCTGCAGTTTCGACTTTCCTTCTGACAGTAATGGCACTCTACACGGGGGTTTCCCCAGGTCTCACAGCCTTTTTGCTAACCGCCGCTGGGAAATTTGTCACCTCGACCCATGCACTGTGTAAGCAATACGGACAGCTACAAATGGACTTCGTCTCGGTAGAAAGAGTAGTTGAACTTCTGCATCTCGAGCAAGAGTCACCAGGAACCGTGCAACCACCAGCCTGGTGGCCATCCCTGGGCGGCGACATTGTCTTCGAAGACGTGACAATGCGCTATGCACCACATCTAGATCCCGCACTCTCGAACATCTCTCTGAAGATAAAAGGCGGATCAACAACAGCACTGATTGGACGCACCGGCTCAGGGAAGAGTACATTGGCGCTGGCACTCCTAGCCACGACGTTGCCTTCCACCGGACGAATCCTAATCGACGGTATCGACATCGCAACAGTCGACACACAAGCACTCCGCAAACGCGTAACCTTTCTTGCACAAGAACCCGTCCTCTTCCCCGGCAGCATGCGCGCAAACTTAGACCCACTAGACGAATACACCGACTACGAATGCGCAACGGTGCTCTCCAAGATCGCAGAACGACACAACTGGACCCTAGACATGCACATCGACACAGGCGGACGAAACCTATCACAAGGTCAACGACAACTTGTTGGATTGGCACGGGCGCTATTGAGGCGCAGTCCCATTGTTGTTATGGATGAGGCGACGGCGAGTATCGATAGTGAGACGGCGGGAAGGATCCAAATGTTGCTGAGAGAGGAGCTGGGCGGTAGTACGGTTATTACGATTGCGCATCGTGTGGAGGCTGTTAAGGGGGCTGAGTGGTGTGTTGTTCTTGGGAGGGGAAAGGTGTTGGAGTTTGGGAGAGCCGAGGGGATGGTCGGGGTTTTAGAGGGGTAGTTACGGAGTGAAGAGTGAGATGTAAGTGATGAGGAGGTGGGCTTTAGGTATATGTGTCTAGATGGAGTTGGAAAACTAGTGAATAGATGAAGCATGCAAAAACCTGACACAACACAACACCAACCACTAAAGGACTCCTCGCTTATATCAACATCATACTTTCGTACTCCAAAGCATCAAACCCTCCAAGTAACTGAGCAACCACCCGAACCAACCAAACAGCAAGAACAAGAGCAAAAAAAGAAAAAAAAAGGGAAGAATAACACGAAGGATCTAGTGTGCCTGCCTATTTACCACAGCAAACAACACCCGATACATATCAACCATCTCCACCCCAGATACATCTAGATAGATATCTATACATACATACCATAGCCACCACAACCACAACCACCACCCGGTCCACCTCGACCCTCAATGCTCAACCCCAAAACCCACTCGCATATCTACCATACTTCCACCCACAAATCTACAGGACCCATCTTCCAATCACCTGGCCTAGAAACCACCGACTACTGATTCGTCAACAAAATGGAATTCTAAAGATGTACGCAAACTGAGAAGGCCGAGAAAGATACGGTAGGTCTATATGCTTCTTATTATTAACTTCTTTACTTATCTATATCTCTGCTTTAGTTAGCTAGGTACATTATCTAGAAGAGGTTAGGTCTTTTGGGGTTATTTCAGGTATAGACGGGAGAGATGTTCTATAGTTTACCTACTGTACCTACCTATACAATACTAATCTATACAGTATTATAGATACTTTTTAATTACAACGCCACATGCGAAAGTGCACTCCTAGCTAGAAGGCGATCAGAGAATGTTAACACTAGTAGAGTAGAGGACGCTTCAAGTTTCACGTAAGACTGAGAGAATCACATACAGAAGTCAGATTGATTCATTGAATGACATGCATTATCTAAAGTTGCCATCAAATGGCCTTTACTACAACTCCAACGCTTTTGTAATAAGAGCATGTAACGCTCGTTCGCTATCAAGACAATAACACAACAAATAAGGCTCACTAAGTACTGGTCGTTCCACTCCTACAATCCTAAAGTCCTGATCCTAAATAATGTCCTTTTGATGTCCTTTAGGACGAACATTTCACCATCCGCATACCAGACCACTTCCTACTATTCTGTCCACCAAAACTATCCCTCCCAGAACTCAATCTTCTCGACACTATTCTTTGTCCAGCTGCGAAGCCTTCCAAAGATTTTCCGAAGCCAGAGCCAGACTTCGAGGACGCATTCGTCGACGATATCAAAACTGAAGCAAAGTCCATACATGAAAGCAGGACAGATTTCGCCACCATCGCCATAGCAAAGGTAAAGACGCAAAACAGAAGCATTCCAGCGACTGTAGTAGCGTAGATTCCGATGCATGTAGCGGCGGTGATAGTGAGAGCCGGTTTGATTGTGGCCAGGGGGGGAGTGATGGATTGGAGTGAGGGCGTAGTCCGGCAAAGAACAGAGTGAGGGGACTCTGGAACAGACTCGGAAAAGCTTGAAACGGGACGAATCTCAGTCGCAGTCATAGGACCCCATGAAGTTTGGCCAGATACGGTCTGTCGAACAACACTGCCCATATCAAACGGTACTGGTAAGTAGAACTGAGTTCTTGCTTCTTGCGGTCTCGTCCGCTCAATAATCTGGTGATCTTGATACTCAGACGAGACAGTTTGGCGAAGCTGTGGGTCAGTGGCCAACTTTGGTTGGCCACTGTTATCCTCTCCAGATTGTCGATCCTGGTGACGAGAGAGTTTGTCCTCTCCGGGCTGTCTCTCTCGACTAGGAGATCTTGCATCATCTCCAGATTGACAATGCTGGGAAAGAGAGAATATTAAATCCTCGCCGTGGGGAGAGAGGCTATTCTCGTGGGATGAGTTGGCAACAATCGATTGATCCTTGCCTTCCGAGAATTGCTGTGGCTGAGTGGATGGATGTGATGCAATAAGAGAATTGCTTCCTGATCTGAGGGACTCCACAACAGCTTGAGATCCCTCAGTATGATTGGCAGCCGAAACGCCAGGCCATTGTCCAGATTGAGAGTAGATGATGTTCGCTCGTTCCTCGGGGTTAAGACGAATGTGTCTTACGCGTGGGGGAATTTGATCTCCTGGATCAGCATGGGAGATGTGATCCACTGCAAGATCTCCAGCTCGATCCAAAGAAGTTGGGAGTAGAACAGCCGGCTTCTCACGATCCACCGTGCCTTCACCATGTTGGCTGATCGCAGCTGGAGAATTGGACCAGAACCACGCTTGTTGTACCACTTCAGGCGGCACTATCGAAGGACTAATTGGTGACCATACTTGCGGAGAGCCCGAGCTTGAGGCTTGGAAGCTTGATGACTGAGAGACAGGTAGGAGGTCTTGACGATCGTCCAGAGAATTCAAAAGGGAGCTCGTGGATTGTGAGCCGACCAGTGAACATTGCGAGTCAGAGGGAGAGCCAGACGCCGGTGTGTGTGCGCCTGTCGTATGGCAAACTGACAGTGAGCGTTCCAAGTCCGATGGCGAGTAAAAGCCCTGGCCTAAGTCTGAGCTTGAACTTAGAGCATTTGAACTTGGACTGTGTGAACTTGGGCTTTGTGAACTTGGACTTTGTGAAATTGGAGCGTGTGAGCTTGTGTTATGAGTAAGTGCCACAAGAGCTTGCGAATCGAATTGATCCAGGCCGAGTTGATCCGTGTTAGAGAGAGAGCAGTCGAACGGTTGGGTTTGTTGGAAGGTTGTTTCGCCGCCATAAGACGGGAAATCGAAGAACTGATTCGGGAAGGTGTTCATACCGCCAATGGGATCAATATTGAAGTCAAAGTCAATCAGCTCGGAAGCTTGCGACACTGCGAAGGATTCCGAGATATCGGCCGGATTCCACTCCAATGAAGGGGTTTCAGGAAATAGAACAAAGTCGTCGATGGCACTTGAAGCAAATGAGAAGGTGCTATCATCGCTGGTGAATGAAGCTTGCTGGTTTAAGGAAGGTGTTGATGATGGTGTACTTTTACTAGGACTCGAAGTCTTCGTACTCGTACTCGTCGTCGACATGACTGTACTTGCTCTGCGATGTGACGGATCGCAGCGAACCTTCTTCTTCTTACAGGCATCGCAAGCCTTCATGATGCGCATCAAATGGGCATGCTCTCTCTGCTCCTTTGTCTTCGTTCCTCGACCGACCGACGTTGTGACATCGATCCCATCTCTCGTCATGATAGAGAAGCCAGGCAAGCGCTCGGCAGCAGCCTTGGCCTGCTTCTTCGTCGGCTTCTTTGCGACCTTGGCGCCGCGCGCACAATGTGTGGTAGTTTTGGCAGGAGGTGTGTTTGCGACAAAGGAGGAATTGTATCCGGACGAGCTTGGAGATGGCGTGCACACTGGAGGGCTGAATGCCGCAGATGCAGACGGACTGGAGGCGTATGGCGAGGGAAAGATGTTATAGCATCGCACAAGGCTTCCCGTGAAGATGTCGACCGTTGCGAATTTGTAGAAGTCAATGGTGACTTCTGACAGCTTATCAGCCTTGGGAGTGTTGCCCACGACATAAGCGTCGACCAGGCTCTCGAGTTCTTTGGAGCCCAGAGCAGGGCTGAACTGGAGAGGAGCTCCCAGGAAGGCCTGCGTGATGGTAAAAGAAGTGAAGCCCATCAGGTTGTTGTTATTGTTGTTGTTATGGGAAGTATGATGGGATGGGGTTTGCATGGTTGAGGAGGCCATTGCAACTGAGTGATGGGCGATTGTCGCCTTATCGTAGGTTCTTATCGTGAGATAGGTGAGGGGAGTTGTGGGAATCGACTTCCGAGACCGAGAGACTCCAGCGTCGGCGTAGAGTAGTGCTGAGTCGCTGCAACTGCGATTGAATTGAGTGATCGAGATACTTTCGTACCTTGCTCGCACAGGAAGGTCAGGTAGGTCACGAAAACCAGAGGGGAAGTTTTTGAAACAAAAAGAAGGGCTCAGGCAGCGAGGGTTGTCGTGCGCTACATATGATGGTCGCTTGCTCCGTGGTGCCTTGGTGCCTTGGTGCCTGCGCATTTCCCATTTCACATTTCACGTCGGCGAGACGGTTTGGGAAGGCAGCCTGGTGCGAATTTTGGGGCCGTCCGGGATCCACCAGCGAATCAAATCGCTCGCTTCGCAATTGGGCTGCGACATGATTGGCTCAAGCGCCTCAGATCCTTGACTAGCCCCAAGCATTGTCATCCGGCGAGCACATGGGGCTTAGCGTCGGAGCGCGGGATGACTCCTCTCTCCTGCGGTCGTCTCAGCCATCGTACCTGTAACCATCCCCCGCCATACAGCTGCAGTAGTGCACAGTCATCATACAGCACAGTACAGTACAGTACAGTACATACAGGACCTTTCTTTCGCATGTACAGGACATACAGGACCGCAGCCATGCACCATGGCATAGCCCATCGCCCACAGCCCTACATGTCCTGTACAGGACTGCGCCTAGTCTTCCCCGCCAGATGACCACTTCGCTTGCATCATTGTGACTGTGCCATTGACCAATGTGACCTTTGGCGAGGAAAGTCGGAATGGCAGGCCTCTGGCGAAGGGAGAAGGGGACACAGGCGCCATTATATAGACCTGCGACAGCGAGTTCGCACCACCTCTTTGCACGCCGTCCGGGTCAATCGGCGAGCTAGTCGGCCACATGGACTTTCCGTCTTACTCACGAACATCTGGCGAAGGGGTATGCTCGCAACAGTATGTATATAAAGTATCTTGAATGAAGTATCTGGACGGGTGGAACCAACAACGCTCATTGCTGTACTCCGTACCGTAAGGCCAAATTTACAGGCAACGGTAACCGCAACGCAACCGACCCCCTCTATATAAAAAGCAAAGGATTGAAAAGGTGAAGGGAAGTGCTGGTAATCATACATGTGACGACCGCGAGCCGTGGAAAGTTTAGATACTATAAAAACCCCCTAGATGACAAGAAATGGTAGCACAGTGCATCCATAGCATTACTACATAAGCGCATGCGTAAAAGCGAATCTGGTCACATAGCCGTGTTGTCCAAGTGTGGCTCATCACGGCAGTGGATATTCGTGGAGAAGAGGAGGTTGGTGTGGATAAGTGTGGCATGGCGTTCACGAATACTCGTCGCCATGGGTATAAGTATGTGGGGCATCACTCTCCGCCTTCCAACCCAAGCAGACATTCACTTGGGGTATGTCGTGCAGAGGACATCTGGATTTCTGGATCCGACATTAGTATTATAGCACTCACTTATGATTACCAAGAGGGTGCCTTACAAAACTTCTCCGACTCCCTCGTCTAACGCGAAGAACTGCAATATGTTTGAGGCACCAGCACGATGCACTCGACGCTAAGAAGACAAGGAAACCTAAGGTTGGGAAATGGTCTTGGTAGGCGAGAAGCGGCTGGAATAAAGGGTCTGCATTGGCCATGACCCAAGAAACTGTTTCAAGACCGAAGAGCATCGCGAGAAGGAAGACTAGAAGGAGACCTATGAGTTTGCCAGGGGAGAGCCGACCAGCAATCTTGTTTCGGGGACCGCGAACAAGCCGTATTTTCATCCGAGGCTGCTGAGCAGTCCAGAAGCTGTTTCCATGGAGTCGGTAATCCTGCTGGTGGGCTTGGTCGTATTCATAACCACCTGCGCTGGGTTCTGGATATGTAGGACCTACATCCAGGATGATTAGCCACTACATCTTCACATCATCGGCTTTGATCTCAAGCATGATAAAGCAACAAACCCCTCCATATTGGCTTTGGAGTAACGATCGAAGAAGGGACTAATGTGGATCTCTTACCAATATTGCTATTGTGATCGTGGTAGCCACCTTGATTCATCCCCGGATTCATATTTTCATCTGATCCTGGGCCTGGTCCTGTTTGTGGCATTGGGAAACTGCCACCAGACGATGCGTATGACTGCGCGCCGAACGACCCTTGTGCAGACATATGACCAACCCCTTGCTGATCAGGTGGGTACTGCTGACAGTATGTATCTCTAACAAAACGGCCGTATATCCATAGCCTGATAAACCCTTGGTAACCACAACTGGTACATAATTGCGTAGACAGGTTCGGTCCTGTATAACTGCCGAGCGGTGCTTTGCACTTGGAGCAGATATAACGATGTGCAGGATTGAGGCGAGAATAAGCGAAGTGAGCTCTTTCGAAGTGGCATTGCAGTTCCTCCGTCTGGTTAAAGTGCTTATCACATCGGCCTAGGTATTCGCACTTGTAGCGCCCTATGTTCCTGCCTTGAGCATCAACAAAATGAGAAAACACTCCAAGGGCAAAGTTTTCTCCGTCCGTGTACGAATAGGGGCCATTGTTGATTTGACCGACGATGGTATTCACATCGTGTATAAAGGAAGGTTGTGGTAAGGTAGTAGAAACAGGAGATTGAGGCTCCAACTCGCTAGTGTCAAGCTCGAGGGGGTATTGATGCTCTCGTCTTTCGTTGATACCGCGAAGAGAGTCTGCCAATCCTTGCGAGCCACCCGCTACCGATCGACTTGCAAGTGGCAGTATGCCTGAAGAATTGGGGGTAGAGCTTGGAATAGATGTGTGAGAAGGAGAAGAAGAAGTCCCACTTCCGGCATTGTAAATCTCTTCGAGCTTTGCGATGTCATGATGACGCATTGGGCACTGTGAAGACGGTCAGAATAATGATCAAGCTGTTCCGGAGGAGTCAAAAATGCTTACAGCAACTCTGCGTCTGTGACAGTCCGAGCAGGCACCCAGACAGCGCTTTAATGCAGCCTTGGCCCTCGTCACCGGAGGCAACGAGCTTCGAGTGTTGATTTTGACGACGTCGCCGGTGTGCGAGATTGCCGCACCTGTAGTCGGAGATGTTAGGTTGTCTGTGAAAGACAGGCGGGCTGCGAAGGGTACCAGTTCTCCGGTGGTGGATATCGAGGTAGCTGTATGATCATCTGCCGACGAGGCTGCAGTGGTGTGGGAGCGAGCTCTCGATGAGCTTGGTGTACCGGTATTATGAGCGCCATTGTTGCTCTCTTCTAGACGTTTTGCGAAGACATAAGCCCCATAGAGTTTCACTGCTTTCTTGAGCTTGCCAGCAGGAATCGCCAAAGGGTAACTGGGGTGAAGTTGATGAGGTCGAGACGATGAGGATGTTGACCGACGACGTCGCGACCTGGGATAGCTTGGTGGTTCGAGTAGATGGGGGATGGTCTGATTGAGGGGCATCGTTGCTAGCTAGTTATGTGTGAATGATTCCGTGTTTGCGTGTTAGTACACCTTTGCTATGAAGGTGATGCGCACACAAGGCTATGAGTCGAAGCTCGCACTCGGAGGGGGGCTCAAATAGAGGGGTACTGGTGGTAAGTAGAGGAGCACACAGAGGGGCAATACAAGATGTGGTGGTGTCGTCCAAATAAGCCAGCTAGAAAAGGTACGAGGAGGAATCCTCCTATGGAGATACATATAGATAGGGAAAATCACTTGCCTCTGATGGGACTCTTTTAATATATACTTGTACCATGCAGCTTACGGTGAGGCAGACTGGCAGAGGTTGAGTTGCGCCCGGCAAACATTGGCCATTGTGAGGACAGTTGCTCGGTGAGACGACGAGGAATTCGTACGAGTAGCCCCACACCAACCGGTAAAGAAGCAGAAAGCTGACGATGGCTTCGAATTGGGATTTTCGTGGTCGCCAATGTCGAAATGAGCGGAATTGAAACAAAATGTAGCAGGAGACTTCAATTCATGCCATAATGAGGCGTGAGCGTCATCATCGCTTTTGTCAAGCGAAATTGGCTCCTCGCTCATCTCTTGTGGCTGTGATGGTGAGTCGTGACAGCCCTCCTTTGCCAAGATCAAACGAGCTCCCAGTTGACCTCGTTGGCGCCAGGTGGCAAAAGCCTCATCATACGACGCCGACGTGCGTAGAGGCGAATAGACGGAGGAAGTCCTGGTCAACCTGCTTGCTGGCCCTTTTCGCCGTTTCTCGTTTTTTGCCCTTTGCCCTGTTATGGAGGATTATTATGCCCATTTGGTTGCCCAAGGACGACGACATTACCTACAGACCTATTTATTGTCAACCTTCTCGCAAACCCCCTTGTGATCGTCGCTTGACCCCGCGCACTCCGCTGTACTGTAAGTGGACGTTCGTTCCGCCCCGCTGGTTCCAATGAGACGCTCAAACGCCTTTGGTGTAGGCAATTCGAACAATACATGTTGAAGACTTGTTTGTGGTTTACTTTCTTATATAGATTGCTGGAAATGATCAGCAGAGCTATGCTGAACTCAAAATAGCAACATCCACGTATGCTGTTCCACAAAGCACGACCTCCCAAGAAGCATTGCCTGCAAAGCCTCCTCCGAGACGAGTCCTTCATACAGAAGTCTTGGAGGTTGTGTTGAGGCATACAGGGAACATTTGGGAACCTAATGTACTTAGCTCGTACCAAAGTTCCAGCCGCTCTGTGTCATCTTCTACTGAGACTGGTCTTCCTTATCAGGACCTTTCCAGCACTTTTTATTTATTTTGGTACATCTACCTATTCATCATATATCATCGTTCAGTTCATAAAGGCGGTCTCCATGAAAATAGGTCAAAGGCCTCCCGACTCCAGGGACCACTAGCTGACGCTTTCTCTCGAGACCTTGTAGGCATCGTGTTTCCATCGTTGGCTCCAGCTGTTGTTTCTTCTTTTCGTTGTGGTGGAAGCATAGCTGGTAATGCGTTAGTTTCCTGGATCTTGGGACGAGAGAGCTTGAATGCCTTCGTCACTCCACTGGTCATGGCCGCGACCGTAAGGCTTGGAATCTCTGGTATTGCGTTCATAGTGCCGGCGTCCGTAGCTGTTCCATTCGAGGTCTTAATAGGATAATAAGGTGGCTCGAATGAACCTCGAGTGATCCCTAGCTCGCTTGAAAACGGTTCAACCTTTGTCGGGATGCTTAGATGTGCTGCACCTGCTACAGAATCTAACCTTTCAGTGGCACCTGAATGGATTTGAGGAGCAGTTATCATTCTTCGAAAACGATCTGTTGCGGATGAAATGGCATTCTCCAAATGAGCAGGTAATGCAGAACTTGTAGAGTTGACAGTCCGCTTTGTCTTCTGTGCACCGATATCTATGGCCAAAAAGTCCTGCACTTCCAGACACTCCTTATTTTTGGTGGACTTCAGAAGCTCCTCGGCAGCTATGGCAGCCTGCTTTGAGCGTGTGCTCTCCTCTTCTTCCTCACGGAGACGTTGAAATTTTTGTATCCGCTCCCTCTCTTTGAGAACAGCTTCCCTGATCAGCTTTTCTTGTTCAAGTCTTGCCATGTCCTGTCGTTTCTGTTCTGCTTTGCTTGTTTCCTCGAGTTTCAGTTGTTGGACTAAAGCTGCCTCCTTATCCATCCTCTCCTTCTGCAGTTTCTTTCTCTCCCTTTTCTCGCTTTCTAGTCTTTCCCTGTCTAACCTCTCTTCTTCTAACTTTTCCCTCCCCATCCTCTCTCTTTCCATTCTCTCCAGTCTTTCTTTCTCAACCCTCTCTAATCGCTCCCTTTCTGCTACTTCCCTCTCTTCTCTCTCTCTCTCCAGTCTTACCAATCTCTCCCGCTCTAACCTTGCTAGCTCTTTTCTCTCTTCGTTGGCTCTCTTCTGAATGAATGCCATCTCCTCTTTGAGCTTTGCCAGTTTTACTTGCTCCTCGGCTAGTTCGTTGTCCCTTCTTAACGTAGCTAAGATGGGCTGTGTGTTCTCCGCTCGAGTATCAGCAACTATCGCAGCCTCGTCCTCGGGATTAGACGGTTCCATGCATTTTCGATGCGCAGCTGTTTTTGAGAAGATGCCCCTGATTTTCGGGGCCTTTTCGGTACCAGATCCAGTAATCTTTGAAGAGGAAGCTGGTTGCTGAACGTTTCCAATGTCTGCAGTCGATGGCGTATCCATACAATCCTCTAGCAGCGGCTCCGTTGCCATTTCTGCTTGGAGACTGTGGCTTAAACTCGAATGGGAAGCGCCTGCATTAGCGATGAGAATATCCTCGGTGACGACGCTGTTCGCCTTCTTTCGTGCCCCATTGGAGCTCAAGGGTGGCATTTTTTCTTGCTGAATATCGGGTACTGGTGGCTCGATTTCTGCATTGTGTTTTGAATCAGAAAGAGTTTTGCGTGTTAGCAAGGCATCAATGTTTTGATAATCAATGCCATTGTCTTCGATCGGCGACGAACTACCTGCTTCAAACTCAAACACTTGATGGAGGCCTGCAAGACGTGCATGCAGGCGCTCTTTATTCTGCTGCAACATTAAATTCAGCCGGACTGTAGCCTGGGAAGGCTCTGGTCCTTGTGGAATTGTTGCTGTGGCACGTTTAGAAGCTAATTGCTTCGAGAGCGAGGACTTCTTTGATGAAGTTATTCGTGAGCTGGGAGGTCCCATAGACATCATCATTCGTTTGGGTTCTCGTGCTTTGATACGTAGGGTAGATTGAGGCTTATTCGTCTCGGAAGCAGAATTGTCGCCTGTAGTCGAACTCGACCTCGAGATCGTCGTAGGTTGCTTTGTTTGTCGTGGCTGCGGAGATAAGCTCATTAGACCGAGTGAAGCCTCATTATCTCTTTCCAACTCGTTTTTACGTTCAGCGGCCTTCGCCGAGGGAGGCCTCGATATGAAGTCAGACCTTTTTGCTGATAGTGGTGGCGAAGACGAGCATGTATTTTTGGCGGAAGCCACTGCTTTCCTTGGAGGATTTCGGAATTTCGCAAGAACCGCAGCTGGCATGCTCTCAGACTCAATGGTAGCAAGAGAATCATTATCGTTATAAGAAACCCGAGATGATGCTTCAGGATAGATTCTACTTGGCTCTTTCGCTCCAACTATTTGATTCGGGGCTTTCTTCACACACAAGGATGGCAGCTCACGAGGATCCGAAAGCGACAAAGCCACACCAGTAAGGTTACTTGCATAGCTACTTCGTGGTGGAGGAGATGGCCTTCTTTTCTGTACACGACTGCTCGCTGGGCCTTTTTCAAAGGATCTCTCCCCTCTGATTTCCTGCCTTGGTACATCAGGCTTATTGTCACCAGATTCTGGCTCTTTTGTTAGATCGATGCTTGCTGCTTGCATTCGGCTGATAGATGTTTTTGCGGTAACGTATTGTGACGTCGTTGAAGTCGATGGCCTTGAAAGTGTTCTTGCAGCTATGTATCGGGATGCCGCCGAGCTTGGCGGCCTGCAAAGTATCATTGAAGCACCGAATAAGTTCTGGGCATATCCGCTTTTGCTGAGTGGGGATACATTTTGCTTCCTCTTTTTCGTAGGTCTGTCATTCTCGTTTCCACCCCCATTTAGCCCTTGTCTCTCTTCAAAGGGAGTCGTCGTGGGTACCACAGCTCTACCATAATGTCCAGTAGGCGTCCCAATAACAGCATTCAGTGCTTTTGGTCGAAGATAGGGCCCAGCGGGCGTAGCGGCGACTTGAGACCGATGAAGGAAAGCAGAGCGTGCGGGAGATGAGGCCGTCCTTGCTGCAAGCCTCTCTTCTTTGTCTCTCCTCGGTTTGTCTACCAACTCTGTCAAATCCTGATCCTTCTTCCCTAGGAACTCTCCCACTTGTACCAGAGTGCCGCTTCGGTCCAGCTCCAATTCCTCGCCATCATCGAACTCTGAATCCTCTCGCCAATGTGTATCGCCAACGAAGTTCGACCTTTCATCATAGACCATAACCCGTTTGTTAAAGGTATGGTATTTGAGCTTTCCATCTTGCCATCGCTTCTGCTTCTGCCGCAAGTCTTTCGTGAAGAGACATCGGAACTCGAGAACGGGAGCGGTGTTTTGTGTCTGCGGACCGGCCATCGATAAAGAGGAGCCGGGAGCCAAGGCGGTCATCGTCATGGTATTTCGAGTTTCGTGAGGTGATTCATAACACGCGCTGTCTGGTTGCACGTCGGCTGTGGGATTGTGGATAAGCTTCCATGGGGTTGTCCGACTTCGCGACGATCACGGCATGAAGTTGAAGGACGCGATTGACTGAGGCGCGATCTCAGATGTATCGCGCCTGGTCACGTGATCAATCGCAAAAGCGCCCAAGCTCCTCCTGGACCAATGAAGCCATGCTGACGGAAGGACAACCGCTGAACCATCCAAGTTGTTATTGTTCAGTCACTGGATTGTAGTTGGAATATATCCTCAAATTATTGCGTGGGTGTGTTCGCGTTTTGATCAAGACAAGTATTCTACGCATCAGATTACGCACTGGTTTTACGAAGTATTGGAAGTCGTCTGTTCTCCACCCTGGGAGCCTTCCTGGTACCGGTACTACAGTACGAATACCACCACCCCGCATAACTTGTTTTTGCCTGTCGTCAGAGGTGTCAGTCATCCTTCAACAAACCCGAAGAGGCACAGCGACAGCCTTCGTCGCGACATTCCAAAAGGCCAGCCTGTGCCAATGGGTCTTTGACTCTTTGGATCTTTGAATACACTTCTCTATCTACCTACCGTATTTAAGGCACTGTACTGTACCCCTATCTCTCGCTACCATCGATTACAGTAAATTGCCAACGTCTGCACCATCATCGAAACTGCCTCGGTGCAATCCTGTCATTACCACACCTCTCCGAGCTGGAGCAACCCAAGACATCAGAAATCCAAAATGAATTCCATGCACCGCCAGTTCGCGAAGCTCGCCAGCAAGGGCCCAGGAGATAATGCTAAAGTGGCAATCTTACTTAATGACTACGAGGACGCAGACAGGATGCTTACGAAGGTAGGTTACGCAGAAGCACCTGGGAATGTTTGTTTACTCACAACTGCCTAGATCATAGAGGCATCGAAAGCATGGAGAGATGCCTGGGTGAACATTTTAAGCGTGCAGTTGGGCACTGTATCGTGCTTCGAAGAACTATACGATCCGATAGTTGGAGCATCGGATGGTCATGGCCAGCCACCGGTAATGACTGATCAGGCGCAGCTCGACCGGACATATAAATTGAAAGAGGCATACACAGAGCTGAAAAACGATCTGCTGGAAGAAGTAAACATGATGGATGCCAGAATTATCAAGCCTGCTACGGAGGCTAAGGAGTACGTACAACCTTACCGCAAAATAATCAAAAAGAGGGAGAACAAAAGATTGGATTATGAGCGTTTCATGGACAAGGTCAACAATGCTTCCAAAAAGCAGAGTCGTTCTGATAGGGAAAATGCCGCACTGGCCAAAGCAGAGCAGGACCTTGCAGCATCATCAGAAGTACGCTGTCTACACCCTTAAGGTATCATACGAACTCTCTGCTGACATGCCCGCAGGCCTTCAGAGCCGCAGATGAACATCTCCGCGAAACCCTCCCCCCTTTAATAGCGGCTGCCTTCTCCATCCTACCACATCTCCTTGCTGCTCAAATAATGACCCAAAACACACTCTTGGCTCAATACTATACTATATTACATAATTATTGCGAAGAGAACAACTTCCCTTCTCCGCCACCACCAATGGACGACGTAATAGCTACTTGGTCTCGAGACTTCAAACCGGTTCAAGGAGAGACAGAAAGTATACCATTACTTGCTCGCGGAAAGGCAGTCCACCAACCGATGGCTCTCGGGGACGATGCAGCGGCTCGGAAATCATCGTCAGTAAGCGGCCTCAATATTCGCAACGGCATTGCAAACAGGCGACCCTCTTCTCAGGGACAACCAATTCCTCCATCACCAAACCCACAAGGCCGAGGAATGCGAATACCATCCTCGGCATCCCCTCAGACAGCCCCTCAACCACCTCCATCACCATCACCCTCACCACCGCTTATACCCACCAACAGCCGCCCCACGGTCGACTATTCCTCTACTCTCTCCCCACCAGTCCAATCATCCTACTCTGCCCACTCCCCTGCCGGTCCAAAGGCCGATTATTTCCAACAAGGCGCCGCTCTCGTCAAGAAAAAGCCACCTCCTCCACCCCCGAAACGTATCGGCTCCAACACGGGAACTTTTGTAATAGCACTCTACGATTTCCCGGGCGAAGGTGGCGGTGATCTCAGTTTTAGAGAGGGCGACAAGATACGGGTGATTAAGAAGACTGACAGTACAGATGATTGGTGGGAGGGCGAGTTGCGTGGAGCGAAGGGAAGCTTTCCGGCCAACTATTGTAAATTGGCTTGAGCGTGGCTGGATTGTTGGAAGTGAACTGGTGCAAATTAGCAGGGATGTTATGAATGGGAAGGAGTTTGTTGAAAATAGACGTACCATACAATACAAATTATGGAAGTGTCTTAAAACATTCAGGATAATCCAAAAGTTCCCTTGCTATTGAACTTCCATGCGATGCCACAAGTCAGACCTGTGAAAGTGCTTAAATTCCTGATAGTACTCTTTCCACCTGACCGACCTGTTTAGAAGACTAAGGGAGAGGTCAAAAGTCATAAACAACCAGAGCTGTTTCATCACTACCGCTCACTCTAAGTCCCAAAGATCCTCACTTCCTGCTCCTACCCTTCATTTCCATTCTGTTTAGCTCTCATCACACAACCATCCAGCAAAGCTAACACAAAGAAAACCGCACCGCTTCATCACACATCCTCCAACCCAGAATACTGCAAAATCCAAATCCCAAATCCAAAGCTTCCTTTGCATTTGCTTTAACCTACTCCTTATCCTTTCTCATTCTTACCCGCCTTCGTGTCATATATTCTAACCTCCCAGTCACACCTTATGCCCCTCCCATAGCTTTGTCCTGTTCTGTTGACAATTTACCTACCTACTATACTTTCCTGAACTGTTTATTACTGGTGCATATTAAATATCCTCCTGTTCTCTTGTGTCTACTCGCCCTACAATAGCGATCATCTATTGGACAGATGAGTGACTCGAAAATGTAAACAGCTTCCACAACTTAAATAGAATCATCGACTTTCGACCTCTTAAATCGGTTCGACTCAGATAATTTTAATACTCAGATGGTTTCAGCGATTATACTGGCGGTCGTTGACTAAAAATCAAGATTGGGTGGTTCACAGTCATGTAACACACATATTCAAGCCAGTTATTGTCTGAAAGCTAGGCAAATACTATTTGTGCTAAAGCATATCTGTAGTTAATCTGCAGGAAAATATCCTCAGAAATGTCGGAACTCATTTCTTTCATCTCCCATGTTGTAGCTAAATCATGCCATGCCAACCCCGTAATTCAATGTGTCAGCAACTCAAAAGCCTCATAATATGCATGCCTTGGTAACGCCGTTTCATCTAAGCAAACCAAGCAAATCATATCCATGTCCATCGATCTCCATGCAAGAAAAGAAATCCCATGCTAGGATGGAGAGCGGAGAAAGCGCAGTAGAAGATGGAGTGGAGAAAGCGCAATAAAAAGGTAGGTAGCAATATCTTGAAAAGATGGACAACTAAGCAACCTTAGATGGACCAGCAGTGGAAGACGCAGCACTAGATGACTCGCCAGTGGGCGCCTCAACGACCGCAGGAGATTGTGCGACAGCAGGAGACTGCACGACAACAGTTGACTGCTCGGCAACAGGCTCCAAAACAGTACCCGGCTCAAGCGGCAACATACTCGCGAGCACATTCTGCATTTCGCGAATGCTTGCTTCGCTGAGAAGACCAGCATGGAAATCGGCTGTGATTTTCTTTGCGTTGACCAGCGGGTCGGCTCTCTGATCTGGAATGTCTGTTGCATTGACATCTCCGTCATAGATGTATCGATCACAGCCGGCTGGAAGCTTGCCTTTGTCAATCGCAGCTTCACGCTCAGCTAGATCCTCAGTTGTCTCGGGTCTGACAAATCGGCAGGTAAGGGCGAAGCGTAGCTTGCCATGGGGTTCCACAGCATGCTGTAGTCAAATTAGAACGTTCCATGTTAGATCTGGAGGGACATGGTTCTTACCTCATAGATTCTCTGGATTTCACGGCCATGCATGACCAACAGGTCTCCATGGTTAAGTGTGATCCGTAAGACTAGCTTCTTGTTTCCTTCCTTCTTGCCCTCAGCCTTAGCTTTTCTACCAGTGGTAGCTCTCTCACCCACGTCGTTCTTCCTCTTTGGCCGGAAAGTCATTGATGCTGAGGAGCCTAAAGACAGTGTTGCTATCGTAGGCCCAAGCTCCTTCTCACCATCGTCGTGATACTGTAAAAGTCAACAGCTGCGAGTACAAGGGCATATTGAATCTGAAACTCACTCCAATGTGACTGTCTTCGAAGTATCCGAGGGACAACAGTTCATTAAATGGTTGAAAGGTTTCCAAATTCTCAGTGAGGGCTTGCTCTCCAGCCCATGTCAATCTCTGAAGGGCCTTCAAGATCACTGGCGGAGCTTCACTGAAGCCTTTTGATAGAACGGAAACCCCAAACTTGTAAGGCGCGCCCTAGAAGATCTGTCAGTGCATGAGTCCACTTGCTTTGGGTAAGACTTACCCAGTTTGCAGCCCAATGAGCAGTCAATATTTCACCAGGTACTAATGTTTGTTAGTGACCGGAATAAAAGCTGTATAATATTGTATAAAACTCACGATTCTTTTGGCGCGCTGCGTTTCGCTTCATGCCGAAGTCTCTCTCTTGCATTTGATGGAACAAGTCGTTTGGGCCATCAGGCTGCTTGTTGATTAGACCATTTGCCTTGAAATGGCGGATGAATCCAATGATTTTGCCGTTCTCATCAGGTACAGCATATTCCTGGAGGACATAGGGGTCTATTGGTTTCGGATCAACAGACTGGATGATGTCTGTGTGAAACTCAGGCTTTGCTATTGCGCAGTTTACCAGGACTTCATTGATTGGAACAGTGCGTTGGCTTGGGCTGTGTGTGAACTCGCAGGTTGGATTTTCACAGGACCACTGTCGCCATTCGATTCGTCGGCTGCAGCATTTACAGTCGGGGCAGACAATGCCTCTTGTGCACTGCTTCTCAATTCCGTATCCATCCATCGCCAAGAGATCATTTTCGGTAATGAGAGGTGGTGTAAGCGGGCCTGGCTGACTTGGATATCTAGTTCGCTCATTCAAGAATTGTTCATTGTAAGCAAGTGTCCGATCGTTGTATCCATGAGCGAACTCGAAGAATCCCTTGCACCCGCTAGTAAGGCATGCCCAACCAGAATTGTAAATTTCCTTGGAATGCTTGTTGCAGAGATCGCATTTCTTTGTGGTCGTCTTGAATTGATCAAGATCACGATTATCGGGCAGTGGAGGCGAGTCCTTGGGAGCCCACCAAGACTTCTCAGAGAGATTGATCTTTTCCAAACGGACCATCCAAAGTTTGACTCCTTCCTGTCTCTCAGGCCAAACATCAGTTACCTGGAACCAGTCCAGAACATTATAAGTATGAGGCAAGCGAGATGGACTGTTTGGGTTTCCACACCCTAATGTACCATACGATTAGTAAAGTCCTTGTTGATTGCTAGAGTCAACAGAAGTAGTGCAATTCTTACCAGCAATGACTCCAACTGTTTCTCTAGCTCTCATGGCCATCTCGAAAGCAGCAGCAACGGAACTGGTATCTTGGTCTTTCTTGCGAGCCATTTTGCCATTCCCATCCGCGACTCTACCACCACCGCTTGAACTCATCAGCAAAATTCACGCAGAGGACGGGGTACGCCAAAACCTACCATGCTGCAATCATGATTTCTTCGCCGAACACATCTCGGAAAGTAACTTCCTTGTTAGTCATGAAACCCAGCGCCTTGCCATTATGTGTGTAGGCACCAGACTGATACGCATTGTACCAAGGAAGGGTCTCACACAATCCCTGTCTCTTGTCGCTCCAAGCTGGCGGTTGGCCGAAAGGCTCATGCTTATTTTGATCCTGAACATTGACATGATATGGTTGGTAGGGGCCTTTAGCTCGTGGCTTTGCCTTGGTGGCACTACTGAGACGAGCAGTGTGACTGGGGCCAGCCGAGAGACTAGCTATAGCTGGGGAACTGGCATTAACAAACTCACTGTCACCAGAAGAGTCGTTATCAACACCAGTGGATCGACTGGTAGCGGCTGACTGGCTAGCACTTGGGAATCCGCTGTCGTCAGAAGATTCGTTATCAACAGCAGGATGACTGGCACCGGCAGGGTTCTCGGCATCCAAAAGCTGCTGCAGGGTGCTACTGGTAAGCTTCATGACAACAATCTTGCTAGGCTTGATAGTTTCTTCCGAGGAAAGTTCAGAATCTTTTGAAACTGAAGCCTCAGTACTTTGCCTCAGCCGAATCCGCTTCGAGACGCGAATCTGCTCGACCGGAAGTTCAGAGGAACCGATAATATCGGAATAATTTGCTGTTCCACGGCGGGGACGATTAGCTTTATTTGAAGTCAACAGAGCAGGCGCCATCTGCTGAACTGAACCAGCGGTCGTATCCATGAATGAAAGAGATGTGTGGAAATTAAGGAATGAGCGCTGCGTGGTAGTGCAGTAAGAAAAGGTAAATGTAGAAGTAGGGATAAGTTATGAGATGAAGAATGATGCCAGTCACCGGATTTTCCTTGGTCACTGGCAGGAAACGATAGCCGGATCGTGTAAGTTGTTGAGGCTGTATCGGTGGGTAATGGGATGGAGATGCCTGGTTGTTCTTTGCAAGCCCTCGAATTGGTCAAGTTGAATAAGGCCGACAAGCTCTGCATAAGATTAATGATCAGTAACAATGAACGAAGACAGTAGGAGTTGAAAGGTTGAAACCAAACTAACCTCTGATCAGATACTGCCAAGGTAATGGCAGGACTCTTCAGAAAGGCACGCTCACTGCCGGTAACGAACAGTCTGATGCCTGGGAAAGGCTAAGATCTTGGAATATCAAGCTCTGGATGGGGTGGATGATGAGTAAAGCAGAACAAAAGCACTGAGACCTTGGATTAACTGACCTCTGACAAGAGATACTCTCTCAAGATGGATAGCAGTGATCCTTTGAAAGGTGCATTAGTATGTGGTTGAAGAGTTTGGGATCTGGGGATGCAGGTCCCGAGATGTTCAGATCGATTTGTTTACCTTTGCCAGTCTTTCCGATCCCGGAGGCTGCTTTGTAGAGACTGCTATAGATCGAATGTGTGGAAAGATGTGAATAAGAGTGTTTCTTTGAAGGTGGAGAACTCTTGAGGATTGAATGTTGAATGTTGAATGTCGGATGTCGTAGTTGTATGTTGTAGGTAGTATGTTGAAAGAAGAAAAACTCCTGAGCTTTTGTATGTCGAGATGTAAACATTGGGAAAACTGGCAGAAAGGGAAGGCACCTTGTAGTCGCGAGGCAGCCGCTTCGTGAACCACCACCACCAAGCCTTGAGTGTATCCTCCGATAGACTATTTGGTTGTAAGGGTATGTGATATATACCTACTCCTGGTCAAGCACTGGCAGACTGATCATTCAAGTGCTAAGCCTCGGTGGTTGAAACCTTGCAAGCACCTCGAGCGTCGATGTTGATAGCTTGCAAGCCCAACAGAGAGAATCCAACGAAAGAGAAGAAGCTCGAAACAATACATACATTCTGATGTATCTGGCAATGCAGAAGTATATCCTACATTCAAATCCAAGCTACCTTTTCCAGCAGGCGGTTTAGAGGGACTTTCTTCCACTTTCATTTCGACGTCATGTGACTTTGACGAGGGCGAAAGCTGCACCATATCAGCATCTCCACACATAGCTCGAGCACCAAGACTGACCATTGATATTGGAGTAGGTGGTAGAGGCATGTGGAAGGCTTGGCCAGGCTGGGACGTGCAAGGGAACACATAGGTGGTTGGTGGTGTTGCAAAAGCTTGATATACATTTCGATGTATGGCGTCTGGAGCTGGAAGAGCACCATCCAAAGCAGGATCCTCATTCTCAAATGGGGATCCAGGGACATCCGATAGCTCAGAATCAGAGTCATCAATATCCTGGAGCATGGCATTTCCTCCGCTGCTGCTCGGCATCCGGCCAGGAGCTTGAACATCAAGCAGGCTTGAATTCTGAAGCAGATTGTGCTGTTGTTCCTTGTTGTGGCCTGAGTACGGCGAGTGTCCTGCTTGTTGCTTTTCAATGGCACCGGTTGACGTAGATGCAGATCCAAAGTAAGCCTGTGCTGTGAAGGTCTGTGGAAGATCAGCATTATGCTCCAGTCTCATATGCCTATCAAGAGTATCCGCATGGAGTCCGGGATCTTCGTTGGGCTTGGAATTAGAAGTACTCTTGGTCAAGAGGTCCCGGTCTGCATTGGGTGGAGCCCTGAGGCTCTGTCGAGGAAAGGCAGCCCTGCGTTGTCTGGGTGTGTTCAAGATATTTCTTGCATCAAGTTCCGTCCAGTTGCGTTCCTGTTGGGCAACTTCCTTATACTCCCATCGTCCATGGCGGCAGGCTTTTCCAGCCATGCTGCAGTGGTCCGTCCAGTGTTGCAAGCTGGAATGTCTTGGAGTCCTAGGACAGGCTGCTGCTCCACGTCCTTAGATGCTCCTCGACACACGTCTGTGGGATCAAGACCGCTGGATATTGTTGAATGATGGTGAATATTGGAACGGAATGTCTGCGAGTTGTCGTTACCTGCTGGAGCCTGGGGAGCTTGGACAGAGGAAAGAGCGGCCGCCTCTTGGCTTGCACCCGTTGTGGGGTGAGTGAGAGTGAGGGCAGAGCAGGCCTGTCCACTGCTACCATTGCGTAGATTGCTCATGTTGTCGACCTTCCTGGATGAAATGCAGGCAAAGAATTCGAGATCTGGTGGATGAACGGTGCAGATTCGATCGCCAGTTGCCGAGCAAAGGAGTGAGTGCAGAAGAAGGAAGAGGGGTTGTGGCGGAGAAGCATTGTCTGGCAAGCAGAGTCTGGGGCAGTGGGGGCCCGACAGGACAGGAATACGGGTTACGGGTACCTGGGGGGAAGAAAGTTCTGTCGCCAGAACTGAAATCCAACGACCACACTCCCACTTCCCTCTCTCATCGACAAAGAGGCACAAACTCTCGCAATGGAAAAGCAGTGTGCGCCTCGCTCCACAACAGGTGGATGAAGTGTCATTCTCGCAACGGCCGGAAGGGAGACTCAGGATTGTGCTTCTCTGCTTTCTGGTTGTTATCGCGAGAATGGAAGACCCATCGCAATGCCTGTACGGAACGTTGTGGCGTTTGTTACAAGTCCCTCGTCGGACAATGGAATGAATGCCCCGTAAGCTAACGACAAGGGATAACGGGGCCTGCGACTGCGTGCGATACAGCGGTCTGGGCTGTTGTTCTTCTGCTTTCAGCAAGGCGATGCCCATCTGGTGCATTTCTGACATGGCCGACATTCACTCCATCCAGCCCCTCAGGACACACGAGTCAGGCAAAAGCGAGGAGCACCAGGAGTGAGCGGCAGACGGCAGGTATCCCCCGCAGAGAGCCTCGGCGTTTTTTGACATCATGGTCGCTCTCGGCATGAAAGCCCCCGCAAGTTCCAACAATTGCTTCATTCCAATATGGCGTAGTAAGCTAAGCTCCGCTTTCCACTCTCGTTGTTCTTTTTGTGCTTTCTTTTCCTTCTCTCAGTCACTTCGTTAGTTGTTTGTTCTCTGTTTTATCCTGCATCTTCTTTTTTGGACTTTGGAGACCAAGCGACGAATAGTGTTCAACTCGACATCTTTCCTAAACTGAGTGGCTTGCGACGGTGCCGTTGATCAGAATTCTGAAATAATTTCTCACGTTTTGCCGGTTTTGCTATCAATTATGGTCTTTACTCCTCCATCATGGGTTCTGGGAATGTGCGGTAAGTGCCACTCTTTTGGTGACTGAGAAACTCGAATTCGCTGGACTCAGTCGCAAGAGAAACCCAAATACTGATTTGTTCGTAAAACAGAGGTTCCCGACACAGTTCCAATCCATGAATTCATGCTCAATGATGCCCATGGCCGGTATCCCTCAAAGTCTACGCTCAACCCCTTCACATGTGGCCTCTCAGGACGGACCTATACCCACGCTGAGATGGCGGACAGAGTTGAATACCTGGCACGAGCTCTTTCAAAAGAACTTGGATGGCATCCCAACCAAGGCACAGAGTGGGACAAAGTGATTGGCATTTTTGCGCTCAATACGGTATACTGTCCTCCCACAGCAGTACGTCGAGCAGCCTTTGCTAAGTGAACATGCCTAAAGATCGATACGATGACATTGACTTACGCCGTACACCGTCTTTCTGGTGTTGTAACACCTGCGAATGCTGCATATTCAGCTTCGGAACTTGAATTCCAACTTAAATCTTCTGGTGCAAAGGCGCTTTTCACAGTAAGTTCGTTGTTGTTAGAAACAAGAAGGTACATTAATGTTTGCCACCAGTGTATTCCCTTGCTACACACTTCTCTAGAAGCTGCGAAAGCCTGCGGCATCCCGGACAAAAATGTCTATATCTTAGAGATGCCTAAAGAGTTCTCCGGCAACAAACAACTTCCCTTCCAAACTGTAAATCAATTGATTGCGGATGGCAAGAAACTTGGGGTTCTTGAAAGATTGAAGTGGGAAAAAGGACAAGGTGCGAGGCAAACAGCATATTTGTGCTACTCTAGTGGAACCTCAGGATTGCCAGCAAGTGATATCTTAGCCCCAGTTGAGTAAAGGAAACTTTCTAATACGGGACTCAGAAAGGCGTCATGATTTCGCACAGAAATGTCGTAGCGAACATCCTGCAAGTCACATTGTACGAAAAACCAATACGCGACAAACGACCTGCCAATGCCAATACCGACGTTTGTCTTGGTCTTTTACCCCTAAGCCATATTTATGGATTAGTCGTTATTGCGCAAGCCAGCACTTACAGAGGTGATGGTGTAATCATTCTTCCGAAGTTCGAGCTTGAATCTTATCTTAAAGCTATTCAAACCTACAAGATCTCAACATTATACCTAGTAAGTTTAACAGAAGTTGGTGTGATGACACTCGGCCATAGTTAATATCGGATAGGTTCCTCCTATTATTATACAAATGGCCAAAAACCAGTCCGCTTGCAAGAAGTTTGACTTGGGCTCTGTAAAATCCATTTTTACGGGCGCTGCACCACTCGGAGCGGAGACCGCAGAGGATATGCAGAAGATATACTCATCTTGGAAGATCCGACAAGGTTATGGTATGTAATCCACAGTATCAAGTTATACCGAAGGGTCTCAACTAATACAGTATCTAGGCCTTACAGAGACCTGCACTGTGGTTTGTTCAACTAGCGAAGAGGATATTTGGTTCGGCTCTTCCGGCTCTCTCCTTCCTGGCTACACAGCCAAAATCATAACCGCAGAAGGCGCAGAAGTAGAAGGCTATGATCAACCTGGCGAACTTGTCGTCCAATCTCCATCCGTAGTCTTAGGTTATCTAAACAACGATAAAGCCAACGAGGAAACATTTATCGATGATATTGATGGCAAAGGCCGCTGGATGCGAACTGGCGATGAAGCTATTATCCGAAAGGGTCCCAAAGGTTATGAACATTTATTCATCGTAGATCGGATTAAGGAGTTGATCAAAGTCAAGGTATGTCTCTTGTTATCTCCCTTGATTCCGTTTTTGCTATGTGAACGATCTAACCCAATCAGGGACTTCAAGTCGCCCCTGCTGAGCTTGAGGCCCACCTCCTTGCCCATCCTTCCGTTGCTGATTGTGCAGTGATTCCCGTCGCAGATGACAAAGCCGGTGAACTCCCCAAAGCTTTTATTGTTAAGTCATCTTCCGTTGGCCTTGAAGAAAATGACAGGATGGTGGCGAGAGACATTGCAAAACATGTCGAAGAGCATAAAGCCAGACATAAGTGGTTGAAGGGTGGTGTGGAGTTCATTGACTTTATTCCGAAGAGTCCAAGTGGGAAAATATTGAGAAGACTATTGAGGGATAAGGAGAAGGAAGCTAGGAGGAAGAAAGGTGCTAAGTTGTAGTTGGACGGGTGTTTTAGCGGCGATATTTTCAGGTTATAGCTAACCTCTAGCGTTTAGATTCAGAGTTACTACTGAGGCTCTATAAGGTATATATCTATCGTTCGAACATTGAGCAATTACTGTGACCCTTTAATCTTAAGCGAGGACAACATGGACAATGTCAACCAAATAAAGAGTGTGAATCGACAACAAAAAAGGCAAAACTCCAAGCTACCAAGGGATAATTCAACCTTGATAGCTCTTAGAAACGACTCAGCCTGTGAAGAAGTTTTAAAGTTGGCAAATACCACATCTGTAAGGGCGGGGTCTTACTCAAGTCAGAATGAGTCTTCATTCTTAAGAAAGGCGTCAGCAGACGATCGCTCATTTGAGCTATGGTTGCTTATCCAAACAGGAAGATATTTGATTGGGGATTTATTTACTTCAAGATATGTTTGCACTGAGGGAGGCGGTTTGTAGAAGAAAAGGTGATTGGATATCACGTGATAGAGGGGCAGTTTGGATTTTGTCATCGCAAAAAAATGTTGATGGCGGGGCTGGATTATCAAGCAATCAAGAGATTCGGGACCGACATTACGAGAAGACCAACGACCTGTGCTGTATAAGGAAGCATTTTATCCTCGTTCCTATTTTAGATATCCCATATTACTTCTGGAATCTAATCTGTCTCGAAGCCACACACCATCCACCCAAAATGTCGTCTTCCCATCAAGACCACGCCCCCGAACAAGACGGAGACGAATATGATCACGACGAGCCAGCGATGCTGGATCCTAACGACGCAGGCGAAGAGATCGAAGATGATGGCGACGCAGCCATGGACTCAGATGGCGACGAAGACGAATTAATGCAAGAAATAAATCTCCAGAACGATTCCTCTGCGCACTTCGATGTCCACAAAGACAGCATATACACGATCGCACAACATCCTCTACAACCAAATATAGTTGCGACAGGAGGTGGTGAAGGAGAGGAGGATGACTCGCCTGGAATTGGTTATATCTTTGATGCTACGCCAGAACCGTCTCCAGTGCTCCCTGCGAGTTATCAGACTGCGCCGAATGAGCCCGTAGAGAGGAAGTCACTGCAGCCTATATTTACATTGGAAGGACATACCGACTCGATCAATGCGCTTGCTTTCACACTCCCAAAGGGCGATTTCCTACTCTCGGGAGGTCTTGATGGGAAAATCCGAGTTTATACGAATAGGACGAAGGCGGGAATTTGGAAGTTCATAACTGAGGCAAAGGAAGTGGACGAGATCAACTGGCTTGTTCCGTGTCCAAATCCGGCATTTCCAAATACCTTTGCTTTTGGTGCGAATGATGGCTCCGTATGGGTCTACACAATCGATCCATCTTCGAAAGATGCGCCATTACAAATCGTCCAATCATATTTCCTGCACACAGCACCATGTACAGCTGGTGCGTGGACTGCAGATGGCAAGTTGTTGGCTACTGTCAGTGAAGAAAGCAGTTTATACGTGTGGGACGTATTTGGAGAGGCAGCAACAGCAGGTCTCACACAAGGAGAAGGCGGACAAACAGTTGTGGGCCTAACAGCTGCTGATCAACGTTTCGCAGTCGAAGGTGGTTTCTTCAGTGTAGCCTGTGCTCCCAGCGGAGCGTTCCTCGTAGTAGGTGGTGCAGGTGGTAACATAAAAGTAGTTGGACTTCCAAGACTAAGCACTGAGGCTTCTGGGGCAGCGCCAGCAGGAAGAACGGGAGCAGGCGCCGCGTCGAAAGCAAAAGGTGGTAAGCAAGCCGGTGGTAAAGCCGCCGGAAGTGCAGCAGCAGCAGGTCAATCAGGGCAGATCCTTGCAGATCTTCAAGCACAAGGCGGTGATATTTTTACCTTGGCATTCGCACCATCTCCATTGACACTTCTTGCAGCCGGAAGCGCAGATGGTAGCATTGCACTGTTCGACTCCGCATACCGCTTTGCAGTAAGACGTCATATCAAAGAGGCACACGAAGATCATGCAGTTATCAAAGTCCAATTCGTCCAAAATTCAAGAACTGGTGGCTGGCTATTGACGAGTTGCGGTATGGATGGTGTTGTTAGACGCTGGGATACAAGAGGAGGTACTGCTACACCAAATTCCGGATTCGTTGCCGAGTGGAAGGGTCATCGGGGTGATGGTGAGGGTGGAGGTGTGCTTGATTTTGTGCAGGGTGATGGGAGTCGGATTGTCACTGCTGGTGATGATGGGGTTAGTTTGGTTTTTGAATCGCCTGTTGCTTAGAGCTGGATTCTTTCTCGATTGCATTAAGTGGTGTTTGGTCGCTTAGATGTCAAAAACTTTGAATGAATATCCTTCGGTGAAGATTGCTCGCTTGCTCTGAGCTTTGATAAGTGACCTCGCTAAATGTGAATGTGTTTTCGTATCCTCCACGTCCCCTTGAGTACTAACCTTTGCAGAAATTCTAAGGATGCACGCACATTGTGAATGCACAGTAAACACAACAAATCAAATCGGAGGGGATAAGTTTTAGGCAAGAAATAGGCTCTTCCCAATTAGCAAAGGCTTATTGCGGGAGTTTCCGTCACGTGCTCATCACTATTTCCGCCGGTTATCCCTTCCTTCCCTTTCCCTCTCCCCACTCTACCGTATGTTGCAAACCGAGACCTCTTTACAAACTACTAGAGTATCCTGTGTAACACAAATACATGCACTCTATCTCTTCAACAAACACCTTTAACGTGGCCGAACGCCCAGCAAAGCGACCTCGTTTTGACTCTTCAACAATGGAGCTCGATCCCAACTTCACAGCCGTGGAACGCGATTTTGAGCGTAGCCTTGAGGAATTGGACGTTGACGAGCTTCGAGACATCATCGCTGCTGAGGCAACACACAACCCTCAAGTCATCCAGTCTGTCACACGATATATTGATGTTTCACGTGGCAAGACTTCTGTTATCAGCGTCGACGAGTTTGTTAGAATACTCGTATTTTATACGAACAGTCACCCCTGGACCTCCAAAACACTATCGCAGAAATCGACAATCTCGAAATCGAAAATCTCGAAACCAACATCACTATACTGCGTCAAAGGATCCATCACCGGTCAACGTCTACTACGAAACTCAACGCTATCGCTGCCTTGCGGATAACTGGAAAGACATTGTGTCGCCTAAAAATTCCTAATCTGAAGCGATATAATATGGACTCTCTCATGCGTGGCTTCGAAGAGGTGCTTAAGCATTTCAACCATGATGACAAGAAAGATCTGTTGTTTCGCTACCGCTCCTTAAGATCTTTGACAGATTTTACCACTGAAATTCCTTTTGATGATGATCCAGTTTGGTTGAAAGAGATGGGTAAGGATGTGTTGTGGCATCCAAGTGATCACGGCATTACAACAACATTGGACGAGGACGAATTCTTTTCCGATTTGGATCCGGGCGTAAGACACAGAGTAGAAATAATTGTCGAGGCTGAGAATATGGAGGAGGATATGGATCCTGCAGATGAGGAGCATGAGGTCAAGGACGCACCACGACGCAAGGCCTTGAAGGAGGTCTATGGTGTTACACGATCACGTCGCTGTATCAGAGAACGTGATTGGGAGACCATGTCAGATCTAGAATATTAATGAACTTGGGAGACGAGGTTTCAAAAGCAAGGTCTTGCTAACCCGAAGGAGATCTCTAATGCTGACGACTTGTAAAAATAATGGGGAGGTTTTAGGCGCAGAATTACAATAGGCTTACCTATCCTATAACTTTAGCACATTCCTTGTCGATCATTGCATAGGAAAACACAGGTCAACGTGTCTAGTCGTTGAAATCTCTTAGATGTTCTGTTGCATGCCTCTCTCTAAGGATTGTGATATATGTTTCCTCTCTAGGACTTCTCCTTCTACTCCTAGTGTTTAAGTAGGTAATAATCTATGGCTATAGCTCCTTTGTGTTATTAGGTTACTTAAGATAGCAGAATATATAGTACTATAAAGATAGATACTCTAGTAACTAAATGTCTATATAAAATTGGAAGAGTAAAAAGTAAAAGCTTTAAAAGTAAACCATTTCTACTTTTCTCTCTTCTTCTTCTTCTTCTTCTTCTTCTCTAACTGTGGGCGCTTTTAACCAGTTAACGACTACCCTTTCCGACATTATTTAAGCTACTAAACCTCTACCTGTCAACCATTGTCCCTTCTTCCATCATTTTTCTGCTGCCTGTTACTGTCCAAACCTTTGACCATTCCTTCCAACGCAAGATAGATAGTTCAACAATGGCTGCTAGTATCAAAATTGGCCAATGGCTCGAAGGAAAAGTCGGAAGTTATTTCATCTCTGCGCAGGTCGCGAAAGACATCTGGACTGCCACGTGAGATCAACTTCACCCAACTCAATCTTCAGCTATCAATTACTGCCAGGAAAAGCAACTCTCAAGCTGGAAAAGTCATCATCAAGACAGCTCCTCAGGGACGCCTTGAAAACGAGCGGGATGTTCTGAAGCAATTTCGCACTTACCTATACATTCGCCAGGTGCTAGATGAAACCGAAAATCCTCCATCTTTAATTCTATAACACTTAGACGACAATCTACTACATGTATCAAGCGTAAAGACTCTAGAAAGTTCGGATGTGAAGTTTGTAGCAAAAAGAGTACTCCAAGCAATTCAGGCTTTGCATAAAGATGGATTTACACATACTGGTATGTTCACTGAGATCTTAAATGCCACCTCATATCAGATCTCAACACTGTAACTAACATATATACTCACAGACATCAAACCGGACCATATTCTCGTCAATTATGGCACTGGATCATCTCGCTTTTCGGATGTCCAACTGGCTGATTTCGGTGCTGTTACTCGGATAGATCCCAAGAATTACCTCAAGGTCGGGATAGATGGACCACATATGGGAGCTGCTATCTTTGGAAGCCCTGAGGCCATGATACAGCTCAGATGGGGACAGTCGACTGACATTTGGTCATTTGGCACGACGGTAGGTGATACTAAGCAGGTTTGAGACTGCATTTTCTGGATTGCGCTCACGTTTTTATAGCTTATAAGTCTTATTTGGGGTCCCAATTAGCACAGGTTCAAGGCCGACCCTAAAGACGCCACAGCTGACGATGGAGACTATCTAATCCAAATTATCATAAGATAACTAGCTCACTTTGGTCTGGTTCCCAAGTCTTATATAGATCTTATTCCAAGAGAGGATGGTGACAGATAGTCAATTCTAGCCTCAACTACCCAATACATCAAGGGTAACCAGAAGCAAAGGCCATTTAAACTAATCGAGGATGATTGTCTGACAGAGAAGGACAGGGAGTTTCTGTTGAAGGTTATAAAGTTGGACCCGAGGGATCGTCTAACTGCGAGGCAGTTGTTACAGGATAAGTGGTTCAGTGGTGTACTATAGACTATCATAGTATTCTTGGACTTCTGATTGACTGGATTTCTAGAATCTGTACAATCTAGTATAACATTTTGAGGTATACAGACTATTTAAACTTAACTAGTTTTAAGTACAAACTGCAGTTCCTCAGGCGCTAGCTTCTAAACCCTGAAATAAATCACTCGAGTACCCCTTTTTGATCATCGTCATCTACAGAGTACATTGGCTGTATTACATAACCAATAAACAACAAGTTCTTAAGCTTCGCCCAATCCTTCAGCCTGTATGACAATTTAAAAGATGCTAAGGCCTCAATCATCTTCATTCCGAGCTAATTTCTCTGATCAGAGATTATCAATTTTGTGGCGGAAAATAACCTGTTAGGTTCCGCTGACATTGCAGGAATAGAGAGTATATCCAAGGCTAGCTTAGACACATTTGGATATATATTCTACTGAGTAGACTCCATCTACCCTGCACGGGGATTGTGAACCTTCATTCCAGGCTGGGAAAGGTAGTAAGTTAACTCATCATCCAGAGCCTCCTCCAAAATATCTTACTCTTCCAAGAACAAGAGGTACTCGTTTATAGTTTTTGGCCGAGATTAAGGAGTGGGTGTAATAGTATAAGGTCTGTAAATCTCCTACAATTCCTCTAGGAGCTTCATAGACTTCGGAAGCCAAGTCTTTTCTTAGTGCTTCTCAATATATCCCCACTTCCACCTTGGATTCAGTGCCGAAGCAGCCACATAAGCAGGAGTTTCGTCAGTCATAGTATAATATTTGTTTAGCTTTGCCTATCCGCTATTAAACATCTTACTCAGGACTAGGTGGTCTGTAAATTAGGCCTTGCTCTCCTCGAATCTCTTAAGAATGAAGTCTGCAGCCGGCAAGAACCTGTCTAATGTGACAGTGCTCGATTCTAAAGCCTTGGTTGTCTGTTTCAAAGTCTCTAAGACCTTATTAACCTCCCGTAATACTGTAAGTCCCAGTCATCCTCTGAGTGTTTATCCAGCGTACACTCGTCATCGGCACGATCTTTAAAGTAAGCCAGGATAGCCTTATGACAATGACTGGTAGTTGCGAGTTCTGTACCTTTCTGCCAGGAATTCCAACGTGTTGTATTGTCTCGTGCTAGCCTACGGTGTTTAGAAAGACGTAAAAAGTCCTGTGATTGTTGGACTCTGGCCTGGAGGTAAACAACGAAGTTGTGAAGCATCCCTAGGGGTCCCTTCTTCCTCCATTCTTTAATTACTTTCAGAGCATCCTTTTTTTTCACACCAAGAGTCTCATCCTCTAGGTTTTCAGAACCAGTGACAGTTGATTCTGTGACCCCGACACTGAATTCTATGGAGCTTGTGGTTATATTTAATGCTGTGGTCCTCCCTCAAGATCCAAGAGACAGCCCTTAGCATAGTATTATTGTTTCTAACGTTATTATATATGTCTATTTTAGTACCGTGGTTCTATATATGTTATTAAAGTGTCACTCTATAGTACTATATCACTTAAACAACTATTTCATTGCTTTTACTTAGGACTTATATATATCCAAGTCACTTACATTTACTTAAGTTACCTTCGAAAACTCACCATCTCAGATCACATGATTTACGCCCAACAGATCAAGAAGCTCTCAAAGACATAGCATATTTCAAGATCTGCGTGCAGAGAAGGTTTGCAATTCGCTCTTAAGTGCGCTTTGTTTGTTCCCATTATTACCCGGTACCCATCCATAATTACAGTACACATCTCCATCTTCTCATCACAGTCTGACCAAATTGACCAAAACAGCAAAAAGCAAATCGCAGCCATTTCCCCCTCCTTCACCCCTTTGCAAGAAAGACAAGACATGAGAAAAAATAGAGAAAACCCCGCAAATGCCTGCCTGCCAGATATGCTACCCGAACGCAACGACCAACAGACGTACTTTTTCTTGCTCCGCCAGTTCCCCTTCAACCTCTTCATACATTTCCACCGCAAAAGACAAAGCGACCGTCCCATACTGAGCGAAAACCCCTTATAACGAAAAAAAAAACACAAGCTATCCAGCGAACGACACCACAAATGCAAAACAAGCCGTACCCAACTGAGGAAAAAGTGCAACCCAGAACCATCGCAGTAGTAAGAGGAGTGAAATCGCCCTTCACCAGTCCTAGCGCCGGCCATGATGCCCATTTGATCTTGCTGTTCCATCAAAAACACCGTATTTGTACCATTTCTTGCCCCCATCTCTTTGACACCGTAATATATACCGCAGCCCAATTACTCTTTAACCCCAAACACTGGCCTGAACACCAAGCTTGTTCTGTGCGCCCCATACACCACTCTTGGAACCCCATCCAAGACCCTCATTTGGGTTGCTTGCTGCAGATGCAGTTCGTCCTGTCTTATCGCCAGTGTCTTCCTCGCTGCTGGCAGCGAAACCAAAGCTCAACGGCGAAGGCAGAGGAGTCGTGGAGCGCTTGTTCAACGCTGGGTTAGGTGCCTGAGCAGGTCGGGTGCCAATGGGAGCAACACCTGAGCTTGGGGGAAGCCCCTTGTTAACACCGTTGCGGGGAGGCGAGCCACCTGGTGAAGAGTTTGAGGTACGGCTGGACTGCACATGAGCAGCAGCGGATTCAAACAGGCTGAAGGAGCTCGTTGGGTTCGATGATGGAGAGGATGTGCTGTTTGCTCGGGAGCGTTGTGGGGCCTGTCCTTGAGCTTGCTCTTGTCCAGATTGTTGGTTGGAGTTCTCGGATTGACCCTGACCGGCCTGTGAGTTGTAGTGATCAAACGCTAGAGGTGAGTGTCCACGGATGCCCGTGGCAGATTGAGTGCCCGTGCCTTGGGTTCCCGGGCGTGGGGTTCCGTTCTCATCGAATTGTCCATTCTCTCCATAGGCGGCACCTTCACCATAAAGAGCACTGCGCTGACGTGCGATCAACTCACGGCGTTCATCCTCGCTCATTCCGCTGCCTGGGCTCATAGTACGATCGGGTTTACCACCAAAAGTAGAAACTTCAGCTAGAATGCCTTATTCTAGTCAGCAAATGTTGATTTCAGAGTGGCACATGGCCTTTTGATGCAGATTGGCAGATCACATTGGCAGAACAGAAAGAAGCGGGCTGAAGAGACTTTTGTGATATATGAACAACCGCTGGGTTTTTGTACAGGTGTAGGTGCAGGGAATATGTGTTATACAGAAGAGGGTGGCCTACTTCGATTGTACTGCTGCTCTTGGTGGTAGTTGCGCAGCTCTCTCTCACGCTGGGCTGCCATCCTTCTCTTCGCCTGCATCACTTGTTCGGCCTCGTTAGCTCCACGCGAGGGTTGGTGACGTTGAGTCGCGTAGAAATTCTGAAGGCCGGAACCTTGCGAGAATGATCGAGCATCGCCAAATTCGCTGACAGAGTGGTGTCGTTGAGGACCGCCGCCCATGCGAGGATCTGAGCATCGTTAGACCTGAGTGTATACGCTTGTGTTTTGTATCCTACCAAACTGCTGAGGGAAATCTCTTGCGGGCGAGGCCATTGGCATCGATTCGCGACGGCCAGGCAAGGTGAACATCTTTCCACTCTTGACGAGGTTGTCGACGGCACGGTCGACCTCTGTATCCATATGTCAGCCCTGCAACTGATATTAATCACCCCCGCGTGGTGTTGTCAAGGGCGCATCTGAGCCACCAAGGTGTCATCATGCCATACTCCTCCACAACACCACAAGCCAAAATGCACCATCTACAATCTCCAGTCCACATTCGCATACACGTACCCTCTAGCTGTGTCCCAAAGGCCGTTGAATCCTCTCGAGGAACCACAGAGCTGGCACCTGCAACAGTTGTCAACCCAAATGCCATCTAAAGGTCATATCCTCATCAACATACCCGATCTCGTTGGAGGGGCCTGCTGTTCCCATTGATTCTGGCCTGCGGCTGACCACTGCTGATTGTCGTAGTAAGACATATTACCGTATCAAATGCTTCGAAAACTGAAGCCTGCAGTGTTGATTCGAGTCGAAATGAAGGTGTACGACGAGAGAGTCGGAGAAAGACTCTGTGACAAGGGCGCGTGTCAGCAAATATTTCGCACAGCGGCCGGCCATGAAGCGGTGACTGGAGAAGATGGCGCGCGTTCGAGGTGTACGCTGGACGGGGATAACCGAGGAGAGAATATCAAGGGCAGCGAAAGCGGGAGGGAGGGATCTAGATGGATGAGGAGATTTGTCTCACTTACCAACAACGAAAAGCTCGCAGGAACAGAGTGGGTACAGGAGAAAGGAACGGCCCTCGACTCTGACAACACACACACACACACACGACGACTATACGAAAGTGTCGAGAGGTGGAGGATCAATGGATCTTGCGGATGGTGATGGCAGGAAAATATGAGTGCAAGAGAGAGAGCAGGCTGTTCGGGTGGAAAGAAAATGAATGGTGTGGTAGTTCGAGGCAATCTAATCCCTGACTACTTTTTTCGGGACAGTGGGCACCTTTAAAAGTTGCACTATTTGTTCGTCGCTTGCGCTTGAGCGGGCTCATTTCCTTTCTGCTCTGGACAGAGGGAGGAAATTGGGGACGCTTCACGTGGCTACGGGCTCTTTTTTTGGGGGGGGGGGGGGGAGGGGGGATTATGAGAGGTGCTATTATTTGTTGGGTTTGGTTACCATGGTAGTTCTCGTACAACATGACAGCCATGGTGCTTGCGCAAACACACACTTCAACGTCGAAGACATCGCAGACGATGATCTTCTGCAGCAGCATTGTTGTCCAGACGTGCTGAAGACGGCTGCCCCTATTTCCGCAGGCTGCTGCAGGTGGCTGATATTGCTACGACGACTACTGCTACTCCTCCTCCTATCCACCATTACTACTCCTACGGTCGACGGTTTCCCTCTCCCTTGCCCCTACGGCGCGCGAAAGAGGCCGAACATCTCCATCTTCCACCACTTCTCTTTTACTCTTTCTCGTTAGCTCCTCCAACTCCCAGTCCCCATCAAGAGCAGAGTATCCATCCCACCACTATGACAATCACAACGTCCAAACAACCACCCCCCACCTTCAATCGAATCAGGACTGCACTCCGTACCGCACACATCGTCGCAACAACAATAATAATAGGAGGTGTTCGCAGCAGCAATACCGCTACCCTACGTAGTACGAAGGCACACTGGCATGGCAAGAAACATCCGGTACTCCAGTCTATGATACATCGAACCACCATGCCGCACAGAAATCGTCAGCCACCCGCGAGTCGAAGTCTTTCCTCGGTCTTGGTTCACCCAGGTCTGCCGTTCTCCGAATAAAATTCGAGCGCAAGTTGCGGCTTCGATCCCTGTCCATCTTCGCCGACATCTTCGACCCAAGACTTTCGTTCCCTTCTGGCCTCATTTTTGATACCGACACGGTTGCAAGTTCCCTCGTCGTCTGAAGACTGACGGATACTACTGGAGTGGTACATGTATCACCGTCCTCTTGCTTGGATATAACTTTCGTCCTTCCCCCTCCCCGTCATTCATGCCCTCACCCACCTTCCCTCCCCCGGGCTGATGGGGACAACAATGAAGTTATTCACGATTGACTTCGGACGTGTTGAGGTTATTAATTGTCCCATGTCACGCTCGTAACCCGCAACCAACCCATGCGACTTATCGCCGTGGCCGTTATTCTCTCTCTGCAGGGGTCACACGTACCCTCGGATTCCCGTCCTGAGTCCTGGTCCTCAACCATCCCTCCCTCAACGTCTGCGCTTGGGCCACTGGAAGAACAACTGGAGGGACACACTGACCTTCCAGAAACTGTTTCCATGCACGCGCGCTCAACCTTTTCCCGATATCATCCAGCGTCCAAGACACCAAGACGTCCAGATTCCATCCTCCCACGGCAAAGTCGAGATAGGCTTCGCGATAACCACAGAGACTCGGAAAGGCCGTGATGCAATAGACAACTGTCAAGTTCGTGCACACCATCAGCCATCAGGAATAATTCTCGGCCGCTCGTCCACCCACCATCCCATCTTCTTGTCTTTGCCCTATTGCGTGCATAGCGTGGTACGTGGGCGCAGCCTGGAGGTGCTGCTACGATATGTACTGTATGGTACGGTATGATACCTTGCATACCTCCGTAAAGCAGGTAGGCGCTCGCTGTTGCTGTGCAGTGCAGTGCATGCTGTCACCCCACCATCCATCCTATCGCCCTCGAGTACAAACGACTACACACTACTAGCCCCGAGAGTCTAAATCCTCCGTCCTAGCCTTCTAATGGAAATTCCCCGAGGCATGCTATTCCTATCAATCCCTCTTTTTGTCATACTTTTTACAGGGTATCGCTTACCATATCATCAGTCAAGCAGTGCGTGTGAGTCGGGTTGGCTTGCTTTGCACTGTGAGGAGGGGTAGGAAAACTTGGGCGTCCCGCCGTCACATGGTGGGGTAAAGTATCTATATCTGCTTTTCTTCCGTGGTTACTGTGACATTTTTTTTCGGCCCTCTGGCTGAATTGTTGCATATGTTGACGTCGTCAGCAAATCCCCGGGGAAGGACGCAACGATCCTCGTCAGAATCTGGCCACCATTTGGCTTTGCCTTGGGATGTATGTGTGTTCCTAAACCATAGTATGGGCAGGTGCCGTGCACCAAAGGCATGATGAGAGTGTGTGGGTGAAGTCTGCACTACCTTCATACCGGATCATGACTCATGAGAGGACGGGAGGTTCTCCGGCATTGTCATACTCGATTGCGGGTTGTTCAGTCTTCAATCGTGGGGAAGGCTAGGTAGGTAGTTTTGATGGCGGCTTCCCTGACATGTGAGCAGCACAAAAACTTCCAATATACGATGGAGGCATCACTATCGGGCCGTCGTTCAACACTACATGGATCTTCAGCTACACGACGTTTGTCTGCATACCATTTCATTGGAAGCAGCACGTTGCCAACTGCTGCAGAGTCTCGTCATAGGCTTTCGACTGCCTCCTCGCCTACTTTACAGACACGTCTCGCCATATTAGCCTGCTATATCTCTTCGATCTCTTCGATCTTGACCCGAACATTATTGTCTCACTACAGAGACAACAGTTCCATATCATGGATACGAGAACGAGAATATACACAGTTTCCTCGATTGGGGGTTGGCCATACTGACTGGAATACTAGCTGACTAGCACTTCATGGCTAAAATGGGTTCGTTGTGCAAGGCTTGGTCTTTGACGTTTACGATCTATCACTGACAGGAGCTTCAAGCCTTTTGTCTTTTGAGGCGCGGTCCTACCAATACAGCAAGAACATTTCGTCACAACGATAATTGTCAGCAACACAAAAAGATCGCAATGCCCTTTGGAAGCATCAAATCTCCAAAAGACCTGTTAGTCAATGCCACTACCAAGGTCCCGAGCGAATAAGACATCCGATTACGAACTGTTTCCCACGGTGGATCTTGCAGATTTCTGTGCCGCTGTCATCTTTACAGTAAGCCGGTGCAGAGGCATCGGACGACACATCTAGCCCTCATAGCACAGACACACCATTCGGTATAGCTGATCGTTACTCGCAGAAAAGTCAGTGGTTCATCAAAGGTCTAGGATTTCAACGCATCCTAAGTTCAAGACCTCAATCATGTCAGCAAATGTCATCCTTCAGTCGAAGTGGGAAGTTAATATCCCGGGAGTACCTCATATAAGGGGTTTGATTCTGCCATGGCAAAATCATATCAAACCTCGAATGTGGAGATCATCGCTCCTTATCCGTATCTGCCAATGCGCTATAGTCAGAGCGTCAAGGCCTGGTATCGTCAACGTAACTTTGCTTGCGTCTGGATATTCGACATACTCGTGAACACCAAGATCAGTAGGCTTAGTTCTCACGCAATTTGTAAATCAGGACGAGCGTTGACAGCTGAATTACTTTTTGTCTTTGCGGAAATGTCGAGGAGCCGAAAAGTCTGTCTGACGAGCAATCAGTATGATAGAGGTAACGTTTGTTTTATCTGTCAATATTTTACTATTTGGAGAATATATTGAAGGGAAGTGGTATATAAAGGCTAAGCCAATGGCTCCCAAACTCCTTCAATGATTGATATAAACACCTCAATGGCAAACGTAAACTCCTTGTATCTGCCTTGATTCCCTGTTAGTCGTTGGTCTTCTCATTCATCACGTCTTTCATTCCCAATCTGTGAGATTGACCACATTCCAGTCTCTCTTTCTTTTTGCCTCTCTTCAGTCAAGATCTTTCTCCTCCAATTCCACCAACTTTCATTCCTTCTCGACCACATCACACATCATACCTTCCTAGGTGTATAAACAGGCGGCGCCACCTCCGCGTCGACCTCTTCAACATCCTCATAAATAACACTCAGCGCACACACTCTATCTTCCTCGATTATCCCGAACCTGGTACCGTGAACCTCAACGAACCCGAGCCCTCCAACACCGGCTTCCTCATCGCACTCCATGTCCCAAGCACGCTCTCTCAGGCAAAGTACCCTCGCATATTCTCGAACCTGCAACGCGCCCACAAACTGGAGTATCGTCCCAGCAATTACACCAAGCAACAATATCAACTCCACTATCAAGACTACTGTGTCGCAGGATAGGGATGGCACGCTTATGGAGGGTGTGTATATGGAATTCGAGATAAGGGGTGAAGAGTTTGGGTTCGGGGCAGAAAAGTTTGGTATCTGCAAGGGTTGCGAGGTGGGTGGTGTTGGTGGTGGGGCGCAGACTTGGTCAGTTATGGAGTGTAGGAGAGCGAGGACGAGGAAGCGGGGGATGGAACAGAGGATCGTGTCGAGTATTAGGTAGTGTGCGAAGAGGGCAATTGAGAGGGCATGTTTCTATGTCTCAAGTCAGCTAAACCTCCCTGGTTCCCGGAAATTTCTGCAAGCTCCGAGTCACTTGAAAAAATGCCTACCCTCAAAGCGCCGATAAAACCAAACACACTCAGCACATTGGCGAAATGAAGATATATCGAAAAATTAAAGGCGAGGTTTAGTGAGTCCGCGGGCAGTTGGTAGCAGAGGAGTAGGGAGAGTAAGTTGGAGACTAGGGTTAGGAGCGAGATTGTTAGGGTTATTGTCCTGCTTGCATGATGATGAAATTAGTATGTTGCATTTTGATTTTATATATTTTAGGTTGTGTAGGTAGTCTTGTGTTTTCTAGGCAGGGCAGGGAGGTGACATAGTGAATGTGATACCGTGATGAGGGGTAAGATAGAGAGAGGACGGACCTTGAGCGTGAAAGTCCCATCTTGTGTACTGTGCGGAGCAATTGGATATCTCTCTGTCGTTCTCTGGTAGAGTACCAAATTGATTGATTGGGGATTCAAGGGCTTTGGAGCGTTTCAATCTTCACAAGGTAGGGAAGAGGCGGCTCTTTTTGACAGCACGATCAAGCTCCGAGGGGCCTTGGGAGTTACGGAATACTGTATGGGTGACCGGAAGATCCGGACTTTGCGATCAGCAGCTTAGTGCAAAGACGTGCATGCAGCCTTTCCCAGACGATCATCCGAAATCTCCAAACCCTTCTGAGGCCTGACTCTTAAGTAAGAGAGAGGTGGAACAAGAGCCGATAAGTCCGAAATGGAGATCTTTGTCTGCCTGGTGCGGAGTTGTTTGACAAAGGGATGGGGGAGGAGGATTTAAGATGTGAATATAAAGGGAAGCCAGAGGGGCGAAGGTTTGCACGCGAGGAATGTTAGCATCTTATTTTTCCCTCACCTCTTTTTCGATTGCTAATACAGCAGCAGGTGAAAGATGGATGTCCAATAATCATATGACGTTGTGATCCGGTACAGCACGGCTAGCTTCCGCAAGGGAAGTTAAGGGAAGCAAGGGAAGGGAAGGTGAGTTGGAAATCCAGGTCCGAGAGTGCCGTGCGGGAGACATGGGCGTTCTAGAATGGCAGATGCAATCCGGTGTGTCTCTGCAGCAGGAAATGGCATCTGCTGATTCGATGGATTTTCCAGTTTCTGATGTGTCGGTATGTCGGTCAGTCGGTCAGTCGCTCTGTGGCTCGGACCTTGGGTAGCGACGAGGTGGCTGCTCGGTCATCGCTGTTGTAGTGGGTGGCGTCGTGAAGTTGCGAGGGAGCCCTGGTGCTGTCGTTGAGATCTGACCGACTTGGCCTGGGATTGATCATGATGAGGCTGAAGGAGGGGAGGCATTTTCGTCCCGAGTACATAGGTGAATCGGCGTCGTGTGGGCTTCTTCATACAGTGCTGTGCTGCACCATCCAGATCTCGTGGCGATGTTGTATGAAGGAGAAGGCCTTGTCTCTTGGCTCGAAGTCCGGGAACCTGTTGCAGCCTCGGATTGAGAGTCAGTGAGTAGATCCAAGGCATGACATACCAAACTTCGCGCCTCTTGAAGGTAGCAACGAGCGAGGATAGATTGCGATGTCGATGCCTACTTCTTTTGCATCTTGCATCTTGTATATCGCTGGTAGAAAGTGGAATTGGGATTCCGGGCCGCATAGTGTCATCATACAGGAGCATGCAGGCTGCCGCCGATCGCATGGCGGCATGGTGGTTGTTGACTGATGCCGTCTTGTATTGTATAGTTCTCCGGGTGGTCAATGCATGACGAAGTATGGCATGGTGCCCCTTGGGCAGACCTACACAGTATTCACGATGCTACGACTGACATACCGCACTGTTGACCCCTCTACCCTCCCATGCCTCCTCCTCCGTCCCGCGGGACGAGCAGATGAGTGAGAGCGAAGACAAGCTTTGCGGCTATCTTGCAAGTTCCCCTGCGGACCATACACAGCCTGCCATCCCTGAGTGCAGACCTGCAGCAAAGGGGCTCGAAACTCAGTGTGCTGGACAAGCCACGACGTCGACAGCTATCCAAGACAACGGCGAGAACGGTTGTGGCGCGCACTCATACTGTCCTTCGTCCTCACCAGACACCAATGCGGCCACTTAAGCGAGCGGCCCTTAATTCAGCTGCCCTTTACTTACCGGTAGCTCCATTTGGTACTTGGCCCCTCGATTCTGGACATGGTTTTCCCCAGGTTTCTACGCTGCGTGGCATCTGCTTTGCCGCCGCTGCTGCACACGCTGCCTGATAAAGAGATGGATCTCCTGCAGGCAAGGGACGAAAAGATTGATGACCTTCTAGAAAGGCTCCGTCGACCACGAGATCTTCCATAAATGATGAGGAGGCGTCTGGAAGAATGCACACGACAAACAATCTGTCCGGCATAGCGATCCGATGGCCCTTTGATCTTCCTTTGATCTTCTTTCGTGCCGTGGTCTTTCGTGGACTCAGGGGCTGGATGCACTTCGTAGCTTACCGTGTATAAATTGTGTCCGCCAAATTAATCGCTTGCTTGCCTAAGTTTGAAACCAATCTGCTTCAGACGCAGCTCTGTGAGATGAATTCAGGATCAGGAGTTGCACTGCACTTGGGGTGGAGTTTGGTAGGTTTGTGGTGGGACAGTGATGAACACCGTACTCCGAATGTCTCTTTGTCAAGTGTCGTCGGTCTGTATCGTAAGCCTCGTTTTCTTTATTTGGCATGCATGTCAGAGGCTTTGTCAGTTCACTTCGACAGCCGCAGCGTTCCCTTGACCCTAGACCTGGAGATGGGATTCTGGTACGAGGTCAAGTCCTTTGTCTTGGCTTGTCTCTCCTCTAGGCCGCCTTGTGGTGGTAGAACATGACTTGACTGGACCAGCGGATATTGTATTCTCGTCACACCCCGTAAGACAAGTATAGGCTGGCTAGCGAGGCCGAACAATAATATCAGCTTGCATACTCGTACCGTCACCCCCAGTGTTGCACTCTTCCTGCGTAGTAAGTCCCAAGGACCCCGTGTCTTCTTGCGGGTAAACTGGAGCGACCGCCGCCGGTCCAAGACGTCCATATATGTATGTTGCGGAGGAAGGTTGCGCTGCGTTGCGTGGGAGAACTTCCTTTGTTGTCGCCACCTACGTCCACGATAAGACTCAGCTTCCCTCGTGCTCAGATGATATTGTTCCTGGTGTTAGACTATTCAGGAAGCTGCATCGTGAGTGCAGGATCAAAAGCAAGGAGTGCGGATGTGGTCCTCTCTCGTACGGGCAGTAATAACCCATTTACCTTAGCGCGACTCTCGCTAGCTCCGTCCCTCGTTCGTTGATGGGATTGGGAGGGTCAACGTGCGTTGAAAGTACTCCTCGAACAAAGCAAAGCAATACCGTCGTGCCAATCTTTCAGCACTCGCCTGTCCGGATTCACTTGTGTTCGCTGCGCCGGTAAAGCTGCTTAGATACGACTGCCTCCTCTCATTTCGGGCCAGTTGCAAAGAACGCTGCTGCTGCAAACCTTCAGACGCCATTCGCTCCAGAAGGGGTACCTTCCTTGCATCTCGATCTTTACGCTTCCACGACCTCAAGACCTCAAGACCTCAAGACCTCAAGACGCCTCTTCACGATTCCATTCACGCCCTGTTTTCACGAGCAAACAGTCCTTTACAATCGCGTCGCTGAGGGGGCTTTGTGCCAAACAACGTTCTGGTGTTAAGGGACTTGCACCCTGAAGAAAGAATCTCCGTAGATCGTCTGGAATTTGGAACGCCAGCCAGCCAGCCACGACTTTGACGGGTCGTGAACTTGTATGGAGGGCCAGTCTTCCGTCGGATCTTCTCAGTATTCATATCAGTCCGAACAGTGGTCGCGACTCTTGCGCCGGAACACGCTCGCGCACTCTACACCGAGCACTACCCCCGGTTTTGTGGCACCTCCTCCTCATCTACCAACGCACATAGACCTCGTCCCCATACTCCTTCCTCAACAGTCAACATACCACCGCGCACAGCTACTCCAGTATAACAAACTGATTGCATCTGCGAGAAGCGCCCATCTGCAGACAACACCGCTCCCCCCTTTGCTCTCGGCGGAACATATTCAGGCTGTGCCTCATCAACGGTCCAGATTAACCAACGTCAAGACGGATAGGAACGCCAAAGTGTCTCCCAGGGGTGGTCATGGGAATAGGGAGCCAAGCAAACCCAGTAAAGGCGAGCGTGCGCTCATAGCAGAGAAGGACGACATTGCGAATATGCCGCCGAAGAAGTTCGATCTGCCTAATCCGCTTCCTGCGCGGCCTCTCGCACAACATCAAAATTCCTCTCTCTCCATGCAATCGAATTCCGTACCTTCCACACCACATCAGCACGCACGGAAATTCTCTTTCGAGTCGAGAGAACCGTCACCGAACGCGGCTACAGGCCACTCCCCACGCTCAGCATATTCCGAATCGGATAGCAAGCTCAATGTACTTAAACCACTTCCGCCTAGGGATTTTCGGAAAGGAGGATGCATTTACGAGACGGCGCAGGCAAAGTCACGGAGGCGAATACCTTATAGCGTCGGCGATGCGAAATTAGAGAAGCCAGACCCATCCACCATCAAGAGCAAACTTACCAAAGATGAAGAGAGGAAACTATCAACTGATATGCGCGAACTCTACGATCGGTTATTGCCTACACCTGACAAAGAATTACGGCGACAGAAACTGGTGCAAAAACTGGAGAGACTTATGAATGACGAATGGCCTGGTAATAACATAAAGGTGCATATGTTTGGGTCATCTGGCAATCTACTTTGTACAGACGAATCGGATGGTGAGCAAAGACGCTTATTGTGAGAATACAACTATGGGCTAACTTGAATACAGTGGACCTTTGCATAACAACCAATTGGAAGGGGTTAGAAGATACCTGCATGATCTCAGATCTGCTGGCAAGGAGTGAGTCTCTCAAACTCAATTTGAGTGCACGGTCAAGGCGTCTAACAAGAAACAGATGGCATGGAACAGGTCGTCTGCGTACGTACTGCAAAAGTCCCCATTGTCAAGATCTGGGATCCTGAATTGTCTCTTGCATGCGACATGAATGTGAACAATACGGTGGCAATAGAGAACACTCGGATGATCAAGACATACGTGCAGATTGATGACCGAGTACGCCCTCTGGCTATGGTGATCAAGCATTGGACAAAGCAAAGAGCTCTGAATGATGCAGGTAAGCGCAAGGCACCCTTTTGGCCTAGAGGCAGTCTGACTTTTCTTTAGGGAGCCTCTATGTTCTGAGCTCTTATACTTGGATGTGTTTGATCATCAACTTCCTCCAGACCCGAGAACCTCCTATTGTCCCACCACTCCACCAACGGCAACATTTGAAACTTCCTCCCAAGGACGGGCAAGAAGAAAGCAGTTTTGCGGATGATGTTGAGGCATTGAAAAAACTGGGGGATAAGAACACCGAAACACTTGGAGACCTACTCTTCCACTTTTTTCGTTTTTATGGTCACGAGTTCGATTATGATAACCTCGTTGTCTCAGTCCGTAATGGAAAGCAAACACCCAAGAAAGAGAAGGGTCCAAATTTCTTGGGTATAAACCAAAAACTTTGTGTTGAGGAACCGTTCAACGTCACCCGGAACCTTGGGAACACGGCGGATGACACTAGTTTTCGTGGTCTGCACCTAGAATTGAGAAGGGCTTTCGACCTGATCTCTGAGGCAAAGCTTGAGGAATGCTGTGAAAAATTTGAGTTTCCCCCAGAGGAGAAGCCAGTTTGGGAGAAACGCCCGCCACAGCCGAAGCCAGTCTTATCTCGAAGTGCATCCCAGTCAAATCGAGGCGGGAGGAATGGTCACCATCGAGGTGGAAGGAATAGCCATGGGCGAAACAATAACGGCAATCGGAGGGCCTCGAGTGGCGCTTTTGACAGTAATGGTGCGTACCTGCCCCAAGGTATACCTTCGAATATGACGCCGGAGAATGCATGGTTTCAACAGCAACAGGCACAAGCTCAATTGCATAATGAACTTTTCACAAAGTACACAGTTTTGCAGGCGGAGGAGATCCGACTGAGACAATATCAAGCTTTTCAGCAGCAACAAGCAGCACATCAAGCTCAAGTATACTCTCAGGCTCAGAGTCGAAAAGCTCCAAATGGATCGGCAACTAAACCACCGCCAAATGATCGGAATCGGACGAGCTCATTCGATCAGCCGCCACTAACTGCGCCTATTCGTCCCGATATGTACTTCTACCCGCTCCAATACCATCAAAACCCGGTGTACGCATATTCAGGGTCCAGTACAAACCCTCCGTCGCCTTCAATGAGCGCTGCTCTGCCTGAGTTGAGGAGAAGTGTACACAGGTCAAGTGTTACCAACGGCTCGGGCCCAACTAGTGCCCAGTCTAGTAGTGCTTTGCGTTCACATTCACAGCCGGCCACGAGAACAGTATCAGGCGCACCGATACCCGAAAATGGACTTGGTATTTATCAAGCAATGCACTATGCCAACGGTCAGCCTATTCCTAATTTTGCGGCGGACGAAAACTTGGACCCTGCCTTTGATGGCATGTCTACGAGATCTATGAATAGGGCACCGGATGACTCGATGCCAAAGGAGTATGTAGGCTACTATGTCAACAACTCCACAGCATCCACGCCACGAAGGCAGCCTCAGACTTCTCTGGCGATTCCGGCATTCGGCGATGTTGGCCAGAGACGACGCCTATCAACTGATCAATTTCCTCAATCAATACTAGATCGTCTAAAGCGTACGTCTCGATCACCTTCGCCACTCGGTGATGGGAGGCGTGATCGATCATGTTCAGTCGATGCTCCCCTTGTCTCTGGGTCCCTGACTCCCACACAACACAGCGTCTCGAGCACCAATCTTCGGGCTCTGAACAACCAGGGTCCTGTGGTGGTGAATGGTTCCAATTTTCCAATGCCTACTGTCGCTTCCAGCTGGCAAGCATCGAAGAGCGACCGCTCTGTTTGTGAGGACCTCAATAGCGACATTGCAGTAGGATCGTATAGCTCAGTATCTCACGGCTCCGACATTGGAAGTGAAGTTTCCGCAGACCAAGTTTTCTCTGGGAATTCGACACCTAGAAACACTCACGATAACGACCACGTTCAGCAGCCGATGGTAGTCAATGGGTCATCTCCGATTCATTCAAATGAAGAATTTCGTACGGCCAATGGGGTGACTCCGCCAGCAAGTGTTTTCGCGTATCATGATTCGAAGCCGACGAAGCCCACAAATGGGCTGGTAGCTACCGAGAAACTTAATGGCGCACTTAGATTGTCACCTGGCGCTCAACGTACAGGTCGCCCTCAGAATGGGGGCATGTCACCACTGGATATTGGCTTCGCGCATAATGATACCGTGGCACATCTGTCGCCTGTATATGAGACGAGGACGCCTTCGCCCACTGCAAACAGAAAATTTGATCCCGGAATGGAACGCATCTTGAATAGTACTAGTGGCAACATCAAGGATACCAAACCAGAAAAAGCGAGTCCCATCTCCAAGTTTGCTCCTGTCAATGGTAGCCAGCTGAAGCCGTCTTCCGCAGACACCAAGTCCAACGGGCATACTAGAGCCTCCAAGAGTGAAGGTAGTGCCACAAACACCTGGCAGAAAGCATCCAAGCAGAAAAAAAAGGGCCAGTCTTCTGACCCCAAAACTGCCGCCAATGGACATCATCCCTTGAGCGAAAGGCTTCCACATAATGAGTCGGAGCGGAAAGGCGGGTAGATCCACCCATACATCTAGAGCGGTTGTGCGACGCTACGATCCTGACGGACCCGGAGATGATTGTGTTTATGTTCGTGTCTACTGCTCTGTTTTATGGTCTTATCTGGGCGTCCATCTCATCCTGAGTTGTCCTGTCCGTTAACCCATTAGCAAAGATTTCTTCCTTTGGAAAGGCCACCATCAACCCATTATTCTCAACTGAGAACTTCAACACTTGCTACGAATTGCTACGGATGATGACACAGAAACGATCCCAACAGCGGAGTCTTGGCTCCATTCCCACATGGTGGCTTTGCACGGGTTCTCAATGATATCATAGAATAAACTCATTTGTGTTTTTGCAGCATTGCGAGCGGTCCCGTCTGGTTATCTCATTTTCCATCCACCACTAAAGTATCTTGCGAATGGGGTCATCAACAGGTTTGGTTTCGGTTGCTGGGGTTTGGTTGGTTGGTTGGGTTCTTTGATTATAACACCATGCATGGATTTTTCGTTTACTATTTCATTGGGTCAGTTGCCATCAGCACAGCATTGGAGGGAAATGGGCCAAAAGGTCTAGAAGAGGATCGCGTTTTCACCATCGCTTTCCACGTTGTTTGATTTGATAGAGAGAAAGAGCGACGAGAGGAAGGAATTGTGAATCCAGTGTATGTTTATAAGAGAGACGGAGAATGAGAAATGGCTTGAGATGATTGACGGCGGATCAGAGAGGGGAAGAGTTGAGGAGATAAGGTAGTGGATGAATAAGTGATAGTCAACAAAATGATCAAATCTCAAAATCCTGTCAAGTATATATGGTGAGTGTGTTGTTGTACCCTCAATCATCACCAAAACAGTCTAGCGACTTAGAATCATATTACACGCCAACATTTGGCTGTACACTTTTAGCTATGCCTACTTACCTAGACAGCGACCTAAAGTACATTAGGGTAAATACAGCTATTACTTGCAAAGATTGACTAGTAAATACAGTATAAAACCGCGTATTTGACACTGCTACCAATATCACTAACAACGCTCCTATATCACTACAGCGGCCACTACTAGTAGTGAATAATAGAGAAACACTAATGATGATAATGATGATAATGATTATATTAATTAACGTCCGGCGGGCTAGTAAGACTAGTACCCTAGAGCCTCCTATGGGGCATAGGGACGTACTAAGCTAGGGGGTTTTTATATATAGAGTATACCGTAGAAAGTATTTCCTACTATAATAGCGTCTTAACCGTTAGAGCCTTATATCTACTACCTTCTCCTATAGGTAGGATAGTCCGCTAGTATTCTAAAAGAGAGAGATCCCTTGCTAGGTTACTACTTTTTAGATCTTTTTATTTTAAGGAAAGCTAGAGGGCTAGAGTCGTAGGCTATAAGAGAGTAGTAGTATTTATATAAGTCTACAGACCTAAAACAAAGGAAAGATAATAGTATAAAAGAAAGTTAACTCTATTTTAAAACCTAGTTTTTCCCTCTAGTAATGTTAAAAGAAGGTAAAGTTGTTAAAGGGTAATATTAGAAGAGATTATCCTCTAGGACGTTACTATATTACTCTAAAGCCCCTCTAGCTTGTTAGTACTAAGGCTAGTACTAGTCTACCGGGTGAGTAGTCTTATAACCTTTTCACTAGATGTATATCCTAGAGTAGAACTTTATAACTTTAAGAAGTTTTCTAAAATCTTTTAGTACTGTTATTAGACAGTTTAGATAGTAGAAGCTGTCGTTTTTATTAGCTGGTAGAATACTACGTCTTTAGGGCTATCTCTAGAAGGTCGCCCTTATCTTTTAGTAATAGATAATATAGAGGAGAGTCTTCTACCGCCTATACGAGTATTATAGCTTAACGTCCTCGTGGTAGAACTTAGTATAGTACTAGACGAAGTCTCCGTGAGAGGAGCGGATAGCTAGTAGGCGGTGTAGCTTAGGACGATATAGTTCTAGCTCTAGGAGTTAGCGGACCTTGTAGTCGAGTCCCTATTTCTTGTACCACCTACAGAGTTTAATACTATACTTTACCCACCAGTAGTATTACACCTCTCTTCGTAGCCTTCTAAAGTCTAATCTAATCCCGCTGATAGTAGGTTCTAAGGCTAGGCCCTCGTCCTATAGGTCCTAAAGTGTACCAGTGTCTATGAGCTTATCTGTAGCTTCGTTGCCCTCTATTCTAGTGTACCCTGGTGACCATTTCACCTTGATATTGTATACCTCCATGGCGTCCTGTATCTTGGAGAAACACTGAGGTACCTAGGCGGCTCTATTTTACATTGAATTAACATAAAGGTTAATGCAACCCTTCCTAGGTATAAATCTATTTCTTGCAAGGACTACTCTGCCTCCTTAACTTAGCAACCATTTCCTCTAAACACACAACGTAAATTGTTTCTAAACAATGTATAATTTACTTACTCTACCTTTAAAAGAGGTACCGTAGCAGAAGTTTTCTTGTAGGTCTGCTATACATATTGACTAAGATACATGTTAAATATAGAGCTTTTCTGGAGTATATACGTGTACATTTCCGCATAGTCAGAGCCGAGCTTTATCATTCATCTTGGGAGAGAAAGGATAAGCTAAAGTTTAAACTCTTTGTTAAGTTTATGCTTTATCTTTATAACTTTATTATTATAGCTTTATATTTATAGCCTTTGTTGCTTTGTTTTCTTTTAAGTGGTTGATTAGTAATTCAACGAGGTTGTGACTCGTACGTGCGGGTTGGAGTCGGGAAGTTGTTGACTCGGACAAGATAATATCTGTAAAGATGTTGTTATCAACTAGCATTTTCTTTTTACAGATGGCTTTTTGACTCTTGCCAGGGGCTACTGTGTTACATATCTGGGAAACTTTATACAAAGTATGTATTCACAATGCAGTCCTGCTTCGCTTTTCAGATTACTGCTCGCTTCGCAAAGAACAAGTCTCGAGAGTAGGTTCTAACACCACATGTCCCTTTATCTCCAAAGTCAAGAACAACGAGCATTGTACATTGGAAGAAATAAGGGATTCTGAAAGCCACCTCACCTCTTTTGTGTACCAAAAACAAAGGAATGCCTCTTCAACAATAACATGCAGTCGGCTCTATGCAATAACAATTTATGGTCTTGATATTATAAATACAAGTGACGGTAAGGTTTGAGAAGAGAAATATCACAAAAACCATAGAGATACTTACACGACACTAAACTTCACAATGACACAAAACGAAGGCTTCCACGGCCCTGTCAGCATCCGCAGCTTCCCACCCGAGATTCGGCACCGTATCTTCCGCGAAGAACTCGCTGGTCTCACGCACTCAGACAACGATGAATTCATACAGTGGGGCACAAGACTGTACCCGCTCGACCCCGAGTGGTGCACAGAGTTCCTGCTGCAAATGCTGTACGAGAACCTACGATACGTCACGTGCTCTCGTGAGCATCTCAGTCCCATAAGCTTACTCGAAGCTTTCGCAGGGCAAAACACCACAGACATGTATGCAGATGCCATGCGAGCGCTGTGCGAATCCAACGTATTTACTATCACGCTCGGTGCCATCGATGTTGAGAATCTGCGGGAGACCTCGCCATGGACGCAAACCTATTTTGAGGGTGTTATGAGGAAGACTAGAGTGAGGGTAGAGCACAATGAGATGTTTATGAGTGACGAGGACAAAAGAGAGGATGCCTTGTATCTTGCGAAGAGTGTACGGCTACTTCACATAAACCTAGTTATGCAAGCATACCTAGCAGGACCGCTCATCTCAGCAGCCTTGAACAACGAAATCATCGCCGCCTTCCCCATTCAGCACCTATCCATAGACCTGCACCACATAGGCTACGTGCCCGGAGGGCTCGCGGGTGGCGCATACCAACCCGGCATCTTCGCAACCGCCCTCGCAGATAGTATCCAGAACAATACTGTCTTTCGCGGCGCACTACAGACCATTACCCTGACATTCACGCTTCGCTATGCGACAAACCGCAGCCACAGTGCGGGCCCGCTGCCGACGGAGGCTCGTTTTCAGTATGATGGGCTCGGGTTGGTGGCGGCGTTGTTGGACGCTATGGATACGGCTTTTGCGCCGCGGAGGGCTAGGGGGAGGTTGACTACGGTGTCGACCGGGTTCGAGCACACGAAGGAGAAGATGGTTTGGGAGTGGGCGTTGAAGTAAACTCCATGAGAGAGAGAACAAATTGAGATTGCTTGTTATTATTCTGATTTGGTGGTTTGTATCTTTTCCGTCAGGAGTTTTATCATATGCAAGTGTCTAATAGGACCTTGTACTTTTTGTTTTAGCAGTTAGAGCATTTGTATCGTATGAATAGGTAGTATTAGATTGCCGTAAATTGCCGTCGAATATAACACTAAGTTCCCAGGTATACAGTATAACAGAAGTCTTCCAATTATTATATATATATATATATATATATATATGTTCTATCGAACATATCCACTCTTTAGGTAATCATAGATGTATAACTGCCATATTTACTCTATAATAGAATATTACGCAGTTGATAACTCTTCTATCCCTTCTATCCTTTTTGGCTAACCATAGGTATTCTGTTAGATTCAATGTAATATTTATTTATTTCCAAGTTTTCTTATTTTTAAATCTAGTGTCACATATTCTATTACTATTAGTGTCGTCGATTTAAGGGGAAATAGGGGGTTGATTTTGCTAAGCGAGCTACCGGGTGACCTCGGCTGTGAACTGCTGTTGAAGTATTAAACAATGGTGTCAACACTCACCACAGCTACTGGCTGTGGTAACCGGTAAAGTACTATCCAGAACGAACAACATGATAAGGAACCCAAAAGTCTTTTTTACAGGTTATTCTCATGTGTACAATTTCATAATTGTAAACAAGAAACTCATTTCCATCACAGCTTGTCTCTCGCTTATCAATTTTGTTTTACCAGAAACTCCTTAATTCTCAGATCCAACCAAGACCCTGAGCCTGAACATCGAAAATCTCATTGCGCCAGCCCTTGCTTGTAGCAGCGTTATCTTCCACCACTTCACCGGCCCTGGCAGCCTCCTCGTTCCACAGCTTGACGACACTTCCTGGTGCATAGACACCGGCAAAGACATTTCCCCTCTGATCGGAACCACCAGTTACACCAACATTGGTATAGAGGTCTGGATCATCTGCAGGCGTAAGTCGTGTCATGACGGCTTTGATGAAGGTACGGATATCTTGTGGGTCAGAGATGCGTGTTGCGCGTAAACGTTCGCGTGCGAAGAGGAGCTCGCGATTTGCCGCGTGTATGGCATCAGCTATTGCAGTGGAGAGTTGCATCTCAAGGACTTTGCGGATGATGGGACGAAGGATGGGCTTAAAAATCCAGGCTAGACAAGCGAATCTGCTCTTCCGGAGCGTGTAACTCAAGTGGTGAATCTTGACTCGGACGTCTCGTAGGCTGAGGATCTTCTCGAGACGATCTTTGCCAATCTCGACGTCCAACTCGATGTCAACCCCTCTCTCATCAAGCTCAAAGGAGGCGATTCCTTCGTCAGCGAGTCTGAAGAGCCCTTTGTGAGTACGGAGCCAGAATCCTACCTCGTCGGCGCGGATGGACATCCCTTGGATTTTAATGGTGACAAGCGAGGTTACCTTTGAAACGGTGCGGAGACGTGCTTTCGTTATTGAGAGGTCATTGTAGGTCTGAATGAAGAGACGGAAGGGGAGGAATGAGGTGTTGTTTATTGTGCGTCCAGGTTCGAGAATCAAATTTTCGAGGAGGAGAGAGATCTCTGGGGCCGCTAGTTCTAGGCGTGGGATAGGAATAAATTGGATAGTTGAGATCAAGAGGGGAACGAAGACAGAATAGGTGTCTGTCAGGAGCTCGCTTGTCGAGGCCGTATTGGCTGGATTGAGGATTGACCAAATTTTAATAGTGGTTTGCACAAGCTTGTGCACATCTTCGTCATTCATGACCGAGTCGAAGGTTATGCGTGCCTGTTTTACCATCGCATCAATATCTTGACGGAGTGGAGATTCAGTGCCGACTTCTTTCGACTTCTCCTTCAATTCGTCCAGTCTGCTGCCGGCAGAATCGAAAAAGTCTGGATCTGTGAGCATTTTTTGTATTGATGCTGCCACCTCGGTCATCATATTCTCAAATTCAGGGTCCTTTTCTGAATGGGATATAACTTTGTTCACACGCTTCTCAAGCTCCTTCCATGCTTCCTTATCGCCGAAGGAGCTGACGAGTAACCATGCATTCTTGATGGCGCGGTCGAGCTCGTCGTTGGTGTTCACATCATCTTGAACGGTACTTATAGCGTCGTCCACAGCACGAGAGTAGACTTTGGCATATCTTTCGATTAGACGGCCAATCGTAGCCGCAGAATCCGAATAGTCATTTCTCTTTCGAAGCTTCACAACTGCTGTCTTGAGACGCTTAAGCAATGTGTCTCTCTGCTCTCCAGTAACATTTTCCTTCAAGCTGACGCCGGCTTCCTTTCCGGTCTGCTTGAAGCCATTTGCAACTACGTCGCCGATTTCTGCAGCTTCTGCTACTAGATCGTCTGCAGTCATTGGTGAAGCGTTGCTTTCTGGGTTCTTGGCCGCGTCACTTTCTTCAGATGGCTCAATCTGCTTTGCTGCATCTTCAGCAACATTGGACAGGGTGTTGGCAGTGTCTGCAAAGACCTGACGTCCGATGGTGTTCAAGTCTGTGAGGAATAGACGGAAATCAGAGTTGGTCAAAAGCAGACTTCCCACCGTTTTGATACTCTCGTAAGCTTGAAAGTATGTTAGCGATGAACCAACGCCGACGAGGACTGGCTTACCCGCCGAAGCATCAGCCTTGGCTCTTGTGTTGGTAGCCGTTTCTATCAAATCTGGAACATCAACAGACAACCTCGCATGGATCAGAAACCAGATAAAGTCCTGGATCTGATCTTCACCGTTCTTGTTTCGTAGCAAGTCTATGAATTCGGAAAGCCACTTCTTGGAGAGTCTTAGTAGCTGGCGTCCACTATCACTCAACCCTGGTGTGTCTGGATTCAAGACGTCCGAGGCTAGGAGTGTTCTGAGGTTGATGATGGTCTGGTCCGTGGATGGCATGTATCCTTTCGACAAGGCTCGCACCATCTGATAAGAGTGTAGCTTTTGGTGCAAGCGCCGTTGGAGAGTCGTGTCGTCTTCATATTGAGGCAAGAGGGGTTGAGTGTCTGATGATCTCTTCTTCCTGGAGCCGAAACAGGAAGACATGGTGGAAGGTGAAGGTGACTGGAGAGCTGGTTGTTCTGGTGCAGACGACTCTTTCGCGATCGTCCTCTGGGTCAACTGAGAATGGGAATGGGAATGGGGATGGGGATGGGAGTGCGAATGCGTCGTTCTGAGAACATGGGCTTCTTATTTTCATGGGATTCTTGCGTTGCGAAATGCGAAATTCGATGACGGATGTGGATTGGGGCAAGGATGGTGCCTGGGCGTAGAGATGGGAGGGATTGGGGGATCTGCTTCCCCACACCCTAGTTCTGATGCGTCTGAAGGTCGACCAATGCATTCATTTGCACTTGTGGCTCCGGTTGTGTTCTGTGGAAGACGAGCATGTCAAATGGATGGTGACACTTTGTTCCCAGTTCTTGGTCGGCAAGGCAAGGAGGCCGGGAGGTATTGATGTATTTGTTGCACCGCTCTAGATCGACTGCAGCTCTTGCGGAGCTCTTGCTCCCAAACCACCACCACCACTACCCAGTTCTACCTTACGTAAGACCGGACCTTACTAAATCCGAGCCGCGTCTACTTTTACTCTACACCGTAGAACGAGAGAAAACAGCTACGTCAGCGTCCGATCAGCACGGTCAAAACTTGATCCGATCCACGATAAGAAGTCGACATCTGCCCCTCCATGGCCTCCGAGGACTTTTGTGTAGCCGGTTCGACCGCTAGAGAATATGTGTTCAAGTTGCTGTATGTGTTCAAGGTCGCTCTACCTACTCGGCACTACAGATCATTCAATGTCACCTTGTAACTCGTAGCGTACGCAGATTGAACATGCTAGAACTAGAGTACGAGGCCCCTAAGCGAAAGGCAGCCGGTTGAATCATCGGGTCAGCCAGACCTCTCAAGCAAACTCAAAGGGGTCTCACCATCTTGTCGGACGTGCAACCACAACATTCCTGGTAGATACAAAGTATGGATCAGAGAAAGGAAGACATCACGCGAAGGCCTCTGTATGGTAAGTGCGAGGCGCATCATCGCCGCAGGGGCCCTACATGCTAACAATTTCTACCAGTCTATGACATCCCGAAAGACATCCTAAGCACCTTGATGCGAAAAGACGACACCGGTGCCGACCCAGACCAAGAAGACCTCGAGAGCACGTCCGCGGCATCAGAAGCCAGTGCTGATTCGAAAGCAGAAAGCGGAGGCTCAAAGGCGTGCTCGCTATGCGCGGTGGCTTTTCATACCGTGGAGGACCAGAGGAGTCATGTTAGATCCGACCTACATGGATACAATTTAAAGCAGAAAATAAGAGGGGCAAACCCAGTAACGGAGGTGGAATTCGAAACCCTGATACAGGACCTAGATGAAAGTTTGTCGGGTTCCGATTCATCAGATTCCGAGGACGATGAGAATGGAGATGCGCGGAAGGAAACGACATTGAGCGCATTGCTTAAGAAGCAGGCAGCTTTGGCATCGAGGAATAGTGAAGAGGTGGACCAATTTATGCCGAAGAAGAGGAAAGGGGGATCAGGCAGGGCCCCTCTGTTGTGGTTTAGCTCACCCAAGTTGCCACAAAATACGTATCTAGGAGTATATCGGGCGATATTCACAAATGCAGAACAGGAAAACGAAGCAGCCGCTTTGGAGATCATTCAAAAGAAACAACTCTCCCCAAAACCCCAGCCAAAACCAAGCGATTTCAATAATGGAATACCCCTACCAGCCGCATATACGGGTCCTCATATATTTATGTGTATGATTGGTGGCGGTCATTTTGCTGCGATGGTAGTATCGCTGGCACCAAAACAGACCAAATCCTCAGCAACAGGAGCCTTAACAAAGGAAGCAGTTGTTTTGGCGCATAAGACTTTCCATAGGTATACTACACGTCGAAAACAGGGTGGTGCTCAATCTGCAAATGATTCTGCGAAAGGTGCTGCGCATTCTGCTGGTTCCAGCCTAAGAAGGTATAATGAGCAGGCTTTGACCGAAGAAGTTCGGCTACTGCTTCAAGACTGGAAAGGAATGATTGATACATCAGAATTGATCTTCGTTAGAGCCACCGGAAACACGAATAGGAGGACGCTATTTGGTCCTTATGATGGGCAGGTATTACGGCAAAATGATCCAAGGATTCGTGGATTTCCGTTCAATACTCGGCGGGCAACACAGAACGAGCTAATGCGAGCATTCGTAGAACTTACACGGGTCAAAGTTCTTGAGATTGACGAGGCTGCAATCGCCGCCGCAAAGGTTGCTACTGAACAAGCGGCCCAGAGATCAGCAGCCGCAAAGGCCAACAAGCAATCTGCTCCAACTGCACCCAAGCGATCCGAGGAAGAAGAGACTGCTCTTCTTCATACAACACAGCTTCAGGCGCTAATAAGGCGATCAAAACTTCCGGCTTTATTGTCATATCTGAAATCAAACGAACTGACCGCAGATTTCCTATTCCACCCCCAAGATTCCCAGCAGAATCATCATGCTCCAACTGCCTTACACTTGGCTGCAAGCCAGAACTCATCCCCCCTAGTCTCTGGTCTTCTTCTTAAAGCCGGTGCAGATCCAACCCTTATCAATGGTGACGGCAAAACGCCATTTGACCTCGTTGGTGAACGCGCAACCCGTGACGCTTTCCGCGTTGCACGCTCGGAATTGGGCGAGACCAAGTGGGACTGGGAAGCTTCTCACATCCCAGCACCACTCACACGTAAAGAGGCGGAAGATCGGGACGCTCGTGAACGAAAAGAAGAAGCGAAGAAAGAAGAGGACAGAAGAAAAGCAGAAGAGGCGCGGCTGAAAGAAGAAGGTCCCAAGGTTACGACCGATGGGCCCTTGGGGAAATCTGCAGGTCGTGGAAGGGCGAAGGTGCTGGGTCAAGTCCAGAAGACTGCACAGGAGAAGAGAGAGGAAGAGGCGAGGGGCTTAACGCCTGAGATGAGAATGAGGCTTGATAGGGAGAGGAGGGCCAGAGCCGCGGAGGAGAGAATGAAGAAGGCCTCCGGTGGGGGCTGAGATAGGCCAGAGTCGAGACTGAGATCTTGCCTGCCTTTACCGGAGCTACATAGCTTTAGGCTATCTACGGGTCGGTTGCACAACAGTACAGCAACATGAGTGCGTATAGTTCTACGGAGCCAATGGGTATGACCCTAAGCATCCTCACATGATGAAGCATGTTCCAAGGCATTCATCAAAACCAATCTTAAACAGATAAAACCTAGTAATTGAAGCAGGTGCTAGGATCATTAGTCTTACTCTAGCAGAAAGAACCATACCTGGGTAGGAACTGATTTGGGTTGGTCCTAGTGATGGAAATGTGAATCGACCTTTGCTTCGGTTATGTTCAAGTATCGCTAATCTGGCCCCCGCAAGTTCACTCAGGAGTTAAAATTCCCATGCAGAGCACAGTACATTTAGTATGTTCGAAACATTCTGGCAAGCGGTTAAAGCCTCCCACCGTCCAATGCTCGCTGCGAGCATCAGCAGATCTTCGATAATTGTTAATTGCGCCAATCAGGATACAGATTATGGGGTGTCAAAATGCTCCGTGCGAGCAAGACATATTGACCTCGCGTCCAAAACTCGCGACACCCCTAGTTTCAGTAACCAAAGGAGTCGAGGTCCCTGAACATCCTCAGACTTCAAGAACCGCTCAATGGTAGGTTCTTGTAAGCTTCCTCTCTCTTCCTATCACTCATCTCATCTCATCTCCTCCCATTCAACGATCTCAAGTAATACCTCGGCCACATACGACGGACATCATGTTCAGCTCGCTCACAACCAAACTCGCGCTGCGAAAAGCTGGAATAAAGACGTCGGACTTCTCGTTCCAGAATCAACCTACAGCCAAAGGAGAGAAAGGCGCAGATAATAATGGCGGACTACCATTTGCGAACCCCTTTGCTACGATGGAGCTTCCCAAGTCTTTGAAAAGCTGGCAGACGCCCCCTCCGCCTCCTGTCGAGTTGGGCCCTGTGCCTGTATCTGGGACGAGAGCGCCCACGAGTGCGAAATTGAGGTTACCGGGGCAGGATGGCAGACCGGCTGTTATTGTGTTCATGAGGCATTGTGGTTGTCCTTGTACGTTGGCTTCCCAAATCCATTTGCACTGCCCTAGTCTCTCAAGAGGCGCGTAGACTAATATATATACACCACAATATAGTCGCAGAAAAAACCTTCAAGGAACTCCGCCGCCTTGCGAACAAATACCCCCAACTCTCCTTCATCGCTGTCTCACACTCCACCAAAGCCGCAACCGACAAGTGGGTGTCGGTACTCGGCGGTGCCTGGTCGGTCCAGGTCATCGTGGACGAGGAACGCGAAATCTACGCGCAATGGGGTCTCGGAGTTAGCAATACGTGGCATGTACTGAGCCCCTGGACCCAATGGACGCAGTATCAGTTGGGCAAGACGGAGGGTGTCTGGGCGAGGGAGGTAGATGGTAATCATTGGCAGACGGGTGGCACTTGGGCTTGTGATGTTATGGGTACGATTCGGTGGGGTGGCCCAAGTAAGAGCGCGGATGAGATCCCGGATTTGGTGGAGGCTTGTAAGGCGCTTGGTGCTCAGTAGGGAGAGTTTGGCGAGGCGATGCATGGAATTTGGGCATAAAGAATGGAGTCAGGGGCGTCGTCGTTTTGGGAGGCCAATGTGTAGGATAGGATACTAGAGGGCTTCGATGGAATTCGAACCTTTGAGAGAAGCCGTGGGGTTTTTTGTGTGTGTGGGAGTGTGAAGTGCTGTGCATTCTTGTTGAGGATTAATGGGCTGATATCGTTACGATCTAGATCTTGATTCTGCTACGTGCAGGTGAGTAAGTTAGATTGAGCATGGCAATTGCTACATCAATCTACAAGAGCAAAAAATATTGCTGTGGGAACTCTGGTGCACTACCTCCAAAGTATTTCAATAACCCCAGCAGCTCCTCACGCAATTAATCACGGGTCGGTGAGATTCCTGCTTTCATCCAGCATTTATCTTTCCTGCTGATAAGTTACTCAAGCCCGTGGGTGTTCCTGCATATCACTCTTCGTTTTCGGTCATCAACAGAAGAATTACATGTCTGGATTCAGAGCACGCTTTACATATACAAACCAACAAAAGATAGGTATCAAAGCAAGCCATTGCAACTTCTAGCCTGCCTGAGCTGTATGTATGCAATGCTCTTTCTTCCTCTATTCAAAGCTGCATGATGTGATTGCAAGATTCGAAGAAGCGTCTGGGTTTGGAAGAAAGGTTTAGATTCGGAGATATTGTCGACAGCTTGGAATGCTATGTGCCTGTAGATCGCTAGGATCACTTTATTCTCCCCCGCGATTTCTCTTGCTGCGGGAGATCTGCATGTGGATGTTGGTGTTGGTAAGGTCAAATGAGGGGACTTTTCTTGGGACTTTTCTAGTGAAGCACCAAAAGCATATCCGTACTGGGAGATTCGGTAGTTGGTCCTGTTGTACGAAAGGTATGTAAATCGTGCTCTTTGCGTCGCTTTCAGTGAAAGCTTGAGTCCATTACTGTACGACGCTTATTTCCCATGAGCTCTTCTTTGCTGCGGGAGATCTGCATACGCGCGTTGGCAAGGCCGAAATGAGGGGAATCTTCTATCCATGCCTCGAAGTATGGTTGCTCTGGGTCGAACGAGGTCCAGTCGACAGCCACGATGTGTATCTTCACCTCGACTCTTTTATACGAGGATGGCTAGTAATGAGGCTGAACCTTACTTTTCGATATGGAGCGTATACACTGTGCGAGGATATATAAAGAGTTGATGAATTCTACCTCTTTTGGATTCCTCCATCAGATCTGGCTATCTGAACTTCCTTTTAATACCTACTATTACTTCTTAATCTTCTGTCTCTGTCCGAAGTCATGTATGTCTTCCAATATCTTCCTGTTTTCGTTGCGCTTTTGCCGGGTGGGCAGGGTGCTGCTGTGCTTGAGAAGCGAGCAACGACTCCTCTGGCAACATGTGCTGCATCTTGCATTTAAGCTCAACCTCAAATCTTCCTCAGAAGTCACGTCTTTTTCACCTAAAAGTCCAGCAGAGTGTGGCTCAGCCTGTTTCGTCCAAAGACATTCTTTATTTTCACCTCGGTCTTGAACATGATCAATACTAATAACACCTTTGTAGCAAAACCCAAACCCTTCATCCTGCTACAATCACATCAGTATCAAGAACCACAGTCGTAGCCTCAGCTTCCGTTCGAGTTGTTTATTCGACCAACCTCCGTGGCCGCTGGCGTCATCATAACGAAAGTCTCAACTCAAGCTGCCGCAACACTATTTAGAACCACAACACTTCCCGACTTCACGATCACAAAAGTCTCGATTCAAGCTGTAGTTACTTTGTACAAAATGGCAACCCTCGCTGCACTTACAATTACGCAGGTCTCGGTTCCAGCTGTGGCAACAATATTTAAGACTGTAAGTATTACTGGTATTACCGTCACAAGATTTCAACGCAAGCTGCTCTTATCGAGTATCGAACCTCAACATTACCAGCGCTCGTTATTACGAAGTTTTTCACTGTGACAGGATTGGTCCCAACCCTTACCGTAAGTCAATCCGCAACTGTGACAAAGCGCAGCATTCCATCAACATGTCCCATAGCCTCCACAGTCACAAAAGTCTCGGCTCAATCCGGCCCAACAGTTACCCAAGGCACAGTCACAGCGACTGCTTCGATTTTACCTGCAGACCAGAATGCTTTTCAGACAGGCTATAGAACTTTTACTGGGGATCCTGGCTCGACAAAGACTGTCACGGAGTTCAACACTACTACGCAATACCAGACTAGGTACACGACGGCTACGGCAGTTCTGGCAACGATTACGCTAGGTGGATTTACTCAACCATAACCCCTTTGTAATCGAGTACCTAACTAGTTTCATAAATCCCTCGTCGGCCTCAAGTATATGGCAAAGAAAAGCAGCCACAGAAATCCGTTGGGTCTACTTAGAAGAGACTTCTATAACATCACATACATTTGGTTCTGATACAAAATTGTGAGGGTCGCATGTGAGGTAAGTGCCTATGTTCGAGTGTCGCTTAACTTTGTGTCGCCAAGCATTGTCGTCGCTTAGGATTAGTGTCGTAAAGTTTCGAGGTGCCGAGACATCTCCACACAAACGTCGTGTAGGCACTACCACAATGGAAAGTTTGTGGTCGTTATTGGTGTTGACTTCATTGATTGGAATACAAGATGCATAAAGAAAGTTGTATAGTCTGTACTTGGTCATTGGTGACTGCTCTTTGTCTCTATCCGCATGCGTCCAGATTAATAGCTGCTCCTTTGTCGCAATAAAAAAAGTAATGAAAAAGAACCCAACTCCCCAGGTATAAAAGCATTTGTTTTCTCGGGCCAAGTCTTCAGCTCTTCTTTCAATTGATGCTAAATAAATCATTCATAGCCGATCGGACCCCTATAATTTACAGTCAAAGAGAACTAAGACCGACGAACTCATGGCGCCAAAAACTCCCCCTAAACAGAAAGCCTCCTCAAGTTCATCTCAAAAAAGTCCCCCACTTGGAGCTGAAAAGACAGAGAATGATGGAGTCGCAAAGAGCCCACGAAAGGGAACCCCAGAGTGGATCAAGAAGAGGAATGAGAAGGCGCAGCAGGCAAAGGCGGGTTCATCTAAATTGCTAGAGATGCAAAAGACTTGGAAAAAGCGCAGTGTACAAGAAAATGATCAAGACAATGATTCTAAACCACTGCGTACGAACCCACCAAGACAAGCCACACTTGCGTCACCCTATGGAACTTATGAACCTCAAAAGTTAACCACCTCTGGCCACATCCCGTACAGTAGGAACTCTCCAAGCAATTCTATCCACCCGTAACCCTCACTGACTTTGACTTTGTACAGAAAAACACGATTTGAAGGAATACATCCCCGGTACCGTATTCTGTATGCGGACATTCCAGTATGATTTCCTTCAACGAACACCTCGAGGCGAAGACGACCTAAATAGACAATACTTTGGAAAGGAGAATATCGTTATATTTTCCGAGTGGAAAAAGTTTGTTGTCATCGCTCAAAGCTTTAGTCATTGCATCGCACTGTAAGTTTTGCTCATCTTGCTTTGAACTCGCTCCTTCGTTTTCTTGCTCGCTAGCTAACTCCCACGTTCTCTATCTAGTCCAATAACCACTGGTGAAGGGGCTGGCCTTGCCAAAAAATCAGCCAATGATACCGACTACATTGCAATACAAGATGCCGTTCCCGAAGGAGACAAAGGTAAGGCTCCTGCAAAAGCCACTGCGTCAAACAACTACGGCATACTTGAAGTTATCACCAATCCACCCCCACCCGGACTGGAATCAAGCTGGTCTTACCACATAAGCAAGAACGCATACGTGCACTTCACTGCTCCACAAGTTCACGAGAGAAGCTACCCTGTCGTACTTCTAGGGAGACTCGATGATGCTTCGCTGCAAAAACTAAGGATGCTCTACGGGCAATCGACATTGTTTAAGTTGGGAATGGCGGAGTACGAAGAGGGCGAGTTGCAAGATCTGCTGGGTATCAGCGATGTGGATTTCGCCCCGCCTCTCGAGGGGACTACAAGGTTGGGTCCGCAGGTCTATGTTAATACGAACGCATTCTTTGCTGAGTCTATGAGCAAGAGTTGATGTAATCAATAAGTAGCACTCTGGAATCTTGAGCGCTGTCAGGGAAAGCTAGTAGCGGAGGGGGTTTAGGAGGTAGAAGTTGTAATCTAGGCTTTTTATTATAATGTAGTACTCTCTTTTTACTTAATAGTGATTTTCTATCTTGAAGTGAGCGGCATTTGAGTGAGTCAAAGTAAATTGCGTAGCACTTCAAGTTTGTACTCACCAATAGCAGAAAGGAAAGGGGAGCTCTAGCGTGTTAGCAAGTGAGGCCAAGCCTTTCGAGCAAGAGAAACATTTTCAGTAAAAATCATAATGAAAACACTTTATACCTTAATGATCAGTCGATAGACCAGGATAAGCTTTATATATAACTAGAAAAGCTATGTATGAGTTATTTTTAGCATTCAAAAAGAAAAGAATAAAACGATACAATATAGCTATAGCGAGGAGCAGAAGACTAGATAATTGAAGTCGAGGTCTTGGTTGCATTATGAAAGATGGTAGAAAGAAAAGACAAAATCCAGTCCCAGAAGTGAGGAAATTCGAAGCCCTATTGACAGTGAAGATGAGCGTATCATGACAACTGGCCGGGGCCGACTGGTATAAATAGCCGATGCTGACCGTGGAAGTTGCGAGGAAGGCGTGGAGGAAGACTGCGGGAATGAACTATCAAGAGTTGGATATGTATTGAGCGATAAACAAAATTGAAACGAAACTTAGATGGGAACAACACGCCTTGTATTAACTCCTTGCCTTTACATTTAGATATTAGCTGTAGCTATCAGCGGCACCGTTGTCTAGAGCGAGCGCCTTGTCGCCCCGAAGAGGCTCAGGCCAGTGACATCAAACTGCCTTGGCTTTCTTGTATTGCTTCAATATGACTCGGGCAATCCTAAGGTGGTAGAAGGACAAAAAAAGCCCCTCTTCCTTTTTGCAACATATTAGGTTGAAATACGAGCGTGGGTTTAAATGTTTCATAGTCCGGGCGATAACCTGCTTTGGCTGCTATGTTTTGGTTGCCTCGTTATTGCCTAGTCTTCTTGGAAGACCGATTAAAGTGCGGGATTGATACCTTGACATGGTGGAGGCAGTGTGCATACTTCATCATAACTGCATGCTTGTGGAACAATGAAGTATACCAAAAAGTATCAGACTCAGACCGATCAGCCTCAACTATCGAGCTAGTCGGCCCCACTTGGCAACTGATGAATAGTAGTGCCTTTGAGATGTATTATAATAACGAATCCCGATGGTGGGTTTGATTTGTCTATGCATGTAAAGGTGTTGTGCTTGGTGTCACCATCGGGTGGGTAGCGGACAGCACACCCTTTCAACCTTGTACATGTCGTCCATCACTTTATCCTTGAATGTTTTGCATCTATATCTGGCTTTCTTAAGCCCATAGTCGATATTTTGAATGATGGACTGTATTCAAGATGTGTGCTTTCGATAACCAGGTGTAAAAATACGCGTATCCTTATCCACATTCAACAGGCCGGTCGGCAGAAAGCACTGCTGCATACGAAGCTATGATTCTGACCGTAGCATGGGTAGAAAATTGATGTGAGAAAGGAGAATACTACAGTCCAGACTGAAACAGTGATCAGCTGAGTCCGCTTGCTCGATTGATATGATAGTATTCCTAAAGGTACCACTATAGAGATATTTGCAGGCAGAGCAGCAAGGATTCTCCATACGGTATTAGCAAGTACCACAGTAATTCGAAAAGACCATTTTCATGTCGATCTGTGGCATTACTGAGGTGAAGAACCACATTCATTGTCGGTTGGGAACTTTTTGGATAGTCTCCAATAACGGAACCAACGTAGGTACTCATTGAGGCGGCCATAAAACGGGTTTGGAATGTTCGGGGTCCAGGATCTCCTCTTACAAGCCGGGTACTATATATCTCATAGAGTTTCAGAGCAATTCTGAGATTAGATTGTCCCTCGTCATCAGGCATAGAACATGTTTCCATAGCTATGATTTGAACGATAGAAGTTATGCCATAATCTTTGCAAGAAAGATGGGAATTAGTCACGAAGCATTTCTCCGTTGGGAGCGCACCTACCATTCTACCGTAGCAGATTTCGCAACTTCAGATTAAACTGCTCGTCCTTCTTACAATGATGCAACCCAAGCCCACGAGTATCGGTAGGTGTTGGATCTATGTCAAGCTTGAGTCCGGCTTGGTAGATTTGATGAGCTTGTCGATCAATCTCCTCTTCTAGCAACTAAAGATTCAGCAGGTGTGTTGTCTTGAATCTTCGAAAGCCGTAGAGCGTAAGGTTGCTGTCCTCAGTGCTTTAAACCCATGCTTCAAGCACCGTATGCAGTGTTTCTTTCTGAGGGCCCTGAATCTTCTCTCCATTGCCATGGACGCTTCCAAACAGCCTTGGGCTGTATCCTTGTGCCTTGTCATCTGCTTGGACCATTTCGAATTTTAGATTGGTGATACTTGATTTGGGAGTCTCAAATAAGCAACCAATTTGGACTTGGGAGAAAACTGCAGAAAACGTACAGATTAGAAAACCGGTTAAAAGGTTAGACAGAAAGAAAGCATCCTTAACCCATGGATATATGGCCCAGAGAGACTATCCTATTCTTGCGCAGAGCCAACCCAAGTACGTAACGTGAGGCTGGTGCCGCGATGAAGAAGCCTTCGGGTCCTTCACTAGGTGTGCCTTGTTGAAACACCTCGTTGACTGTTGCTGGTTGACAGTTCTCAGTGAGATACTTCTGCATATGCCACCATACTGATAACTGATATCGTTTTCGAAACGGCTCGGCTCGCTTGAGTGAAAGTGGTCATGACTGAAGCCATTGAGAAGAAGTAAGTGTGTTTATAGACGAGCTGCTGTATGTAGTACAATACCAAAGGCAGTCAACCATGACGCGCTTGAAGACCCCACTTCCGACCCCACATTGCCATTCTCAACACCAACGCAGCAACATAAATCACTACCACCATTGCCAAGATGTCTGCCAGAGACTCCAAAATCGTCAAAACTGAGCCGCTGGTACACATTTCCTCCCTCCAGAATCGATGTACAGGACTACTTCTAACTTCCCACACAGCAAGACCAAGATGCGAAGTGGACGAAGCTGATCCTGTAACAACCCCGCACCACACCACCCGTCGCGAGAAGAGATAATGAGGTTCCGCAATTAGAGCCAAGCTGACAATAGCTTGCCCACACAGAACAACCTACACGGACCCCAACGGCAAGACGCGAACCTGGGAACATGCTGAGCGACGAACACGACCAAAGGGGTCGCCAATTGACGGCGTAGGCATCGTCGCCATCCTCGAAAAAGAAGGCGGTCCAGAACTTATCCTGCAGAAGCAATACCGGCCACCGATCAACAAGGTGACAATTGAGGTTCCGGCTGGCTTGGTAGATGCGGGCGAGACTGCCGAACAGGCTGCTGTTAGGGAGTTGAAGGAGGAGACAGGATATATTGGTGTGGTTAGTGAGAGCAGTCCGGTTATGTTCAATGGTGGGTTTGCTTTTCTTCCTACTTCGTACAAGATGTTTTACAGTCTGTTGCCCAATCCCTTGCAGAATATCATCTTCCCTACTTAACTCGAAATAGATCCGGGTTTCTGCAATACCAATCTGAAGATGGTACATGTGACGATCGACATGTCGAATCCTGAGAACCAGACCTTGAAGCCAGAATTGGAGGAGAACGAGTTCATTGAGGTATTTACTGTGAAGTTGAAGGATCTCTGGGAGAATTGTAAGAGATTGGAGGCGGAGGGTTATGCTATCGATGCTAGGGTTGGAACCATTGCAGAGGGCATTGAAATCGCTAAACAGTGGAAGTTCTGAGCGGCAATCCAGTAGAAGAGACTCCTAAGCAATTCAAGAGGACCTGAAAACTCTTCACAAGGTACTTCAGGGGGCAGTTGGTGATGAATTGATATTCCCTTACAGCTTCCCCGTCTTCCTCAACCCTTCATAGAGAGCCCAAGCCCCCAAAGCCTTAGCATCCCTCGCACCCTCCTTCCATAAGTCCTCCAACTTAACCAACTTCAACGTAATCTTCTCACCCTCGTCCCTCAATCCAGTCAACTTCCCCGTCCATTCATCCAATTGACTCCTTGGAACCCTCTTATCATGCAAGAATATTTGTATATATTCATCGCAACCCCCTGCAGAAGGAAACATGCCTTTTGGAAGCTGTTCGTTATTCGAATGAGGTGGTTCAGCCATTTCCGTAAGATTCGTGAGTTCGGCATCCGGAATCTCTAATCCCAATTCCTCTTTAATCTCCTTCGCCGCACTCCCCGCAAACGTTCCATCATCTACCATCCCAGCAGGCAACTCAACGAATTGCAAACCACCAGCCGCAACCCTTGGTTGAACCGTCAATAGAACATGTTTCTCCTCCTGGCTTCCTTCCGGTAAGTCATCTGGCTGTAGCAGAATCATCATTCCAACACTTGGTCCTCGTAGAAACACAGCGCCAGGTAGAGTCTCGCCATCCTTATTCTTAACCTCCGCCTGTAGTTTTATGAAACCAAGTCTCTTCGCGCCGAATCTATCAATGCTTTGGATTTTGATATGTTGGAGTGTGTAGGGTGCTTTGTGGAATTCGTGGTCTTTATTGCTGGTTTGGAGGGAGAGGTTTTTTTGGAGGGTTTTGATCCATCGCTGTGTGAATAGTTAGCAAGATGAGAGAAGAAATTTGTAGATGATGGCTAGGAGAAGGGAAAGATACTTTGAAAGCAGGGAATTCTAAGAGCTGCTCTTTCGAGAGATCGTCCACTAAAGAGACAGATACATTAGAATCGGGAAGTGTGAAGGTGGACATCTTTGCGACGAAGAGGCTAGATTGAGGGGGTTTTAAAAGATGAGCTCGCAGTTGATGGGTTCTTCTGATCAAGTGCATAGATGTATGCAATCCTAGTTGCGACCCAGAGCTGAGAATGTGGAGATGGTAATTGTGTTTCTCAGTAACTCTGGTGACTGTCCAGCATCATGACGAAATGCAGGGTGGCTATTGCGGACGCACCCGCTTCAGCCTCGCATGCAAGGCTACATTGGTTCTACCTACCTTACGACAGAATTCAATAAAATATCACAAACTTTATATTCTTCTAATTTGAAAGGCCTTTAATGGATCTAATCAAAATTCAATCAGTTGTATTTGATAGTTTCATTATTTGATAGTCAATTGCTTTGATGATGCGGCCGTGCCTAAATGGGCCTGTTTTTTCTCCTGTCAAGAGATTACCTACAGGCTGGTGCGAGGCTGCGAGGTTAAAGTCAAGGCAAATTCACAGCCAGCAATAAGTCTCCATTTTCGTTAGTACTTCTATGGGAACTCGAAGTACAGTTTGACGATCTATCTGACCAAGGCATGAGGTGGTTCCCACCTCCCTCAAGCCCCTTTCCTACTTCGCTAAGCTCGACTCAAAACCGAACGCGTAAACGCGTAGAAGTAATTGATAGCTCTCTAGAAGAAAATGGTAGTAAGCTCCAGTACTAAGCCCTAGCTCCCCGGAAGGGCGGAGGGGCAAGGACAAGAAAAAAGGAAAGCAGGAATCGAAACCCCAACCCGCAAAACTGTCCAGACGAACTTGTTTTTTGGCGGCAACCTCTCGCATTCGGTCGAGGCCTACTCCGGTGAGGGAATTCATACATACTTGCAGGAATTGTGCTTTTACACCAGGCACACGGTACCAGTGTTCAATGGGACCTTCGTATGTCGATTTGTCATCCGGGACGAGGAGATTGGCGTGGAGTGTTGATGTTGGCTTTGCAATATACCCAGGCGGGTGGTTCTGTTGATAATTGACGAATCTTCATAAGGCAGCAGCTGATTTGGGTGGTTAACCCTGAGTCTCTGACAGGTGTTGACTCTCGTTGTGGCGACGGAGTCGGAACGGACTGAATTTGTTATTAGAAAATACCTATATGATATATCCTTACCCTGAAGGCTCAATCGAGACGGTGCAAGCTTGATCAGGAAATTGTTTTTTTAGCTGGTCTCTACCTACCCAAGGTTGACGCGGTGCCGTTGTTATGTTGATCTTTGGTCTTCGGGAGGGACTATCACTAATTCTAGACTTTGGAAGTAGCAATACTACTAATGTATACAATGACTGCATCAGACATGACGATAAATTTGTTATCAAGGTTTGAGAGCCACTCAGCCAGAGTAAATTTATTTTGGGCCCTTTTGACACTTTTTGTTGTGGGTTTTTGGTTGCTGTTTTACGAGTCGAATGAATAAGCGAGAACGCCCTTCTTGTGTCGATTCGGTTCGAAGAGCGCGTAGAAGTGGCTTAAATCTTTGCTAGAAAAGGTGACACGTAAGATATACATGCTTGCTCGTCATTTAACCACCATTTGATGTCGGTAAATGAGTTTAAAAACAGAAAGTTTCTGATGGAGATGCCAAGAAGAATTGCTTCTATAGAGAAGCATTCCTATCGGCACTTGTAGGTATTAGAACAAGTCAAATCAAAGGCGAGCCAATGACATGTTCTACAGTGTAGTTCAGAAAACAATCTATCTTATTCTAGCACCAACTAATCTTTGCCTTCCTTTCATCTCTGACTACCATGTGAAACCGTTCTCATCTTCGCTTTTCTACCTTCTTATTCTTCTTGTAGCTTCTCAAGGATTTATTCTATTTGAAAACCTCCGCGACCAGAATAACATCAGACAAGTAGGTGTTTTTAAATTTTGCTACAGCCCCAAATAACGAGGCAGATTCTAAGATTACTGGCTTCGAAGAATACGAAGACTACGGAGACTTCAACGACATCATGGCTCAACCAAACAGAAGCAACATTCCCTCTCCTCGCATGAGTGTTGACGAGATGCCTAAATCGGCCACATCGCTCAATATCATCCAGCCCGCTCCCATTCTCAAACCAATCAAAGTAGTCCGTCCTGTCAGCGAGTAAGTCTCTCCTGAATATGCCCACCAGGACACTTTAACTGACCAAATACAGTTTCCTCTCCTCCACCAACATGGTCAAGATCTACGTCGGCAAGAAAAAAGAACCCTACATCCTCCACGAAGATCTCCTCTGCGACCGCGTAGAGTTATTCAAGAAATGTTTCCAAGGCGAGTTCAAAGAAGCTCACGACAAAGAAGCAGTGTTTCCAGAGGATGACCCGGGTGCCTTCGCGCTTTGCGTCGATTGGATCTACGGCAACAAGATTCTGTGTTTCATGGAACACCACGGAGCATCACTTGAACGTGGAATTGACGATCACTTCTTGCAGCTTTGTAACCTGTACGTACTGGCGGATAAACTGGGTATGGCCAATTTGGCTTTGGCGGCTGCGACTCAGTATCAGGGATGTGCTGTTCTGGAACGATGGTTGCCAGGGTGTGACGAGATTGCCATCATCTATAACCTTACCGTACGTGGGTGCAAGATGCAGGATGTGCTTTCGGCTCGTGCCATGCAGTGTTTCCTTGATGGATGTGATGTTTCAAGCTGGGGTGAAGCCATGGGATGTGAGGCTGCTTTCGCTGAGGATGTTGGAAATCATCTTCGAGAGCACTTGAAGCACCTTAATGCTATGGATTGGAGGCGCAATTCGCTTTTTCGCTGCTAAGCACATGGTGTGGGTGTAGTTGACCCCTGCTCGGCATATTGGTGGACTTGCTGTTAGGCTGGAGCATGCGAGATGACTGGTGTGGTAGTTTTGAGGATCGGGAAAAGGGCCGGCGAATCCTCTGAACCCCAGTCGTTGTGTAACAAATTACCTGTTGGACTGGGCGTGATCACTAAGCAAACCCCTCGGTCAGATAGTTCAAGAATCTTATCATGGTATTCAAAACTACCTGTGCAGATGTCTTGAGTTTAAGATAGTAGTGAGAAAGGGAGACAGAAATATAAATGACTTCGCCCTTTGACTAAAAGGGTCTTCCTACCAGGACACCAAGCTGGTTTTGTGATCCTTTTATGATGCAAGCTGTTTCCAAACTGGTTGAGGAGCACTTCTTTTCCGGTGCTAAGTAATGCACAAGGCTATTTAGCTCAAGAACATCCTCTTAATGGACACTAAAGTTTGGCGTACTCAAAAGTCATCGGTCTCATGTGTTGGAACAATTGTCAAGATGTCTCGACTGGTAACTAAGTAAGTAGTCAGTTTTCACTTGATTAAATTATATCCTCAACTGCTTCTGAAAGTATTCGATTGTGAAACTTTTAATACTCATCGGAATATCGGCAATGGGCACAACAAGGCATACAGGATCATAATTTATCACTCAATACACACAATCTTAACTACACGGCCCAATAGACCTCCATCTTCACTTGCTCTACAACATTAGCCCACATTGGAAATCTGGCCTTCGCCCAGACTGTGACCACATCTCCGACTTTGAGATTCCTCACGAATTCTCCATTTGCAGTGTTCTTGCCACGGCCGTTATTTTCTAATTCGTCTCCTTCAGGTGATTCAGGTGATATATCGTCATTATAAGACCATGTGATTGTGTGCTCTTTCGACTTTCTGTCGGCAACAACATTAGACTGCAGCCGGTCAGGAGAAGGTAGCAGAGGATGTTGGAATGTGTGATTGGGGGTATCCGGGGTGGTCGAGTCTCCTTCGGCACGTGGAGCTGTTGGAGGGTTGACTGTCCTTAGGCAGCAGATTATAGGTAGTTGGAGAGAACCATCGTCGGCAGGCGGGGGGGAAATTTCGAACTGTGGTCGTGGGGCAGAGTTCCAGGCTTCTAAGAAATGTTCTAAATCGTGTTAGCCTTCAGGGGCATCTTAGAAAGATTCCGGCTAGAAACCCACTTTCTTTGATTGCAGAGACTGTCTCAAGGCCTACTTCAAACCAAGAATAGGCACCGGGATATTTGCCTTTATTCGCCGCGCCTCCGCCGTGGCCCTGATCGTGGCTTTCGGTGTGAAAGACAATTTTCCTGCAAGGGTATTCAACTGATATGGAAGACTTTGCAGTCCATTCTCGTAGGAGTTCTTCAGTCGCATTTTCTGGAGCTTTCTTGGAGTCTGGCCATGGAGTTGGTGCATTCGTTGGGTACTTCTCAAGGCCATCTTTTGAGATCTCATAATGGTCGTTGGCGGGTGGAAAGCCGAGGGGGAATGAACGCAGCTATTTTGTGAATTAGCAGGGAAGAAAAGGACATGGCACAGGAATTTCAGGCTTACAATGAATACGTTCTCTTTTGTTGTGTTTCCTCTTGCTGTATTTGCTCCTGAAGTGATTGTGGTGGTGTGAGGCCAGTATTCTGCATAGTCAATTATAGTATTGATCAGTTCTACCGGCAGCTTCTGGTCTCGTTCAGAGAGAAAGAACTCTTTAACCGAAAGCACATCATCGACGGATGGCATGTAGGAAGCGGTCGCTTCAATTGATCCATCCAAGTTGATTCCCGACATTGCAGAGGAGAGGTAGTTGTAGATATACTGTCCGATAGCAGCCATTCAAGAGTCTTTTTTTGTTGATGCTGCTTCTTGGTGCAGATTGTTTGTTCTTATTAGGTTGAGTATGTCAATTTGTAGTCCAAGCTGTTATTTGCGTCGTAATTGGTCTTGTATTGTGCTGGTAAGTCACTAGGTACCGTATTTACCGTAAGGAGGTTGTTGACTTTGGATGTCGTTGATCAAGTTTCGCCCCACTGACGTAGTGCGCTAGGCTCCAGGTTGGTGTTCCTGTAACGCAAGGCTGGGCTACGCTTCGGCTACATCCGACGAGCGCGATCAGGGATCCCCTCACGTGCCATAGCGTGATTGGCAGCCTCGCTGACAAATATTCGACAGTGACAGGGTGCAGCACCAGCAGCGATGATTTCAAAAACACTTTCTTACGCTGATGGCGAGCAGAACTAACACCTACATCTTAAACCGAAAAAAATGAAGATGTCGAGAGGTGTTGTCGCCGCTTCGAGGCTCGTAGCACGGCCCTGCCAAATATTGCCACATCAATGGGTACGGCAATATTCAGCATCTCTGAAGCTCGCTACTCCGCTTCGGACTCGGCCAGCATCTACCCAAGATGGCTCGCGATTTTTACATACACACGGTGAGCGGAGAGCTTCTGCTGCTTCTGCGGCGAAGGCTTCTAATCCAGCAATGGCTTTCCCCTGCCTCGATGCACTCGAAACGAAGTCCGCCACCCTCGAAGCTCGATCTCTTTCCAGCGGGCCTGAGCCGTCTTATACAAGCGGAGCAACCCTCAAATATCACTGCGACAATCCATTGTTACTCGATTGGGGAGGAGTTCTTCGGGAATTCGACATAGCATACGAAACTTGGGGTGAGATGAATGAAGAGAAGTCGAATGTTATCCTTCTACATACAGGTCTCTCAGCATCTTCGCACGCTCACTCGACCGAGAAGAATCCCAAGCCAGGATGGTGGGAGAAGTTTATAGGGCCGGGCGGCTGTCTTGACACAGATAAATATCACATAATATGCACAAATGTCATTGGGGGATGCTACGGATCTACTGGACCAAGCAGTATCGACCCGGCGGACGGGCAGAAATACGCTACCAGATTCCCGATTCTAACAATTGAGGATATGGTGCGAGCACAATTTCGGCTGCTTGACGGACTAGGCATTGAGAAGTTGTATGCGAGTGTCGGATCAAGCATGGGCGGGATGCTGTCTTTGGCATCGGGTGTGCTGTTTCCTCAACGAGTCGGACGAATTGCCAGTACAAGTGGTTGCGCAAGGAGCCATCCTTATAGCATAGCGATGCGGCATACACAAAGACAAGTTCTTATGATGGACCCCAATTGGAATCGCGGCTTTTACTACGATGGTCTACCGCCTCACCATGGTATGAAGCTTGCTCGGGAGATTGCTACCGTGACATACCGATCTGGCCCAGAATGGGAGCAGAGATTTGGTCGTCGGCGAGCAGATCCTAGTAAGCAGCCTGCTTTGTGTCCTGACTTTCTGATTGAGACATACCTTGATCACGCTGGGGAGAAATTCTCCTTGGAATATGATCCCAACAGCTTGCTATATGTTAGTAAAGCCATGGATCTTTTCGATCTTGGAGCTCAGCATCAAATGGCGACTGCTACACGACGATCATCGTATGGTACTCCCTCTGGAAAGTCAGTAAGCGATGCATCATGTAGTCTTACGCTTCCAGAGAGTCCCTATGAAGAGCAACCTGAGGCCGCTCCTGCACAAGACCTCAACTCCCCAGTTCAGCGGACAATTGCTCCCCCAGCAGACCTCGTCGCTGGATTGGCACCATTAAGGGATCACCCAGCGTTGATCATGGGAGTCGCATCCGACATATTATTCCCAGCTTGGCAGCAAAGAGAAATAGTGGAGACTTTGAGGAGGGCAGGGAACAACAGCGTAACCCATGTCGAGCTTGGTGAGGATGTGAGTCTGTTCGGACATGATTCCTTTCTTCTAGATCTGGAACACATCGGGGGCAATCTGAAGCGGTTTTTGGGATAGCGGACATCGACCACATTTTTAATGGGAATTTTGGGCAACGAGCATATATGTATGAGAAACTGCGGGTGGAAGTCAAATCTCAGGCCACATGGATGGAAAAAGCATAGCGACAGGCGTTCGTGAGGTACGATGGTATATTTCTATTCTTTGTTGGTGCGTATATACACTCTGCTAGACCCAATAACGGATATTCCAGACGAGACTCTTTTCCAAAGATGCTTTCAGAACTGGAAGTCTCCCAAAACGTGACCTTGTACCACGTGTTGCAAGCTTCAAGCTAAGAGACTGATCCACTACCAAACGGATTGGACCGGGGTTTCACCTCTAATTTTTTTTTAAATTCCTCAGATTACCGGAATCACAGGCCATTCTACGATTCTCGAGCATTGGGAATTCAAGGGTACCTAAGTAACTTATAGGGAGGCGAAGAAGTAAATTCACTCCGCTCCACGACCTCATTCCGTATTAAGGAGACCGAGTTCCCAACTAGTTGCATCTCTTCACTTGTCTATAACCTTGTTGCTATTCTCACCATGGACAGGCCGTGGAGAACTGGATCCTACAACCCATCTTCAGCCTGTGAAGTTGCTCCATACCAGCGTCTGGAGTCAGAAGTACGTTTCCTTCCACACAATATCGACGCCCTGCTCCCGTAAGCGCGCTGGGTAATACTAACACACTTTTGTAGCAACTGGAAGCCGAGATTGAAGCTCTCCAAGCAGCTACTCAGCAGATCGCCGAGACTCCATATGATCCGGAATTATGGCTCAACCGAGGCCAGTCCCTCCGTCTGCTCGGCTACCCAGAACTGGCATTAGGCGATATATATAAAGCCCGCTTGCTAGTTGAAGCAGCACTCTCTCCTATCACCACACCTCTTGGAACGTCCACCATTCAAACCTTCAGTAAAAAGACTTACCATCTTCACATGACGCATCCCGCCTACGCAAAATGGAGGTCTGCAGTAACAACCCCAGAACTCCTACAAGCCTGGGTAGTGCAGATGCTGAAGAGACTTGAGCTCCAAATATGGACGGAGTTGATGGAGGGACTGATGGCAGCTAATTGCTGTGCCGATTACCTGTGTTTGAGCAAGGAGGCGACTGAGAGGTTTCCCGAGGATCAGATGTTTCCAAGTGAACTTGCAAACGCCAAGAGCTGGTACGAGCAGAGAGAAGCTATCTTGAAAAGCAACGTAGCAGAAGGAGATATGACAGAAGAGCAGATGCAGTCTACGTTGCTGAACGGCGGTGTCTACCCTACCGCCTACCCATGGATCACCGTAGATCTACTATCAAGAAGCGAAGCCCTACTACAAACCATGAAAGCGGAATTCAAATCGGCATCGACTAATTGCACCGTAGCGAGGAGTTCGATCCGTAACCTTTCAGACCAAGGAGAATCATTATCCGAAGAAACACTCTCCGAGATCGACGTCCTGGGTGTTATCGCAGAACAGACAATCCTAGCCGGCGAAACCATCCTCGTAGATCCAACACTCTCAGCTGTTCTCAGCAACAATACCTCATGTCCCTCCTGCTGTGGAACCATCCCACCATCAGCCTCCTTTACGAATCCCTGCTGTAATATTGCCTACTGCAGCACAGCCTGTTCCGAACTAGCACTCCAAACCTTCCACCCACCCCTCTGCTCAAAAGACCTCAACTTCCTCAGCACCGCCGCAGCCAGCGCAACGCAGACCACCGATTTCTCACTCGACTCCCTCCTCCTCCTCCGTGTCCTCGCCCTCAGCATCCAAGAATCCGCAAGTGGTAGAGGTAACCTTCACCCTCTCCGGACATCGCTCTTGGAACGTCTAACTCCCACATACGATATGCAGGATCCACAACTCATCATCTTCAACTTCTTAGATCACATCATAACACCCATGACTATCCTACAAACTCTCGACATCGACATCTTCGCCAATGCGTACTACGATACGTGGATTCTGCATACAATTCGGTGCCGCTTGCAGAATAATAAACACGGGCAGACGATTGGGGGGGTTGTAGGGACGGCGGTAAATCCCCTTTATAGTATGTTTAATCATAGTTGTAGGCCGAATGTGGAGTGGAGGCATGACTGGGAAAATAGTACATTGACTATGTTTGTGGAGAGGGATGTGCGTGTTGGGGAGGAATTGTTTATTAGTTATATCCGGGGACGGGAGTTGGAGGCGGCAGCGGGGAGGGCGTGTGGAAATGGGAAGGCGGGGGTTATGGGGAGGGCCGAGAGGGGGAGGTTGTTGATGAGTTGGTTTGGGATGGAGTGTCGGTGTGTTAGGTGTATGGAGGAGGCGGATGCCGAAGAGGAGGTGAAGGTAGAAGGTTTGGCTGATAAGTTGGGCACTGTTCTCTGAGTTGTTGGAGCGCAAGCCTGTCGGCTGAGATTATTGAATCCTCGTTCATCAATTTATCAAGGAAAAGACTCATTCTTCCTGCTGGCTGTGAGGGGATTTTATTGACGTCGAAAGAAAACATACGTGTGTTTGGTTGGAGATGAAAGGGTAGGCAACCTAGCTAACTTGATTAAATTACGATGTACTCCAAGTCAAGTGTGCGTAAGCGAAGAATTCGATGGAACAGCGTCTCTGTCATGTGGAAGTAGGTAGAGAAAGAGAGGGTGACAAAACACTTGTGTATGCTTGAGATGGGCATAAAAGGTTTGGTTAATGTCTGAATTGTGAATCCAAAACGAATAGCTATTAAATTAGATCAAATCAAGTTTATAAACAAGATTGCTCTTTCCCCGTAAAAGATTTGTCGATGACTCAGGAGGTTTCCCCGTCATGCACTACTATCTGGTGGTCTAAAGCTTCTCTCAAAAAGCTTAAGCAGTATGATCACCATTAACAAGTCCCTCCTTCTTTGCCTCATTAATAGCCTTCAACTTCGCCGTGCCAACACCAGCAACACCCGATTCTTGGTTCTTGCCTAACCAAGGCTTCAGTGAATCTCCCAGCATGCTACCAGCCAGGAAATATACAACTAAGCCAATAATAATCAGGACGAATGCAATCGGGTACAAGTAGTAGATGGTATATCCGAAGACTTTGATACCAATGATGACACCCCAGAAGTTTCCAGTTAGGAGCGAAATGTCGAAGAAGGCTGCGGAGGCCATTCGCAGGATGATGGGTGCAAGCGAGTAGAAGATTGCGAGAGCGACTGTGTAGCCAACAATATAACCGCCAACTTGACCATCCCAGGTTGCGGATTGGAAACTTGCGCGGTCGAAGATGGCGGCTGTGATGCCGTTGATGATAACGCCGAACAAGCCAAGCATTCCCAAGACTTCATAGGCTGGTCGCTTGGAGACGAACCATTCTTCGAATACGTTAGAGAGACCGTAGAAAGTTGCGCCCGCAAGACCGAAGAGGTCGCCTTTCAGCATGGTGGATGGTGAGCCACCATTGGAGCCGGTGATGTGATCGGAGGCAAGAAGAAGACCCATCCCGCCACAGCAGATCAGAATGCCTGCAATCTGAGCCCACTTGTATCGGACTTTGAGTATAGTAACTGAAACAATGACAACGCAGACGATGGACCAAAAGTTGAGCAACTGAGCACTGAGAAGATTCGTGTAACGGTACGCCAAAACCGTGAAGTAATTGCCCTCAACGTCCAGAAATGATAGAATTATGTATTTCCACCCATCAACCAACAAGAGCTTCATGTATTTCTTGAAACCATAAGCGTAAATCGTATAAGTCGTGTAGATAGCCGTGAGAACAATGTAATTGAATAAAGTCTGGAAAGCTGGAATGGAGGTCCCCTTATTGACAAGGAGTGTGGAGAAAGTGTTGGTACCAGTAATGCAAAGTGCAAGGATTTGTCTATTTATTGTAAGCATAGACTCCCAATTTTGAAGCTGGAAGAACGAACCCAAGAACCAACACGATCCAAAAATCTCTGGTGAGCAAGTATGCGTACCACTTCTTCTTCTTGCTCTCGATAGCAACGATGGCATGTTCCAAAACTTCACCGTCAACTTCCTCTCCGTCATTAATGTCGTGTCGGCCTGTATTCATTGCGATGCTGCCTAAGCCCTCACCACTACTATCCAAGCCATCGCTAGCCTTGTACTGCTCCCCATAATGCTCTCCAACTGGAGTGGCATGTGATTCGATGGCTGTCGTCTTTGCGCCGGCTGCTGTTTTGGAGACCATTGTGCCTGCTTCACTTGGGCCTCCCGGTATATATAAATCCTCGTCTTCTGAATTATGTACAAGCAGGGGAATATCTTCCTCGTTCTGATGCGCCGTGGTGCCGGTTTGCGACAAATAATTTAATGGTGCAGTTGAGAAACCGTTATCGCAACCGAGTGAAGTCTTTCTACCGCCGTGGATTAATGAGCGCAAAGACTTCAAGTCGCTCACTGTTGTCGTTGTCTTATGAATCGACAAGTGGCATTGACGGTACGGTCAATGCTATTGCGACTGATGGGGAAGAAGGAAGCGATGGAGTGCAGAGTGAAGGACAGAAGTAGGAGGAGAAGTCAGAATTTGAAGCTGTTGAAGATGTCGCGGCGCGCGGTACTACAGCGGGCTAGACGTGGGCCTAGTGGTGGGGGTGTAGGAAAAAAAGCCGTTCGAACTTCGGAGATGCCTTGGCTACGCGTCCTCATTGGCGGACCGGCCATTAGTAACCATTAACAACATGGAAGCGTGGAAGATGGAAAGATGATGGCTCAGGCATGCGGTCGGAGGTGGTGTGCGTGAGAGAATCGAAGATTGGTTGTGTTTTGCGAGGAACGTGAAGGCGACAATTGAGGTGTGCTTCGCTGCTCGTCCTGGCTGATTTGATGATAGTCAAGGAGAAGGGCCATGCCATGTCCAGATGCACCAGCGATCGTTGGGAGACCCATGCACAGATGGATGGGCGAGGACTGTCCAGTGCAGAGTGCATCGAGATAAGGTACGGCCAAGCTCGCTTGCCACCGACCACTACTTCCCTTCCTCTATTTCCTTGCATTGCGACTTACTACCAAACCACCAACAAGAATGGTGTATCTGCTGCTGCAAAGAACATCGCTGTAAGCGCATCAATGGTGACCTTCAGCCCCGTCGATGGTTCATCGCATAGTGTCAAGATCGCAGATCATCGCTATTCTACGACGGAGGGAGAGAGAGAGAGAAGGGGAAAGGTGCCGACTTCGACGATGATCCCATATGACGCTACGAAGCACCCATGGGCAGTAGCCCTCCTACTTCACGCACGCACGCTTCTTCCTCTCCCCCTCTCTCTCTCCCTCGCTCTCTCATGCACTTACCCTTTGTGGAGTCAGTACCACTTGTGCTGTCTCTACCAGCACAGAAAGTCAGGATAGCAGACGAACATCGACGAGCCCGTCCGCAGCTTCCACATCAACTCTTCAAAGTCCAGAGCAGCAGTAGACCATGCTTTACAATCCGATGCATTCCTCTTTACGGTCGTGAATATGATTCGAAAAGGAGTCAGCCACAGCGGCCTTACTGTTGTAGCTATCCAGTAAGCATTTCAGCCTCGCATTACCCCAGCTTTTAGACCAACAATGGACAACCCCCTTTTTTTTTGAGTGAAATGGGCCTCTCCGGGGAAATGAAGCTGGTAGTAGTGCACACCGGACCGTCGATAGTCTTCAGAGACTTAGTCTCAAGCCCCCTTTCTTTGCTCCCCTTCTTGACTCCGGTGCCAAGCACGGAAATCGGAAGAGCCAACAGGAATTATTAGTCTTTGAATCTTTGTGCAAACAATCACACAACGTTCGAAGACGCAGTTCTCTACTGTCTGGATACGAGTTGCTGTGAGCCGTCAGAACGGCTGTTGCTATGGCGCTGGGAGGTGGTAATTGGGTGGTGGTAGGATCGCTAACAGCTCACAGATATGGTACGAAAGTACAGTAACTGTTGGTGATTACCACCTAGCGAACCTGGTACCACGAATTTCACATTGCATTTTTCGAACACCTACGATTAAACACGCAGGACCATCAGTTCTCACTGCAACAACGGTGAAAATGCTAGAGTTGAAGATGGCAGAGCAGAAAACCATGACCACGAGGCGTATCCACGTCGGGGGGGGGGGGGTGGGAAGCCCATTTTTATTGAAGCTAGCGTTATGACGCGGGAGATTTGCTCTTGCTGAGAAGGCCTTGACGACGCCCTTACAGTACAGTAAGATGAACTAAGCACTTGGAAAGCCTTCTGTTGCCTTCAATCCCGAAGACTTCCAGGTCTCCAAGCTGCTGACTTTAAGTTCGACTCCCTGGAGAAACGATAATCATAGCGCGATAGCGTGTGATGGCGCGCCCCCAAGGTCTCGCTTAGCCCCTGAAACGGAACATCACGACAACAGTCACCTCGTGTCTGCTTCTCGTCCTGCATGTTCATCCCATCCAAGAGACTTTTGAAGGCTCTTTGCAACATCCCTTTCGACCTCGGATGTGCAATCCAACAGATCTGATGACCGGACCAGTCATGCCAGCCAGTGCTTTCTCTTGACTTGGCAGGTGATGAGTGTAGAGACTGAAGCGAGTGATGCGCACCTACATACTACTCGTCATATGCACATCAACAATAACCAACACACGTTCCCCCCGCAGCTGCAACCTAGCGCACCTGGAGGCGAACTGATCCCCTGACTAGTGCTCCGGGGCGCATCACTACATACTTGAAATGAGGTAGGCGCCGAAGGAGTGTTCGCAGGCGTGGCCTCCAGGGCACCGCAGCGAGCATGCTCGAGCCGGTGAGAGCGATCACCATTATGGGCAAGTTGCCCAGCTTTCTCACCTCCGTCTGTGTATGAGCGACAAGCTAGGATTGGCTTTGCCGTGTGTATGGGCGCCCTTTGTTATGGGCTCAAAGGAGCGGCCGTTTGTGTACACACTTTGGGTTGATCCCATTATTGTGGTACCGGAAAAGGATTTAAGTCTGGAAGATCTCTGTTCGACGAGTAGCAGCAGATCGACACACTCAAGTGACCCGGCTATCTGGTACTCTGGCCACAAGTGTCGGTTGGAATCAATGTTTTGGGAAACTCCAGTCAATAAGCAAAAGCCACGGCAACATTACGAGTTCGTAAACTCACGCACATCCATCCCTTTCGAAACCCGAACCCAGGCTGCGCCTCGACAAACCGACTCAGACTGACTCTCGAAACCAAGAAGTTTGACAGAGAGCACAAGCTTCACCCGTGCGTCCGTGCACCTCCCAAAAAGATTCGACTTTGGCGATATATCATTGGGACTTGCATCCGATTTCTGCTTCTAGGTTGCACGATCGTCACTTTCTTGAAAGTTCATTCGCCAATCTTGCTTTTTGAGCCCTGCCAGGATCAAAAACTGGCTCAATAGTTGTTACACGTCACTGCCGTTATCTTCGTTGATCAGCATAATTATAATACATAATGGGCGGTTTCGGTTCAGTCTCTTTGGCCAACAAGTTTGGGTGAGCTCCAAATCGATTGAGATTCTTGGGCTGCCATGACTGACTTAGTGTTGTTGCTCAGCATTGTTCTGGGTGGTCTTATTTTCCTTACGTTGGCTGCCGGATTTATCAAAGTACTATACAACAGAAGGAGGTCTGTAAAGGTCCTGATACAAGATGAATTTAGCTGACATGTAAATTAGACTCAAGAAGGCAACGAAGTACGCGGAGCTCGAGGCGGCAAGGAATCATACGGAAAAGGTGCTTCAGAAAGATTTCAGGGAAGGCGATCTCTTTGGAGTGAGAGCTATTGAACATGGATTTTACGGAGGTGTATCGCAGTCCAGGCCTTCAACGCCCTCTCCATTGTCGAATTCTACCACTCTCAACGGAACAAGTTCTCCAGCCTTGCCAATTCGATCAATGACAGCTTCTATAGCCAAAGCTTCAACAGCAATTCCCAAACACACGAAGCACATGAAACACAAACCAGCACCCCTCAGATTGCATACTCAAGAGAATGGCAACCAAGGAAAGAGTGACGATTTTATAAGTCCGGGACATGAGCTCTCGCCACTACAGCTTTCTCCTCTGACTTTAAAGTCAAGGGGTAGCGTCAGGAGTATGAAGAGTAATGCTTCAAACAAAGGATGGGTCTCACCGCTTGATGTCCATTTTAACCGCCCACAAACACCAACGACGCCTACCAAAGAACGCCCAGATTCCTACATTCCACGTGCACGTTTCCCTGAAGAAGTAAGAAAAAATCCAGTCCTGCAATCAAACTCTGTGGAATTGAAATCAGCGGCTGCATCCTTTCACAGTGGAATAGCAACTCAAAAGACGTCTCCAACCTTCTCCTTGTACCCTAACAGCACACCCCGTGCTTCGAGAGTATCACGGGTCACCATCACCTCAGATGGAGAGGCCATCGAGGCTCGGCAACCTTCCCGTGGAAACCTCCAGCTCGACGCTGATATCACACCTCCCATGCCAGAAGAAGAAGGTTTCTTCAACTATGAATCCGCCCAGATAGCAGCAGACAATCGAGGTCGTGCCGCAATACGCGACTCCACCACCGAAATGCACCATGTCTCAGCATTCCAACCACAAAGCCACCGCTCTCAGTCTCCAGATCCCGAGTCGAAGTCAATAGGTCCCCACAGAGATAGTAGCGAAATGGATTCAGCCTCTATCTTTCAACATTCACGTACCCGTACCCGGTCCAGCGAAACCTGGCGCCCAATATCAAAGCATCAACGTTCAACATCGTCTCATTCAATAACGCGCGCACGGAATTCTTTACATAAAGGATCTCACTCTCGAAAGACGTCAGAGCACAACGGAAATCGACGTAGCAGAGACCGCGATCAACTATATTATGACCCACACAAGCACCATCGCAATCGTAGCGGCTCCGTGCAAGGCCGGGCAGTAGACTTTGACAACCCACGCGCGAACCCGTTCGCGGACGGACATGTCGTTTCCTCCAACCGGCCCGATATCTCAGCTTCCTTCTCTCAAGACATCGACCATGTGCTCGCCAGTCGAGTCTCTCAGATGAAGACTAGGGCACTGGGAAAAGTTCGCCAGGGTAATGGGCATAAGAGAACCGGTACTGATGAGAGTCAGGGGGAAATTGGGGACTTCGTCGATAGTTACTTCAGAAGGTCGAATGGCGCTGATTTTGGACTGCGGGCCCCTAGTGGTTCTAAGCGAGGCCCTGCGCGGAAGGATTCGAGATCACAGCGTGCGCCGCAGGACACTCTTCTTGAGTTTCCCCTTCCTGTTAGACACAGTCGTGGACCTGCTTTCTTAACAGGGACTGCGTTGTGATATGATACACAGTATTTTTATAGGCGTCCCGGACTTTTGGCAACATATTTAGGCGATTTATGGAAGTTGAGGAAAATCATGTAAATTATATTGTGCAGGAAGATCAAAGAAGATAATAATACCACATTCTTACAATGCAGAAGCGCTATTAAGGAAGTTAAGCGACGAGTCGTCTGTGGATACCAAAGGTGCACCATCTCCTCCACTTTTCAAGAACCACCAGCCCAAGAATCGTGACATGATTCTATGACAATTGAATCCTCAGAAGCTACGACTCCATACCAGCATAAACCTAGATTAAAAAAATGTCTTGCCAATCGCCGCACCTCATTACCTACACCCCATTTTCACCTACACCCACTTTTGCAACCCCTCTCCTCTTATCTTATCGGTCGCTCCGGCATATGAAAAATATATCTCTCCTCCCCTCACTCACATTCATGACGTTCACAAGGTACCTACTTCTTTCCAGACAGTTCAACTCAGACCATTCATTAATCCCTATAAACAACGAACCTCCTTCAAAAGACACCTCCCTCACACCACCAACAACAACACCAACCCACCAACTCACAACCTCAAGAATGCCAACCAAAACCACAATCCCCGCCCGCCACGGCATCGCCGTCCCCCTCAAAGCAGGCCAATCGATAAAAGTAATCAACACTTATGGCACCCAAGTAATCGACACCTGGGCCTTCACACTCAGCACCTTCCCACCGCCAGCCGGCCCCCCCAAATCCTCAAGCTACAACAGCCTAATAACCAGCCAACTCTCAATGCAACACACGCGGGCCTCCCTCAACCGAACGATCCCCCAACCAGGCGACGGCCTCTACAACAACGCACGTCAAAAACTATTAACGCTCACCGAAGACACGACGGAAGGGATCCACGATACGCTGATCGCAGCCTGCGATACGTATCGCTACATTGAGCTCGGAGGTGGCGACGAACATCGGAATTGTGCGGATAATCTTACGGAGGCTTTATTGGCTTTGGGGGTTACGCCTCCCGTGTTTACGCCAAGTCCGTTTAATTTGTTTATGAATATTCCCGTGCATACGGATACCGCTGGTGGGAAACAGGGTAATACGGTGTTGAGTTTTGAGGCGCCTACTTCTAAGAAGGGGGAGTGGGTTGTTTTGAGGGCCGAGGTGGATGTGGTTGTTGCTTTTAGTGCGTGTCCTCAGGATATTCTGAGTATTAATTGTGGGAAGCCGGTTGATGCTCATTTTGAGATTTTGTGAGTGTGGTATGCTGCATATAGGCGGACGGGGCGTTTCATGGGGGGGGATCGGGGTATAGATGTCGTTTGTAGATGAGGGCTTGCTGCGAATAGTCATTGGAGTACGGACTTCAAAAGTTGAATGCTGGGGGTGGGAATTGTATACTCGAGTAGCAAGTTGAATACCAAGCTACCAAGTCCACTTGACTTTACCGACGAAGCTAAACCTCTCCCTTTAATCTACTTATCATACCTTTAAAACCTTTAGTCCCCACATTCACTTCTTGGAAATGAAAAATAACAACTAAATTCTCTTGACCTTTACACAATGAAGAGTAAAAGACTTAACTTGTAAGAAGTTAAAGGAACATGTTACTAATAAAATAATATTTATTAGTGAGTAAGCATTTATAAATCTACTGTGTATACAAAGTACTAACGTACGAAAGTACCTAGTCGGAATTATATATTTAGTATAATTAGAGTGTTAGTTTATATTATTAACTATCGACAGGTAGACTAGTAATCTTACTTAGTATACTTGTTGTTAAAATATATTAATTATATGTTAGAAAGAAAGTGACTATATATAGAAGAAGTTTAGAGTAGATCTTTATCTCTTTAATTACTAGTAGGAGCGTCTTTTAGCGTGACAGGGGTAAGCGAGCTAGTTAGAGTTATATAATTAGTAGTTTCTATAACACCCGACCTTGTTTTTTTACCTAACTTACTATATATTAATAGAAGATAGAATTAGAAAGTTTCTTTCTATAGCTTAGTATTATAGAGCTAGAAAACTATATTATAAATTTTCTTATATTTATTAGTAGAAATTTAGTAGAAATATTAACTACTAAAAATAGATAGTTAATTATATATACTTACCTACTTTATATATACTTACCTACTTTATATATACTTACCTACTTCTACTCTACCTACCTAGGTAACCCTCTAATTTTATAATAAAAAAGATAAATTAGAACCCTAACCTACCTTAAGTATACCTAACTAGTTGTTATTAATTTTCTCTAGGTAAGTTTTAACTTAAAAAACACTAACATAGGACTTCAATTATAAGAAGAAAGTTAAGTGTGCCAAGGTTCTGGGCTAGCACATGACTAATCATGTAACATTCGTTCTAACACGGAAATATCGAAGGGAATTAACATTCCAGTTCTACGAATTAGTAACCTCGCAGTGATATTAATAATGCATACGACGGAGTTAACTGGAGTTATGATGAAGTCATGACATCGAGTGTTAAGCGAATGGCATCACCGAGGCTCTTCAAAGAATGCTAGAAGGAAAGCGGGAGAGAGAAAGCCCTTGCGATTATATATATCTGTTCATCGTGCAAATCTTCTAAACCAACAAATAACCATCTTCCGAATTTCCGAGCTTTGCAAATTCCCGTCAACTCCTCACAATGGCATCAAAATACCAAAAGCTCCAGTCGAAGCACGTCCTCATCATCGGGGGAACTTCAGGACTCGGCTTCGCAGTCGCAGAAGCATCGCTTGCTTCCGGAGCCTCAGTAACAGTCTCATCCTCCAACCCAACGAGGGTCAAAAGCTCCGTCTCTAGCCTCCAGTCTTCATTTCCCGATGCCAAAGTCGCTGGCTATGTCTGCGATCTCTCGAAGCCTAGCTTGGAAAAAGATATTGAGGCCTTATTCGAAAAGGTCGGGTCTGTAGATCACATTGTGTTTTCAGCGGGCGGTGCACTGGCTATGACCCCCGTGTCGGGGATCTCGCTCGAGAAGATCATCGCAGCTGGGCAGATCAGGTGTTTTGCTCCTTTGTTGGTTGCGAAGGTTGGGAGCAAGTATCTAAGTGCTGGGCCGACTTCAAGCATTGTTCTTACCACGGGCACTGTAAGCGAGCACCCGATGGAGAACTGGTCGATGGCTGCTACATTTGCAGCTGGATTGCGTAAGTCAGCATCTCAGAGTAGAATTTCATTTCTGGGGATTAATGCCCTTTACTCATAAATCAGGTTTGATTTGCTGTTGGATTTTCCCAGAATAAGTAAGCTGATTACGAGTTCCTAAATTACAGATGGAATGACGAGGAATTTGGCGTTGGATTTGAAGCCAATTAGGGTCAACTGTGTTAGTCCTGGTCTAGTTGATACGGAGCTTTGGAGGGATATGACGAAGGAGGAGAAGGAGAAGATGTTCAATGGGATGAAGGCCAAGTTTCCCACCGGGAGGATTGCGCAGCCGCAGGATGTTGCGGAAGCTTATTTGTATTTGATGAAGGATCCTAATGTCACGGGGACGATTGTTGGGACTAACTCTGGCGCTTTGCTCGGATGAGTTGTGCTACTTTGCAGGGGTTTCTCACAATTAAATTTCAATTCCCGTTGAGGTTCATATTCTTAAGGACGCTCTCAATCTGAGGGACCATTGCGACCGTTGGAAGTCTATAACCAACTCCTTCGCAAACACGTCCTTTGTCTATCCATTTGGCTTTCGGAAGCAGTTGACTAGCAACCCATCTCGCGGTCGTTGTATGGAGCGAACCATCTCCAAACGGTTCATCCGTGCGATCAACGCGTTCTCTGTCCGATGACAGGGCATCAGAAGAGGATGGGATGCTCGATTTCCCCTCAGCCAAAGCCTGGTAAATAATCAATTGGTCTTGCAAATGCTCGTCGATAACTCCTCCCTTTCTGAGTTCTTGGTCTAGCTCATCAACCACCTTCCGTGCGATTTCCGTACTGAGTTTATCTTTCGTCTTATTTTTCACTGTCTTATCATAGAGCCAGTCGCATCCGAACCGCAATCCCGTTGTTGTATGAGCGACAAGAAGAGCGTACAGTCGCGCTTTGTGTTTACTATCTTCCTCGAGGACAAAATTTACTTTGACACCTTCGAATACTGTATCTAGCTCGAACGTAAAAGAGGCTTTCAGAAGCTGTAGAAGATCCTTAGGGACGATAATGGTGACATCGATCTTAGTTACGTCTCCACGCTGTAGGGGCCACTCTGGAGTTTTGAGTGTTTGTCCAGGTTTAACTGGAAGTACCTTGAGAGAAACTTCCCCCACCTCTGCTGTGCCGACAGACCAGCCACGGTAGTGGAGTTTGCGCTCAATCTCAATGCCAAATCGCTCGAGCGCTGGGAGGAGAACTTGATCCAGGTACTCGTAGGAGAGCGAGAAGCTGACGTTTGTGCCACCCTGAATGTGCAACGACATCGGAGAATTCTGGTCATCTCCACAGAAGATAAGAAATGGTAAAATAGCCTGAAAGACCAGAAGAAGACTCGCAGCAGAATCCGCTTTGACATGCAGTTTATTGCGGTCTGATTTTACATCTGCTGGAGATAATTGAGGAGCGAATTCAATCGTCTTGCTGCCAACAAATAGGCCGTTGACTTTTGCCTCGGTGACTTCAGCGAGCCACTTGATGGAGGTAACATGTTGAGCTTTCAGCCCTAAAGTGATGTCAGTTCAAGTTGATGCTCATGTGCCTCTTGTGCCTCTTTTACAGTAGTGAAACGGGAAAGATTCTTACCCCCTCCGGCCTTGTTGGCGCCTCGTTTCCCCGGCCGGTTTCCACGTACATTCTCAATGCAGACAGGCGTGCCTGTCAAGGCTGCAAGTCCAATAGCAACTCTAACGACCTGGCCTCCTCCCTCGCCGACAGTTCCATCAAGTTTCACCAGAGCCATAGCGAGACCTTTTGCTGCTGCCTACTCGTCCTTGCCCGAGCCTACTCAAGAGTCGTAGGAATGCGAAGAATAAAATGATGCTGGATGTTTTCGTGAATGAAGTCGAAGGAACACGTAGAGACTTGAAGACCGAGTCTGTATTAGTTGCAAAAGGAAATGGTTTGTGAGAAAGTGAACATGAAGGTATAGATAGGTACGTCAAAGACTGGACAGACTAAGCAAGAAGTCAAACGGCGAGGCCACCATGTGACTCAGCCCAATCTGGCCCCATGAGGCTGTATATAGAACAAGAGCAGTGTTTGCCATACTTTACATAAATTGTGGCTTTTTTGATAGGTGACAATGCCTCTCTGTACGATGTTTGTGTTCGATGAAATGTAGGAATGTCGGTCTTCGTACTCGTATCGACTCCGCCATGTTCGCCTTGGCGTCATCCACACACAGCCTTACCCGTTACAGTGTTACACCCACTACCAGAAACAACACCAGCGCCCCTCGCCCCTCGCTTTCGCCAGTATGTTGTTTCAAGAGATAATCGCCTGTTCTAGAGACGTGGATCCATACATACTCGAAGATGGAGAGATTGAGACGCGTACCCTCGGTCTCATCGTCAAGCACGGATTCGAAGTCGAAGAAGAAGCGTAACAGCTTTGCGACCAAGTTGTTCAAGACTAACACCTCAGAGAGTAGAGAAGATGTAGAAGCCGAGATAAGGATTGCTATTGTAAGTATCTCAGTGCATCTATTAGCTTCAGCACAGTAGCTAATTTGCCTAGACCTCCCACAATGACAAAACCATGTCTTCACGCCTTACTTTGCCCGACGTCTTCGAATCACCGCCCATGCTATCACCAGACTCGTTTGTTGGGGCATCCCAGGATGCAGATTTCCAGAAACTGCGAGACAATATACGGCGTATTAGAAAGGCCCCATCGGGGTCCGAGCCGAAGAATGTCGATGCAGCGTACGACGTATACAAGAAATTGAGGGAAGAGTCCGTGGAGATCTGCAGGAAGCTACTTCGCAAATCTCGTAAGTAGTTATACTTTGATTGTGCCAGTGCTCTGTGGCAGTTTAAGCGGCAAATACCAATAGGGCGGGTGGTTGGCAGTCAATCTCGTTCATTAAAATCAGCCAGTGCCTGAGCAGTCTGAAGGCCCGCATACCACACCCTCCTACTCCTGGCAGCAGCGAGGGCACCAGGAGAAGCCAGAATGCGAGCAGGATGGATGTAAACTTCTCCCAGAACTTTCAGAGTCACTCTGCATCACTTGGCCCACTTAGTGACCCGGGTTGCCTACCTTACGAAGGCAGAGGCCAATTCCATTCACCCAGCCTTGTCCCTCCTCCTTTTACTTACTTATCTTCAAGTTGTCTTGCTTATGGAGTTGGTCGCAGTATCTGAGCCTGATAGTTTATGGTTTTCTGACTAGAACTGCAGAAAGGAATGGACGAGATGAGTCTCTCGAGTCGGACATTGGTCCGCTGGAAACTCGGAGCTCGCATAGCGGTTCAATCACCGAAACCGCTCTTCCCTTTCAAGTTCATGAGCAGTGGCTCTCAGCAATAAACGAGTTCAAAGCTGTTCAGGAATCCTTAGTGGAAACTCTACGAGTTTCTTTACTGAACACCTACAAAAGCTACGAACCCGATGCTTCTGAGAATCAGGTACAGGCTTTTTTCATCGACAAAACACTTCGAGCAAACTTAATCTCAAGGATGAGGGATACAAGCGTCCGCCGTATGAGGTCCGAAAGATTGGAATTTTGGCCCAGGTACAGCATACGCTTCAGGAATTACGACCGCTTAAAGATTGAGCTTGATGCTACGGAGAAATTGTTCAATGTTGCGGACTCGGGAACAGCTCCAAACATGGCCATCAGAGAGTATGTGATTGCCAAAGATGGCGACATCATCCTGGAATTTGCAAATGCTGCGTCCGAAATACATCCCATGCTGCGTTTTCGCGTTTCCTCCCCTCTCTTGGCGCAAACCTCAGCACTTTTCTCGCAGATGCTGTCAAGTACACAACTTGATTCCGACATTCCTCCGGATATGATACCTGACCTACCCCCGCCGCCAACGAGAAGTGTATTCGACGACGGCAAGGAGGTAAGAGTCTATAAGATGCCTCAGATAGAACTCAACAAGGACGAGTCCCTGACAATCCTACTTCATGCTGCCCACATGCACCATCGAAAAGTCCCCAGGGAAATCGAGTTCCCTGTATTCGTTAGTATTGCTGAGGTTTGCTTGAGATACCGCTGTACTCAGCCTCTTGAATTGCAAGTGGAGTATCAATGGCTTCCTCAGTGGGTGCACATGGCTGTCGCTGATAATCCAGACGGCCTTTTGCTCATAAGTTATGCTTTTGGACTTCGGAGGATATTCACTCGGATGTCGAAGACTGCGATCCTAAATGCAGTCGGTGATGACGAGATACAGCGTAAAACGCTGTGGCCACAAGTAGTCCGAGATAAGATCAAGGCAATTCGGACCGCTAAGCTCAGCCAGATCCACGACTGTTGTACAAATGCCATTGGGGAATATTTTCGCCCCCCTCAGGATCAGAACACAAACCGTCCAGCTACCGTGGGGTCATTAGCATTCACTTCTTTACCACGCTGTCCCAAAGGCTCCCACATCTGCGATGCAACAAATCTGGGCTGGATGATGATGGTTTACAACGAACTTCGTATATTACCGAGCATCATGACCAGTATTGATTGCCATGACCTTCCCAAAACACCACATCGTAGCCTCAAGGAGTTGTGTGACTGCCTTCGATTGATGCCCAGTGCACCCCAAGTCCATACCGGTGTCTGCGACTATGCACCTGCATTTCGCAGTGCAATCAACGATATCTCTAACAGTATTCAGGGCCTCACACTCCGCGATGTCAGTGGGAAAAATGGATGGGCGCTGAGTAAACACGCTGGTCGAACTGACGATCATTATGAGAACCTGCCTCGAGAAGAACCATCTGAATTGCCTGCCACGATTCTACTAAAAAAGGAACCAGTCTCCATGTCTGACGATGTCGCTCTTCGTATCCTATCGCACGTGGATAATCTAGACGACCTCCAGTCAGCGGCCATGATCAACAAAGGCTTTTATGCCGCTTATCAAGCAAATGAAGTGGTGCTTCTCAGGAATATAGCCAAAGCGGATAGGGCTAGGAGATGTGCTATGTCAACAACGAGTCCTGTCAGGTCTGGAAATTACGGACAAACCCCACCGATCAGTCCTATGACTGCTGAAGAGGCACATAGCATTCTATGGCCACGTCATGGCTCAAATGGCAGTATACTACTAAATGAGGAAGCCTCGGACTCAAATGAGAAATACTTTCTGGGGGAGATACAGTATGTTGAGAACAAGGCAAGATTGATTACGAACAACAAATATTTGAGGGAGGAACAGGACAAGGAGTTGATATTTCGAGGGACTGTTAGTGATTGGATCTGATGCGCCTCGACGAGAAAAGAAGTTCTTCATATCCCGGATCGTTGGCTTGCAACCCGCGATTGCACTACCACTCGCAATTGACGGCAGCAGGGCTATGAGCCGAGGAATAGAGTGGGGGAGGATGAGATCTCCTTTAAGAATACATACTTGTTGGTATTCTCGAGTTCTAAAAGCAACAAAGGGGCCGTGATGCTGATCGTACTGTTGCTCTGTTTGCACGACTTCGGTTCCTGAATTACCAGTCTGAGTTGCTGAACCAAGATCTGGCTTAGTTCTCTAAGAGCATGAAGATGTCCAGTAACCCTGGCCAGCTCAGGGATTAATATAATCAAACGACAAGATGCTCAAGACGTATACTGTTTCCTTTGTTTAAAGAGGCAAAGGCGTTGGCGAGAAGGCATTGAGTTTGGTCATGGAAATGATGGCGCACATATACCCACACCGTAGCTCGGGTTTTAGACCACGCTAATTTGAATAATGTCAAGGCACGTTTACTTCATAGGTAGTGGTAGGTAATGAATTAATCCCTACATATATTCCTGCGGTAATACTTGGTCACGTGTAAAAGAAAACATTGAGGTCATCACCTCTCACCTGCATCTCTGTCCAATATCAGAGCCATCTCCCATTCAACCAATGTTCAAATTCCGCCCCCTCCGTAACTCCTCTATCAAACCCATCACTCACATCCCAAAACCCCACGTTACAGCTTACGTCAAAACTCAAGAATCAAAATGTCCTCCTCTCCCAGTACATCCCCAAACCCCAAAACTCCAGCAGCAACCATCAAATCCCTAGACCACCTCGTTTTAACCGTCCACTCCATCCCACTTACCACAAAATGGTACACCGAGAACCTAGGCATGAAGGCAGAAAAGTTCGTTAGTGCGGCAACGCCCGACATCACGAGGTGGAGTCTGGTGTTCGGAGGACAGAAGATTAATCTGCATGAGCTTGGGAAGGTATGTTTCTTCTTCTCTTTCTGATTTCTATGGGGGGAATATGGAATGGGGTTCAGTTAGTAGAGAAAGAAGGTTATCTGCTAAGCGGTGATTGTGTCGTAGGAATTCGAGCCGAAAGCTGCGAATGTAAAGCATGGTAGTGCAGATCTTTGTTTCCTCGCCAACGATGATGTGAAGCAGATAAGGCGGCGATTGGAGGGTGCTGGTGTAGAGATGGTGGATTTGGGGAGTGAAAAGCATGACGAAGGGACTGTCATGAGGATGGGTGCGCAGGGGAGGATTAGGAGTGTTTACTGTAGGGATCCGGATGGGAATTTGGTTGAGATATCGAATTATGTGGACCGACATTGAGTGGTTTCCTAGTAGGATGGTGGGAGTAGGGCAATGTGTCAAGAGGTGTTTGTATCACCATGATGAAAAGGGAATACTGTCTATTTTGTTCTACAGTGTACAAGTACTTTCTTAGGAGGTGATCCATCTCCCGTTTATTTGCTTCCTTCTGACCTGTTGACTTTATTAGCATTGCACCATATGTTTTCGGAATATAGGACTTACCATTGGCGCTAAGATTACAACGCCAACCCACAAGGCGAGAACTGTCCCTACTAAACTTAACTTATTAAAGCTCTTCCCTAGGATATCAAATGCCTGACTGGGTGTCACCCTCGTGCCGAAGATATCGATACCGTATGCGAAGAGCAAACTAGTACTCTCCAGTAATGCTGGGGAAGTGATGACGTTTTTAATCCCGATGACTTCACGGTTGTGGGTGATGATCATTTTTGGATCAAAGTCAATTACAGGCTGGTAGCGGAAAAGCCCTTCCTCCATTTCCAAAGCCGTGGGATCTCTCCCGACGGGACGGCGAGGGTCAAGGATTTGACGCGGAATTCCAACGATGGCATTCGAAAAGGACAGGGTGCAGAGGAGTTGTCGGGACGTGATGCCTTGTTTGGTTTGTGTGACCGACATGTGACTGATTGACTCGGGAATCAAGAACGATTGTGTAATGACGTGTGGAAGTGCGGGCTCTGCATTGGGGACGTCCGATGGCTCAATGCTAGAGGTGTTCACAGCGGAACCAAGAGGGCCACGATCGTTGGGAAGAGCAGATTCATATAGTTCGGAGATTATAAGTTGGTATCCCTTAGACAGTGGGAGCTGCTTCTCGGTAGTGCCCGGGATTGCGTCGCTGAAAAGCGAGTATGCGAACCAATTCTCTGTAAGGACAGAGGCGATTGGCTGCGTGGTATCGACTCCCGAGTGTGTGGTCGTGTAGAGGATATCCCCTGAAACGGAGTCCAAAAGATAAAAGGATGCCGTTGAGGCGGCATCTGAGACAGCTGTGACCAAAACAATGTTGGGGTTGAGATACTTGTACATAACTGTACGATCGCCCAAGACTCGTCCAATTGACGCAACAGGGTCATGGTCTGGTCTTGATACTACACTGATGACCTTTTGATCAGCTGGTTGAAAGGTCCAAGCAACGACAGGGAAAGAGTTGGCTCCATCAGCTTCGAACTTCAATCCCTTAACTTCCCCGTTAGTTCCTTGCACAACAAGGTTGTCCTTTGGTGCCCAAGCAGCTGGAACTTCTCCTGGATTGCCGTCAACACCAATTGGTAAGAACCATTTTCCAGAAGCGCTATCGACAACAGCAGCGCTTGTGGTAGGCGGCCAGGATCCGGGGCTCATCTTCTCAACGGTTGTGCCAGTAAATGTCTTCAACATAATATACTCGCCATCAGCACCTCTGACGGTCACAAAACCCCTTGCAGGCTCAACCCATAAGCCTTTGACATCCCATTTCTTGCCTGCCTGAATAACAAATGCTTTGGTATTCCAGACCACCTTTCCATGATTCCCTGCATTCAAACCGTAAATACGCCCTCGCTGGGTCGCAACAATAACCAGCTTATTAAATCCAAAGTTGTCGCGGACTAATTCGTCAGAATGAGCAGGCTCAACCGGGACGATGCTGCTTAAGAACCTCTTTGGCAACTCCATCAAATACGCTGGTAGATACTCCAATTCCTGAGCATGACGCGTAACACGATGCACATAGGCCGTAAATGGATTGTCCAAAGACTCGGCCTCAAGAGTCTTAGCCAGGCGCTCTTCGCCAGGAAGTTCGGCCCATTCGGCGGCAATTGCACCCGAAAGACCTTCAACACGAGTCCATGCCTCTACTCCATTGCGAACTAGAATCCAGTCTTCGTTTGAGGTCACAATTGCAGATCTGACAGCATAAGTGTCAGAAGATCGAGCAACAACTTCGGAAGTTGCGTGTATTAGAGCGCCATGGTCCTTGTCAACCTTGACTGGCCATCTTCCAAGAATTCCGTGTGAGACTGAGGAGACAACAATGACTTCATCCTCGGTTGTCCGAGTGAAGTAAACATTTGCATCCTGCGAACATGTCGAAACTGTTCCCTTGCCGGCCAGCTTGGGTAGCTCGTACGCTTTGTTGATAGCATGGGACTTCAAGTCGATATGGTATACATCTGCTCGAGTGGAAACAGCAGATTGACTATAAACCAAGAAATGTGCTTGTGATTGGACCAAATGGGGAGCATGAAGAGTGACCTTAACCAATTCTCCATCTGATTCTTTCAACGCCAAAGAATGCACAGCTTTCTTGCCCAAAATATTGACCTTCATTTCTCTGAAATCCTTATCCGTCCAAGCGACAATTGGAGCCGCCGAGTTGGCGCCTACGAGCAAGACGTCCTCTGGTCCGTGAACATCAGACTTAGAGGACAAAGTGTACTCGTCGATTTTCTTCCCAGTGACAGGATCCAGGGATGTAACCTTCACGCTGTATCCTCCCCAGGCTCCATGCAGGCTGACCAAGAAGACAGCTTGTAGATTTGTGCTGACCTGTAATGGCAAATCCGAAGTTTCGTCCGCATATTCCCATTTTACAGTGCCTGAAGTTCCACTCAATCGTCTCAGGATTGCCTTCTCTCCATCTTCGAATAGCGCGAGAACGTCCTTTGCATCCGAAGAGCCAGCGGCTGTCTCCATAACCTCCAGATCTTTCACCTGCCCTGCAAAACTGCTGCTCCATTTTGATCTTCCAGTCATCGCATCCCAAGCACCAGTAAAATTTCCAAGAGCGCTCACAACCATTCCGTCCCCTTCCACGCCCCTAAGAAGCCCATTTGCGCCATCAAGTCCAGCATCTAATGTCTGCCTCCAGACAGTCGCTCCTGTCCCTGGGTTTACAGCTCCAAGTATCCCCAGATCACTTAGGGTATACAACAGGCTTGCTTTGTCGTCCTTTCTTGGGCGATAAAAGAAAGTCGTGTCTTCTTGAGGCAGGCCTAGTAATTGATGGTGGTAGTCGATAACTCCGGCCTCATCTGCAAAGATGGCAAGGGTGGGGGAAAGGATTGTAATGGTCAGCCATAGGAGCTGCTGAGGAAGTCGCATTATTCTCGTGGGTGTGAGGGTTTGAAGCCTCTGGTGCAAAACGTTCAACGTTGTCACGGTGCTGTAAGCTTGTGAAAGCTCGCGATAGGTGTTACTACGGTAGCCGGACCAAGTCGCATATCATCATAAGCAAGGATTGTGGGGAAAAGCTTCAAAAGTTAGAGAACTTTTACCAACTAACTGCAATTGAACAACAATGACTCCACCAGACAATATGCCATCCTCCCGTTATGGACTGGCGATATAAGCAATCAGGCTACGGACATAGAAGCGGTCACCGAGAAGGGTACGAAGAATAGGATTACGAACTGCACACGACACCATCTCCCCCCTTCATCATCATAACCATCCAGCATGAGTTCCTGGGTCTCTCGAGCGAGTAGCTCTTCACAAGCGCAATTCGCCGCGACTGCGATTGTATCAGGGGCGGTAGTTGCAGGGGCAATTCTTGGTTACCAGCATGTTCGCCGGCAGGAAAAGGTCGAGGATTTAAAGAGGAGTATTCCAGAGTTGGGCAGCAAGTATCGCGCAGACAAGGTGCGTCTATAAATTTATGGAGAAAACGTTCAGAAGTTGAAGGGGGGAAAATGCTGATCTAAAAAGTGAAGCTTACAAATTATGGAGCTGCGACACCAGTTACTGGTTTGAGCAAAGAGGACGAACGGAGTGCTGCGCTGGCAGCGAGGGCACAAAAGGGAGATTATGATGACGGTACGACTCAATTAATTCTGGCCTTGTGCCTGGAATTGGAACAGATAGAGCTGACACGCCATAGAATTGATTCTTGAACAATTGGCGCGAAACCGAGTCTTCTTGAAAGACGACGGCCTAGCAAAACTTCGTTCAGCACATATAATAGTAGTTGGAGTTGGAGGAGTAGGCTCCCATTGCACAGCAGCCCTGGCACGTTCTGGCGTTTCTCACATCCGTCTCATTGATTTCGATCAAGTTACACTCTCGTCTTTGAACCGACATGCTGTGGCCACCCTTGCAGACGTTGGCACCCCGAAAGTCATATGCCTGAAGAAGCGCTTGCAACAAATAACGCCTTGGGTACAATTTGACCTTCGAAATGAGCTCTTCTCCAAGGTGGCAGCAGATACGCTTCTTGGTGCTTGGGAAGATGGAAGCAAGCCGGATTACGTGGTAGATGCCATTGACAACATTGACAGCAAGGTTGATCTGCTGGAATATTGTGTCAAGAACAACATACCAGTCATATCATCTATGGGCGCTGGTTGCAAATCAGATCCGACAAGGATCTTCATTGGCGATATCTCAGCTAGTACTGAAGACCCCCTTTCACGTTCCACACGCCGTAGACTCCGAGCCGTAGGCATCAGTTCTGGTGTTCCTGTAGTATACTCAACCGAGAAGCCTGGACCTGGAAAAGCTGAACTTCTTCCTCTTCCCGAAGAAGAGTTCCAGAAAGGAGCGGTTGGCGAGCTAGGTGTACTCCCTGATTTCCGAGTCCGAATTTTACCGGTTTTGGGTACCATGCCGGCAGTGTTTGGTTACGCTGTTGCAAACCACGTTATTCTGAAGACAACTGGATATCCCTGTGAATATATACCTGCCAAGGGCAGAGAGAAGATGTACGATGGCATCTTGGCACAAGTTCAGGGCTGGGAGGAAAAGCTCGCTAGAGCTACAACCCCTGGAGAGGACGCGCAAGGATTGAAGTTGGGCATAAATTTCAACGACGTTGGATACATCGTTGAGGAAGTATTCAGAGGAAGGAGCGCGATCAGTGGCGTCTCGACACGCTTGGCGCTGGTGCGATGGCGCAAACCTGCGGAGGGTAGTACAATGGACAAGAGCGTAGAGGGACAGAAGACTAGCAAAGTTACAATTGGTGACTTGGTGTGCATGACGAAGGAGGAGGCAGCTGTCCACGAGAAGCAGATCGTGAAAGGAGACAAAACTCCTGAAGAGTTTTACGACCAGGAAATAGTTGATACTGTAGAAGCAAGACTAGCTGAGGAGAAGGTTTATGAGAAGTATAGATAAACTCTACTCCCCGGACAATCTTTGGACACTATTCGTCTTTTTTGTTTCTATGGAAGCTTCTTTCCCTCTACACTCCTTAATTCTCGTTACGCTCACCTAGTGTTAACTCGAAGGCGTGCTTGTGCTTTGAAACGTGCATGAAATAGATTTGAATGGAAATCGAGGGAGAGCATCAAGGTCACGAAGAAAACCAAGGCTGAAAGTAAAAGTTCAATGTATCCATTTATCACAGAGCACAACTGCCATTCACAACTTCCATCCTATCTAAAATACTTCCAACTTAAACTCGCTCGCTGACCACCAACCCTGCGCACGGATAACCAGCCATCGACTCTGCAGCAGTCCAAGGTAAAAAACGTGTTTAGAGGTCCGCTGGAATATTATCAAGGGCATCAAGGTACCCTTTGGCGTATGTGCTATGCAGAATCTCCAACCAATAATTAAGGATTTCTAAATCCACTGCAGTTCGCCCTATCACGAGAGTATTGTAATCCATCCGAATTGCTTTAAAGCGAAACGCCTGTGTCGCAGCGTCCCTAGTCTTTCGTGGATGGATAGTGTTTTCGATGGTTCGAAACTTGAAGATGATGAAGGGCGGCAGTATCAGTTGTTGTAAGACGTTTACACAGCGCGCCATTGCGAGAACTTGGTTTGTAGGATCACAAGAAATCAATGACGCTTCAAGATCCTATGCCCAGTTAGCTTTTGTAAAGCAGTAGAAAAACAGAAACTGCTCGCGGTAGACCCAAAAGGCTTATCACAAGCACAAGATTACTTTTTGTTACACAACAGTCTTGAGGATCAGCCAAGCGATGATCGCCAAGCAAGTCACACTCCTTACAAAAAGTTCACAGGTGCATCTTGTAATCTCAATAGTGAATCGACGGTAGTTAGTACTCACAAATTTGAAAAGGGGATTAAAAGGAGTGTCCGAGAGGAAATCCCATATCATAGGTGAAACAGATATGTCCCAGGGTTGTACTAAAGCTACTTGATCGGCTTGTGCTCGTTGACCGACTTGTGCTTGTGAGGATTGTCGCGGAATCTTGAAATCTGGGTTAGCATTATAGTCGGCCCGTGAAACCATATCGAGCTCCTGTTGAAGACAATCGTTGTCGGGCTGTGAAGAAGATATGGACCTGGCTTGTGCTTGTTGGTCGGCGTATACTTGTAAGCGAGCATCGTCGATCAGTGAAGTCGCATCGTGCAAACGTCGAACAAATTCGCTTTCGGCCTGTGAAGCAGCATCGTCTGATTGTGGAGAATGATCGCCAGGTGACGACATGGAAGACATGATGAAGGATATATTAATTCTATGCTGGATATAACAAACTGTCGTTAGATTGAGTATTGGTGTTTGCTTCATGAAAGAAGATACGAAATGGGACATAGAAGAGCTGAGCTAGAAATGGAATGAATAACTCATAGGGAAAGGGGAAATTAAGCGAGCTCGCAGTTGAAAGTGCACTCCAGTAACCGAGCAAACTACATGATAAGCCTACCCAAGGTAAGTATTGAAACAGCAGTTGCTTTCGCTAGAAGTTTAATTTGGATATCCTTAATATATCTTCGAACGTAATTGTATTGCAGGAGTTTTTGTATTGCATTATTCAATGAGCCAAACATATTCAGTGATTCAGACATGTCGTTACTTCCCTATAGGTACTTCCCTGAAACACCCAGGCATGTGATTTTTGTTTTCGGCAGTGAAATAGAATCACTTCTGTTGGTCGGTCTTCAGACAACTTGCTGAGCTCGTGAAAGAAAAAGACTGAGTGTCACTATCACTGACTACCAGTGAAGGCATGCCTAGTAATCTAGAACGCGTTTGTGCGCAAGTCTCGCTATTATTTAGGAAAGAAGGCATGGCATACAAGTTTTGCTAAAGACTCTTTAGAAAGAATCCAGACATATTCGCATCCAAACCAATCTTGTTTCCTCCATCCATAGCTTCCCCACAATCCCATCAGAGACTGGCTACGCCTTATTCCTTTATTTATAGATAGGAGAAGTCCAATTCCGTCCAATTCTCCTAACCCAACAAGCTTCTGCGATCAACTCAAAGAAAGCAACTGTCTCCCGATCAAACTGATTCAATCCCGTCCTCCATAACTCCGAGATTTCCTCCTTGGCACTCAACAGGTATCCTTGAGCCAGTGTACTGCCCACGCACGGGAGTCCAGCAATACAGACGTGAAGTCGAAGGCGGACGATTGCTGGAGTATTTGGTTCGGCGAGAATGGCTTTGCAAGCATCGCGGAGCTTGTCACAGGTTCTTGTGGGTTGCTGTTGGTGCCGTATGTGAGTATGGTTTCAAAGGTGCGGAGGGAGAGCATGTGTTTACCGGTGAGTACTCGCGAAGTGAGTAGATTTCATAGAGTGATAAAGAAGACAGATCAGTGGGTTGAGATTGAGGAGCTGGTGAGGAAGCTGATGAAGAAACAGGCCACCAAGACGATGGAGAAGATGGTGCAGAAGCTAATGGTGTTGGGGGGTATCGGGCTTGACTTTCGTTATCAGAAACTTCGACTCTGTCATCTTCGCTAGGCTTCGGCATTTTCAAGACTATCTTGATCCTCTTATATTCTTTAGGCTTTGGCATCTTCAAGACTATCTTGATTCTCTTGCGAGGTTGAGAAATGTCGTTATCCTCCGCCATGGTGTTGTTGATGAATAGATTGGAGTGTGTGCGTGGTGGTGATGTTGTGTTTTGGTTTTAGCTGCGAAGGTTGACACGGATGATTTCACACGTCTTGACACGGATCTGCTGATGCTAGCTCGGTGCCTTGATCTAAACTTCCAATTCGGTGTGAATGAAAGAGCGAGAGTTCTAATTGCCTCGTGTCGCTTAATTTCTAACTACTGCTTTTGAGCCGCGCTCAAAGAATCAACTTCGACCTTTTGAGTTACTCAAGCTAATTCAGTAGCTCAAAGCACAAACTTATTCTATAGTACTTGCTCTGGAAGCATGAAATATGCTAAGTATTTGATATGATCTTCAACAACCTTGTGCAAAGCCTACATGGTAAGACTTCTCCATTTTGTTACTATTCTTTATTATGCTTTGTATATTGTAATCTGTAATCATTTCATGTTCCTTAAACTAACTCAGTGATTCACCTATGCCTTGCCATGTAGGTTATAGTCTAGGCCTAAACATGAACCAATTCAAGTAACTCAATCAAATACAGTGATTGACCCATATCTGCCTTTTACCTTAAATTTCTAGCCATAATATACCCACTTCTGATTACCCAAGGGAACTCAATCACTTATCAATCCAGTCCTACGATCAACCTTCAACCAGCTAATCTCAAAGCTCATAACGCCGAGATCTCCCTTTATTTAAGGTCTCAATAAGGATAAGGCAATAACCGTGAATTCAATCCAATACTAGTAGTTTCAAGAGAAACGTAGCTCACAATCAATGCATTTTCAATCACACTTTATTATCATTATTGCAGCTAATGTAAACTACTTTAAGGCTCTTAGTAATAAAATATAAAAGTAGACCTCAACTCTTAAGTTGTCACCATGTCTGCACGATTACAGAATAAACATGCTAGCACCTTCACCTCAATCTCCGTCCAAACACTTTCCTATCTACGAATAATCCCATCATTTCCATGACGCAAATCCAACCAAGTCCCATCCACTGAACAACTAATCAATGCCTTTCTCGATAATACCCAATAGCCAATCCTGTGATCCTCATAATCTAAATCCTTGAAAACTGCCGACTGCTCCAAACCTTACCAATTTTCAAAGAAAAGCCATTCCAGTCATCTCAGTCATCTCAGCACCACTAGAACTCTCCTCACTCCCATCAATTCTCCTCCGTCTGGAGTTCAAGAACAAATCCACCATTCTCTTACTCCCCAATTGCTGCGCATCAACCTTCTCCATTCCTCCATCAACTCTGTCCCAATTACCTGCATTCTCTTCCCCCACTCCAACACCAGTGGATATTGTCATATTTCTCAAATCATTCGTGTGGCCTCCAAAATCTACCAAAGTCTCATTCTCATTCTCCCTTCCACTCAGGGGTGCTCTTTTATCAACACGGCTATTCCTCCTCACCAATTTATTGCCCGTGATAGACGCGTTGTCATAACTCTTTAGAGTTGTCTGGCTGCTATTTCCACTTTTCAAGCTTTTGGCAGGAGTATCTGCAGCCTTGAGAGTACCCTGACTTGTGTTATACTTGTGCAATACATTCCTACTACCGGCACTACTAGCAGATGTAGCATAATTGTGTACGCTATTAGGTGTCCTACTACCAACAGAATCCTTTGTCTGAGTGTGTTTCGGGGGACTGCGAGGTGGAGGCATTGGCGGCGGAACTGGAATCATCGATTTGGAATCTATGGTTGACTCTGCCAAATGTGTAGATGAGGGCTTCTTGAGGATTGGCTTGAGAATGGGGACACTTTGATTCTGAACAGCACCAGCTGGGGTATAATTCTTCGAGTTATTATCGGCGCTTTGTGTATGACGATGACGACTGGGGCCATTTTTCATTCGAAGATCATTGATAAAGTTGCTGATGTTACGTTGTGGCATTTCTTGCTCCCCATATACTTGCTCCAAGACAGGAACAACATCTGCTGTTGCATATTTCCGTGCTTGCGTAAAGCTTTGCTGCAAGATATCTACTGGCTGTTTCACAACACTAACCTCTAGGGGCATGGCTGCTGTGTCTTCGTCGTCTATTTGTGCGTTCTCCCTCCTATGACCATGCCCTAAATGGAAGGATCTTGGGATCGATGGGAGCGCATAATTGATTGGCTGGACTGAGATGGTCGAAGTCGAGTCATTGAGTTTTGGCCGTTCAAGTACTGAGACTTGACTTGGCATCCAACCTTTCCACTCGTCTGACCCTTCAGAGGACGTGGCCCGATGACCTTCTTGAAGATTGGACGGCCGATAGACACGTTGGTCAACAACCATTAAATCACACACTCTAGGCTTTGTTAATGGTACCAGTGTGCTGTTCTCTGTCGATAGATGCAGGCTGGTGGCTGATCCTGTATCAGTCGAATCACTTGCTATCCGGGATCTCTTCGAGTGAACACTTTCACTATACAATCTCTGCCGGTCGTCAGGTGACAGGAGTGGCATAGACCCAGAGTTTGCAAAAGGAGTTGTGTCTTTATTATTAGCAAGAGCCAAAGTACTGGTTGATGCAGCTGGCGTTTGCCCGCTTGTTGTGCGTGAGTAAATACTTTCACTATATAACCTTTCTTTCTCAGGATCCTTTATTGCCGCTCTCGGCACTGCATTCTCATCGTTAAGCAACAAAGGATTTCGCAGTGGACTCAGAATATAAACTGGGGAGTCTTCAATCTTAACAGCCGGTGGATTATAGTTATAGTCTGCCAACGCCTTACGATACGGGCTGGTAGTCCTGGGTAGCGTCATTGCAGACCCGCCAAAGAACGTTGACCGTGATTCTCGAAGTGCTTTCTTTTTTACTTCAGCCGGTCGAGGGGCAATGACCGGCTCGTTGCGCATGGCAATCTCTTGTGGCGTCCAGCCCTGACTTAATAAAAATTGCTCTTCTGTGAGTCGTGCTTGCTCTTTTACGACTTGTGCTTGCCCCCTTGTACTTCGTGCAGTATAATATGAGTTGATGCTCTGTTTCTTAGAAAGAGTTGATTCATTCGAGTGCGCGTTGGCGTGATCATGGCTGTCACTGACATTGCCCTCGTTATGACTCTGACGCTCTGGCGAAAAGACATCATCGTGTTGCCGACCACGAATGCCATGCGTAGACACAGCAGCGGCCCACTGGAGGTTCTCTCTGCTGTAATTGCCTGGTTGATCTCCGGCTGCGGGATAGAACTCGTCAGAGGAAGCATATTGGGAATTGTAATGAACATTGCTTAGAAGAGAGCCAGTGCTTCCAGCTTCTACACTTCTACCAATCCATGCGTCGGACGCTGGGACCTGCCTGATGGTCGCCGGTATCCGACTGAGTCCGCGGCGTCTATCGTGCGCATCAACAGAGCTACTTCGGGTGGGGAGTCGCTTGGGAGACAGACTGTCAATGCTGTTTTTTCGGGACGCCGCAAGTCTTGCTTGTGGACTACTCTCATCTAAGCGTTTCATTAGAGCTGAGTACACTCTGGCACTGTCAACCGGTCCTGGCAAAGGAGGTGGATCAAGAGCACCGCTCTTACCCTGTTTCTGACTTGAAATCACAGGATATGCTGAGTATTGGTTGGTGGCGGGTCGACGATTGACGGTTGCCGAAGAATGATGTATGCCATGCTCATTTATGATAGAGAGACGTTGTTGCTCTCTCCTATCTGCATCAGCTTGAGCCCGAGCTTGCGTAGAAAGGCGTTGCTGCTCATATTTGTCAAGCTCATTTTGGGCACGAGTTCGACTTGAGATGGTATTATTGTTACTGCTAACTGCCCAGCTGGTGACGCGAGATTTATCAGAAGCATTCTCACTTCTCATGCTCTGGACACTTCCAGCTGCTGATCTCAGCTGCTGGTCTGATGCTACAGCATGAAGTGCTGGCTGTCCTGAAGCAACCCTAGAAATTGCTGCTTCACCTGAACGAGGTATATGATGAAAGCTGCTGTTCTTGATTTCTTCATCGCCCCTGTACTTGCGGACGTGTGTCTCATGTGCCTCGACTTGTTGGCTAGGTATGTTGATTTCTGATATGTCTTTTGGGCTTGTTCCAAAAACCTTTCTGAGCTTGCCGAAGGCTCTTTTAGCCTTACCTTTCAAACCTGCCCCTTTGGGTGAGGTGGAATGGTTGGTGGATGAAATAGGATTTCCATAGCAGTTGCTATTGCCCCCACTGCTGCTTCGGACAGACTGGCGGAAAGATTTCTCCTCTCGTGCTTTTCGGGACCGAAATATGAAGGATGGCTGTGCCCTGAGTCTTTGCTGTTCAACGTTGTGTAAGAAATTATCGCGAGCAATTTGCACGGCAGTATCGTTTCTGTGTCGTGTACTGGGCAGCACATGATCTCTGCCACCACGGAGGAAGCTCATGGATTTCTGAGCTCTTACTCCTATAGTCCCAGACGCCGATGAGTCTTGTGGGGGATGCTCGATGAATGAACGTTCGTCTCTTGTAACTCGGCTGTCCGGCGTGCCGTTTGTATAAAAGACACTTGGTGCTTTTAGTGGACTGAACATAGACGTAGACTTCCGAATCCTTCTGTATGATGAGGGTGTAGAAGCGATGTCGTCTTCGCGTGTATAATACTCGTCGTATGCCAGAGCAGTCACAAAGCTTCCACTTGTGCCTTTTCCAATCGACGCTTTACCGATTGAGGATGATCGACTCGGTGGGCGATACTGTGCAGGGACGGGAGCATTGGTGGTCATGGCCCGAGGTCTGAGAGAAGCATTGCTGGCTTTTGGTACGATAGCAGCCTGTGATGCTCTCGCAGCTAGTGCTTGCCGTCTTGGAATGGCATTAGGACCTGCAAAACGAACGCTTTGTTGTCTTTTGATAAGTGGTGGCGCACTGGCACCATCGCTTCTGTCCTCTTGAGATATTCCTGGCTGTTCTCGCTGACTATGGTTCCTGGATATATCGCTATTAGCGTTGCTCCTTGCCTTTGCTCTGGCAAAAGCTAACGTTGCTGCAGTATGTGCAAGATGACGAGCGACCTCGGGGTCAATGGGTTCGTGTTTGCTTTGAACTGATGAGGTGGATTTACGACGGCTCAAGCTGTCCCTTTTGGAGTTACTTCGTCCAAACATCTTGACGATGCAATGCGATTGTTATTTAAAAGTTGTATTTTGGTAATGAAGCTTGTAGAATGCAACGCAGCTGGTGTTGCTGGAGGCATGCAGGTATAACCAAAAGTTGCCAATGTGTACAGGAGAGAGGGAATACGAGAGTCAACAACAATAGCCATTAATGTTAAGTGAAGAAAGAACAGATGGATGGCGACCAGGGAAGGAGCACCCCATCATCGTCATCCAATTCTACCGGGAAGTAGGGCCCACTATCTTGACAATTTGCAGAACAGCATATAAAATCACGGCAAGTCTGATTGGGAAAAGGTTGATACAATTTAAGTGACCCTCTATTGTGTGTTACGACAACAGCCAAACTAAGGAAAGGTGAGATCCATGACGCAATGAAATTACTCAAAAATGCATACAGCTGGAGTCAGCCTTCTACTCCAGTCCATGACCATGCTCCATGTATAATAAAACCCGTACAAGACTATGGTTGTCTTGTAATGTGACATCAATGTCAATAATAACATCTATGACACCTCAAGACCGGAGCTCCTCAAAGAGCTCGTTAAGTTCCTTCTCAACGGTCTCAGAGATCTTCTTTGAAATCTTCTCTGTCTTGGACAGCATCGACTCGGTTCCCTTGACAATCTTTCCAGAAGCGACATTGAAATCCTTCTCAATAGCAGCCTCCAAAAGCTCAATGGTGGTTGGCATGGTGGAAGGAGCCTTGGCCTTCTTGACCGAGTAACCACCTGCCTTGATGATGGAGGAGTAGTTGGAAGATCCACCACCGTTCCATGCAAGCACGTTTGCGGTGTTCGATGGGACATCGGAAAGAGCACCGACGGTGGCAATGCTGATGAGGTTCTCCTTCAACTTCTTTGGGGTAATCTCAGCAACAGCGTAGTCAGAGTCTGAGGATGGTTGAAGGGAAAGATAGTAGGCGAGAAGACCAGCAATGTGAGGAGAGGCCATGGAGGTACCCGAGATGGTGTTGGTAGCGTACTTGCTGCCGATCCAGGTAGAGAGGATGGACAATCCTGGGGCAAAGATGTCGTTGCAGGTTCCGTAGTTGGAGAAGTATGCACGAGAGTCATCAAGAGCTGATGCACCGACAGTGATGGCCTGCTCAGCGGCAGCAGGGGAGTAGTTGCAAGAGTCGGCATTATCGTTACCGGCAGCGACAGCAAAGTGAATACCAGCGTTGACGGCACCATTGACGGCACGATCAAGAGCGGGAGACTTGCCACCTCCAAGAGACATGTTGGCAGAAGAGCCCTTGAAGCCCTTCTTTCCCTTCTTAGCCTTTTGGATGTGGGCGTTGGCAGCCCACTCAACACCCTTGACGACATCGGCCATTGTTCCTGAACCGTTAGACTTGAGGACCTTGACAGCGTAGACGTTGGCCTTCTTGGCTACACCATACTTCTTGCCAGCAACAGTACCGGAGCAGTGAGTTCCGTGTCCGTTTCCATCCTCATCAGCGTCGTTGGCTGGAATGGTCTTACCCCAGTGTGCACGACCCTCGAAATCAACGTGATCAACGTTAGTTCCGGTGTCAATAACGTAGACATCAACACCCTCACCCGCATCAGCGGCGTACAAGTATTTGTTGAAATTACCGAACCCCAGACTGTCTCGGTGGGAGATACGAGCGAGGCCCCATGGGGCGTTCTTCTCAAGCTCCCCTTCAGTCTCACCGCCTAGAGTGTGAACAAGGGAGTCCTTCTCAATGTACTCGACCTGCGATGGGAGCAAATTAGCAAGCGTTTCTTTTGATGGTTGCGGACAAGCTCTTGATAAGACACAATCACGTGCGATATTGACGGATTACGCCATAGCTTGCTTCAGGCTACAACAGTCGCTCTAGACAATACACTGATGCTACTAACAACGAGTGCTATGATATACGTATGGTATTCCACGCGCTTCAAATCTCAGGGGTCACAGTGTTGTAAGGGGGTTGGATTGATGGAAGCTAGGATACGTACATCGGGGTGTCTTCGAACCTGCTCGATGACTGAGTCATCGAAGTGGCCAGAGTATCCCAAGAACTCACTCCCAATGTTGTATGTGTGCTTCAGACCCTCAAAGATATCGGTCGTGATTGGGAATTGGGATCGCTTTCGGAGCTCAGTTCGCTGTGCTTCGCCGACGTTGTGGATGTCTTGCACCCAGCTGTGATGGTCGGAGGCGGTGGCCTCGGTGACGTGCTTCTTGAAGACAACGATGTATGAGTCGGGAACGTGTTCAGCGTTGGAAGCTGAGATGATAGGGGCAGCGTCGCCATGGATCGTCTCGGTATTGAAAGCCGGTGCAGCCAAAGCCAACGGCAGCAGCGTCAAGCTGCTGATAAGACGCATGATGAATAGGAATGAAAGACAAGTTGATAGATGTGTCTGCCTGCGACCGTGGATGGGGAAATGAGAGATACAATGAGTTGTGAAGACAGTTGATGATTCTGTCCTCGAGCTGAGTTGATGTGAAGGCTGCTTGTGTTGTGAGGTGAGGATGAAGGAGGATGATGATGGGAGCTCCCCAACCTCGACCTATATGCGCCCGAGGCGAAGCACTAGTCTAGTCCGCTTTCGGCCAGGTACCTTATCGCGTCTCTATCGCAACCAAGTCGTCATTACCGCTTGTGCCTGATTCAAGCGCCAACTGGAGACAATGGAGAACAACGACTGCGAATAGGAGTTTGGGGACTTGAACTACGAAGCACTAGACAATTCCACCATCATTCGGTTCATTCAAAATACTATATCAAGCTGTGGAAAGGAGAGGGCGTTGTGTTGTGTCTTCCCTTCAGTTGGCTTTATGTGGGTATCCAAGAGCTCTCTAAAGAACAGCTCTCCACCTTTAGTTACGGCACGGAGTTCCCCCACGCTGGAACACGAACGAGCGAGCGTACTAACCTGGAGCGCCTCTGTGTTTCACTCAGCATAGGTACCTACCTACGCTACGACTACGGTACAGTACAAACACAACGGCGTGCTCGTAGCTCCACGTCCACATTCAGTATCGTGCAGGCTGCCGATAATTGGTTCTAGGTTGTTTAAGACGTTTAAGACACACTTGCTCGTCTGACTCCTTTACTATCTAAACCTCAGTCTAAACTTAACGCATGAGCGACATCGTTCCGCCACATTCCCCAGGGGTTCCACCTGTTCTCGTGATACAAACGAGTCAGCCTCCCGCAATGGGACGGACGACCTGAGGCATTTTGACAGACCGACAATTGACATGATGCGAATAAGTAGGTAGGATCTGTGAAGGATAGCCATCTCTTCTGTAGCAACAAATTCAATTACGAGCATCTGCTACTTCCACTCGTATTATCATAATATAAAATAGGCAGGCACCTTACAAGCTCGCTGTCTTGCTGCAACTTTAAGTGCAGGTATGCTGTTAGACTATCTCACGTGCACAGCGCATTAATGTATCTCCGAACTATGTCTTCGCTTGCGACTCGCATCGCGAAACGAGGCAGATGGTGGCTATTGAGTTGCGCAGCTCCGCCTGCAAGAAATCGACCAACAAGATAAAACGATCTAAAGAAATAGGGGAAGTCGACACATTTGATCTCGCTGTAACACTGCTACTTCGCTGAATACTCATCAGTTGCACACCCGTCCAGTCAGCAGGCATAGACAGTGAGACATTTGGCAGACCAAGTTCGATGACGACCAGGCTACACAGCAGCCTGGAATTTCAATGGGCTTGAGACGGGACGAGATTACACACATCTCATGAAGGCAGGGAGGAATATTCTACGCGCCGAGGAGACGGGGAGCTGTTAAATCATGTCGACACGTTCTCGGAGGCAACGAACTTCGACTTCTGCCTCGTCCCCACCCGAAAGCACACAAGCTACGGCAGAGCTACAAGTTCTACTCAATGCCCTTTCAGCTACACTTTGCGCAAATACAGACACTGCGTACCCCGACCTGCGCACTCTCATAGACCAGGCTCAGTCCATTCGACTGTACCTCATAGCTTCCTCGCAAGCTTTGCGAATAAGAGACGACTTTAGACACCTCAATGGGTTCCAGTTGATCCTAGATACACTTCGAACATTTTCGGGGTTCTACCACCCAACAAAGAGGAACCATGATGACAAAACACAACTGTTCGAACTCCTAGACATAATGCTTGGCGTATTGGCACAAGCATTCCGAGAACATCATGGAAATCGAAGATATTTCAAGAGACGAGTTGAAGGAGGTGGATGGGCAGCTCTCGAACAAGCAATAGCCAGCATTGGAATCGGAGGTAGTGAGTCTGATATTTGGGGAGAGGCGCAACTTTTTGGCCGACTACTTGCGTTTGCCTTGGATGATAAGAGATTCCAATCCTTATGCCAGTCGCTCGCCGATTCGCACCCTTCTGTCCATGAATCAGAGCAAGCGCTAGCTGAAACTGACGAGGAGGCCGAATCGATTCTTGCTGAGCTTCCGCTTGTGGTGGAGCATGGGACAGAGATTCTGCGAGACGACGAGGCATTTTTACAGCTGGCGGACAAGAAACTCCAGGACATCCTGCGAGATAGCGCCTTACTATGTAATGCCGACATCGTACCAACAATTATTGATTTTTGGAAGACTATTCCTCGCAATCCGAAATTACCCGTCAATCCAGCTGCAATGCTAGTCATCTTGACCCTATCCAAGATCTCATCTGTTTCCAGCCACAATCTCCTAGCTCTTCATTCGACTGGTATCTTATCTACACTATTACCATTTGCATTCGAATCCAAGACGCCACTAGCTGTTACTGAGCGAAATGCTTTAGAAGGTCTTTGTGAGACCTTGATCTCCTCAGGAGTCAATACTTTGAAAGATGCTCAATATCTGCTTTCCAGCACGTCTTCTGCTGCCGCCGACTTTCTGCTTCGAGCGTTGAAATTGTCCCATGGTCCAGCATATATTCAATTTGACCTCTCATTGCATGGTTTCGCGTCCATTGAACTACCCACCTTGGGGCGACAATTTCCTCCACCAGGAGAAGGCTACTCCTTTACAGCTTGGATATTCATCGATCGCTTTGATTCAAATGCCCATACAACAATATTCGGAGCATTTGATTCTACACAAACCTGCTTTGTACTGGCTTATTTGGAACAAGATACTCACAATCTCATTCTCCAAACTTCTGTCACGTCGTCAAGACCTAGTGTTAGGTTTAAATCGACTGTGTTCAAGGAGCGTCAGTGGTACCATATTGCGATTGTTCATCGCCGGCCACGAACTATGACATCGAGCAAAGCGGGCCTCTATATCGATGGGGAGTTCGCTGAGCAAGTCAAGTGTCAATATCCTGCACAACCCCCCCTTTCCAACGGAAGCACTGAAAGCTTTGCATCTTTTACATCGTCAAACACGAGGACGAATCCAGTTCAAGCTTTCTTGGGTACACCACAGGATCTCTCAGCGCGTCTTGGGAGAGGGGTAGTGTTTTCTCGCTGGTCGCTAGCATCGGCATTTCTTCTGGAAGACATACTGAGTGATGATCTAGTAGCTGTGTATCATCGACTAGGACCCCGATATAATGGCAATTTTCAGGATTGTCTCGGGTCTTTTCAAACTTATGAAGCTTCGGCGGCTTTGGGAATGAGAAACCAGGTGATGCATCCGGGTAAAGACGGCGAAACTTCTGAAATAAGCCTTGCTACGCATGAAAAAGGGAGCACGCTGCTTCCTGAGTCCCGGATTTTGCTTAGCATTCAACCCACAGCGGTCTTTGGAGATGACGACCGCTATAAAGGCCATGAACCGCAATTCCTTCGTGGACTAAACCGAACTGCTGCCAGTAATCTCTTCCAGCTAACGCACAATAACGGCACTTCAATCGCTATCAATGTCGCAATTCCTCCTATAAACGAGGCCCTTGTTCGTGCTCAAGGTACGACAGTGTTGACTGGCGAGCCAGTAGTAGTTGTCCCTCAGTCCCTGGATCATGCGATATGGCGCCTTGGAGGTATGACGGGAATTGCACTTAAAATGGTAGAGGACGCAAATACGAAGGATAGTATTGTACGCGCTGTGGAGATTTTGTTTGAATGCATTAAATCTAGCTGGCGGAACAGCGAAGCTATTGAGAGAGAAAATGGTTATTCAATTCTGGGAGCCTTGATTCGTGGTAAGATTGGGGCGGGAACTGTAGTCTCTTCCAAAACCCACGACTCCGAGGCCCCGCAGATGAGTAGTGACGATCGAGATAAGCTCGGGTTTCAACTCTTAAGTCTTGTTCTGGACTTCGTTGGATACAATCACAGCGAACCGGAAGAATCGTTCATCATTAATCCCCTCGCATATAGAGTCTTGCTTGTTGATTTTGACATGTGGCGAAAGACGGCGCCAATCACACAAAAACTGTACTACAAACAGTTCATTACTTTCGGCGTAAAAAGCAAATCTCATCACATCAATTCGCGACGGCTATTCCATATGCGTAAGTTGCCCGTCTGGAGGCTGGGTCTCTTTTGTGCTGATATGAGACAGGTATCGTCAAAAGATTTTTAGATGCTCTCAAATCGGAGTCATTTTCACGCGACATCATCCCCTCATTCATTGAGGCTCTCACGACCCTGGTTAAATGCAACATGACTGCTGAAGTGTTCCGCTCCCTAGCTTTATTCATCACATATGCCTACCACAAGCCATCCATTTTAAATTCTCGTCCAACAAAGCATGGGACCCTTCCGAGTCGCACGAACAGCGTTGCAAAAAGACCGACAATCAACACAATGCTTGATGGGAGCGAAATTGCTTCTTTTATTCTGACAAAAAGAGAGCTAGGTAACAAAGTACTCGAGATGTACGCTGGTCTTCTTTGCGAGAAAGGGAGCACAGCAAATATTCAAAGATTTGCAAAGACAGTAACGAACAAGGTAAACGTTTTCGCGTACAAGAATCATGCTCCTGCTAACTTCAGACAGTGGCTTTTGTACCTTTTGACAGAAGATGACCCAGAAGTTGTTGTTCATGGTAGCAGAATTTTAGCCCGACTGCTTGTGGTTCACGGCGCTGTCTACACAGGAAGATTTGCTACTAAATCTGGAGGGTTTACCATCATGCGACACCGTCTCAAGAGGTGGTGGGATATTCCGACACTATGGCCAATATGTTTCAGCATTCTCTTTAATCATGATGTTGCAGAAATTGACTTCGAGAGGCCGTTTGAGTTATTTAGTCTTTTAGAGACATTCTACTCCAGCAAGGTGGTTTATCCCGGAATACTGCCTGCACTCACAGCAATGTTGCAGCATGGCTTGAAAGACGTCCTTCGAAACCAAGAGGACCCCGATTCTCCCCACAGTGGTGGTGGATCTCCACAATCTAAAATCCCAAGTCTGAATGTACCAAATGGCCATTCTCGTCGCAGATCTATGTCTTTGACGAAAGAGCTTGAATCACGACGTGGGCTTTTCTTCTTCTTTTTCTGGACGGACTAAAGTGCTGACCTATAAATAGAAACACATCAACACAAAAAGGAACGCCTTGGTGGGCAGGCAAGTGTCCTGCACACGGTCATCCGTTTCTTTGCAGACTTGCATTCTAAGTCCGCGGAGTTCAGGGAATTTGCAGTATCTTCGGATTATATCAGGCTACTACTTGCGGTGCTTTTTCCTGTCATTGTTAGCACTGATGCAGTCAGCCCTGAGACGGAGCTCAATTCAAAGGACTCGGCATTGACTTTTGAAGGCACCGACGTTGTTATTCGGCCGATCTCTCGCGTCACATCTATGCCTGCTCCTATTGTACGCACCTCGACTGTGGAAACGCTACTTCCTCAGAGCCCGAGTCCGAGTACACCTAGAGCCAAGCCCCTACGCCGAGGCTCCGCATTCATTTTGTTGACCTCCCGCCCTTCCGAGTACAGTCCATCTTCTGCAAGATTAAATCTTGTCATGTCGCCTAAGAAGAAAGTCGCAGCACAGAAGGTTAGCAACGGCGTCGTCGAGGGTCTTCTTGAACTCGTTGTCAATGTTTTTATCGACCAAGTTATGGCGCGTAAGGACTTTGCTGGTTTTGGACTTTCCCTAAAGATCCCTCCCGGGTTTCAAGAGCATCAAGCTTATTTCGAAACTTATCTGCTTCGTAACACTATATCGCAGCTTGATAACACGATTCAGTTCGATCAAAAGTTGTTGTGGGAACCGAAGCTCATCCAGAACATGGCTCGCTTCACCAGCCACATTGGAGAGGCCGTTTACGAAGGATGGTTTTTGGGTGGAGCAGAGCCTTTGTTGGACTTTGCCGGCACGCTGTTGGAATATCTCCAAAGACCCGAAATATCTAAGATCAAGAGCGTACGACTCTGCAGCCAGGCTGTGCTAGCTATCAAGACTGTCTTTTTGAGGGTCGTGCTGTTGCGACTGTCAGAGTTGGACAGCGCCGATGTTCCAGACAAAGAGGCATTGGCTTTCATGGACAAACTCCTCTACTGGCAAACTGTGGTTCTGTCATCTGAAGTTGGCGAAGATGATTTCCTGAAGCTAATATGCTATCAATTATACATAAAACTCGTTGACTCTAGGGAAAAAATCCGGTTGGTGGCTGCAAATCTCTGGCGTATCTTACTAGTACAAAAGCCAGAGGAGACTTCGAACATGCTGAATCAGTCAATGTCGAGCGAACAAAAGCACCTTACGTCTGGTTTCAAAAAGCTCATGGAATTGGACGATGAAACTTTCGTTGGCTGGGTTGATGACCATCGAATTGAATTAGACGCGCTGTTTTTCGGTGCAATGTCTAAAACTTGGGAAGAGTTCGTTAATGCAGAGAATTCCAAAACAGAAGAAACTGCAAAGAGTCGAATTTCTCGGCGTCGAGACAGGTTGAAGCAGTGGCACAAAGATGCTCTCAATGACGATGACATACTGCTTCGACACGACACCGCTTCAACACGCTGGATGGAGAATATTTATGCTTCGGAGCACTTGAGGCATCAAAGAGCACAACAAGATCAGCAAGACAGCTTCACATTTCTAGTATCCACGTTTTCCAAAATGGATCGTGAACTTCATAGACCTTGTGCTGTATTCGACAATCACTCGCCTACGAAATGGAAACTCGATCGCACAGAGGGTCGTAATCGCATGCGTTTACGCATGCTACCTGATCGAGAGGCACTAGCGTATGATTATCAACCGAAGAGAAAAGCCACAGATCCAGTTTTGCTGAATGCTGCACTTAAAGTGAATACGAATGCGGAATTGTCTCCCAGTCAAACTACGACACCTCCTGCGTCTACCACGCCGGGCTCAGTGAAGGATGTCTCGTCGCAACAGGCTGATGGTGATGCGTCACAAGAGAGTGTGATGCCCGAAGAGGAGTTTGAGCTTGTTGATAGTCCTGATGATAATGATCAAGTTTCCGGTACTGTAAACACTGCTGACGACGGCGAGGACAGCTTCGAAGATAAGAACCGCAAAGTAATGCGCAGTATTCAACAAGGAGACAAGGTTCAGGCTGTTTACAACATTTCTCGAATCATTGGTCTCGAAGCGTGTGAAGGACTACTGATAATGGGGAAAGATTCACTATATCTCATGGACAACCTCTTCGTCAGGTCGGACGGAGAGATTGTGAATGTTTTGCATGCTCCCAAGGAACAACGAGATCCTTACTTGCAGATGATCTCTGGCCAGAAGACTGTTGACAAGCGGTCGCAACCTGTGCGTGCTGAGCAAGAATCTCGGAACTGGAGATGGAGCGATGTGATCAGTATCTCCAAACGCCGCTTCCTCTTCCGAGATGTGGCCATCGAAGTATTCTTCACTGATGGGCGGAGTTATCTTCTGACAGCCATTGACCCTGTGTCACGAGACGACTTGTACTCGAAGCTGGTATCTAAAGCCCCGCACACTACTGGAAGTTCGTCTCTTCCAAATCCGGAGGATGGGTGGAGGCTTGAAGCTCTCAAGGTGGCAGAGGAACCACCGACAACGGGATTTGGTTCGAAATTCAGCAGCATCTTTAATTCATCAGCCTGGAATCCCGCCATGCGCAGATGGGCCAGAGGAGAGATCTCGAACTTTCATTACCTTATGCTAGTCAACACTATGGCTGGACGGACTTTCAATGATCTCACCCAATACCCCGTATTTCCGTGGGTCCTTGCGGACTATACTAGCGAGGAGCTTGACCTGAACAACCCTGCGTCGTTTAGGGATTTATCAAAGCCAATGGGCGCTCAACACATCAGCCGCCAGTCCGATTTTATTGAACGTTATAAAAGTTTTGCCGAGATGGGCGATGAGAACGCTCCCCCTTTTCACTATGGCACTCACTATTCATCAGCTATGATTGTTACTTCATATCTCATTAGACTACAGCCGTTTGTCCAATCGTATCTGCTCCTTCAAGGAGGGAACTTCGACCATCCGGATCGCCTTTTCTATTCCATTGAAAAGACCTGGGCATCTGCTTCCAAAGAAAACATGACAGATGTTCGAGAACTGATCCCAGAGTTCTTCTATCTCCCCGAATTTCTTCAGAACAGTAATGGCTATAATTTTGGCCTTCGACAGGGGGATGCAGGCGGCATTGACAATGTTGTACTTCCTCGGTGGGCAAAAGGTGACCCGAAGATATTCATAGCAAAGCATCGGGAAGCCTTAGAGAGTCCATACGTAAGTCAACATCTACATCAGTGGATCGATCTCATCTTTGGATCAAAGCAACGAGGAGAGGCGGCTATAGAAAATACCAACGTCTTCCATCATCTTTCATATCACGGTGCCAGGGACCTCGACAAGATCATCGATCCTATAGAAAGATTGGCAACCATTGGTATCATTCACAACTTTGGTCAGACTCCTCATCAAGTCTTCTCAAAGCCACACCAGGCCCGCGAGGACATGCGCCACAAGATGAAGCGACTGGACACTGCAGCTGAATCACTGACCCGACTGCCGTTTCCTCTTTTTGAGACCCATGAACGTGTTGCCTCACTCATATATTCTCCCAAAATCGATCGCTTACTTGCTTCAACAGCTTTCAAGCTCAACTTGCCACCTTACTACGACAAGTATATGGAATGGGGCTTTGCCGATTGTAGCGTACGATTTTACTTTACCGACTCCAAAAAGCCAGCGGGACTGTTCGAGAATTTACACCAAGGGCAACTTTCATCTGCTCTCTTCGCCTCCTCGCAGATGCTCATTACAGCTGGTGACGACTGCACGATATCGGCACATACCATTGTCACTCAGTCTGGAAAGGCAGTCACCCTGCAGCCTCGAGCCTCTCTCTTCGGACACAAGAGCCCCGTCACAGTTCTTGCAGTCTCAAAATCCTTCTCGACATTGTTGTCTGCATCCTCTGACGGTCTTGTCCTTCTATGGGATCTCAACCGGCTCGAACTTGTTCGCAAACTCACATATGGCGCGTGTGTAGAAAGCGCTCTCATTAACGATATCTCCGGGACCATCCTCTTGTGCCGCGGTCAGAAGGTTGCTCTTTACACACTGAACGGCGAGCTCATCCTTGATCAAAACGTCTGTACCGACCACGACGATTACATCCATTCTTGCGCTTTCTACGAAGGAATCGGTAATGAATGGATCGAAAGCGAAATGATCTTCACTGGGCATAAGAGGGGTATAGTCAATGTCTGGAAGAAGGCTGTGCAGAAACCTGTAAGAGGAAGGAAATTGAGTAATGTCACTCTCGGTGGCGGTGGAAAATGGGAGTTGGAACTAGTCAAAAGACTCGATCATGTGGATATGAAGAGAGCTATGGATGATGGGACGACGGCGAAGAATAGCGATGCAGCCATCACTTGTATTCGGCCGATGGCGCAGGTTGTTTATACAGGTGATGAGGATGGACGCGTTGTAAGTTCCCTCTTTCTCTGCATTGCTTGGGAGACATGACTAATAGATATACAGTATGAATGGGACATAGTACAAAGAGAGCGATAGACATATAGAAGGCGTGGGATGGGGTTCACGGCGAAAAGTTAGCAGATAGATAGGGTGGGAGTGATGTTTTGTATGGCTGTATCGGTGAAGCATCGCGTGGTGTTTCTCCCTTTTCCTTTTTCCTTTTTCCTTTTGTTTTCCTTGCATGGTCCGGGAATTAGCAGAGGCAGGTCTGATTTGAGGGCAGTTCACATCAGAAAAGATTATGTTTATGCTTAGGCGTCGGGAATGCAAAAAGTCCTGATGACTGTAACTGCGGATCGAGAAATATCTGTAATAGAATTACCTTCGAACGACAACCAGTCGTTGCACTAGGAACTCGAAGTACGCCGTGGCGATTTCATACCTGAGTAGGTCTGCTGTGCCGTCTTCATTTCTTGAGGTGTGACTGGTTCAACAAATGACGGGCCGCATGGCGGGAAGATTCGAGGCTCGTGATTGTCAGCAGTAAGCACGATCCATCTAGTGCGAAGGATCGAAGAGGCAAGAATTGGCGAGGCGTATGAACAGGCTACCGCGAAACACAGGAACAAGCATACCAAAGCAAACCCTCTGCAAACGGCCTCTTATATCTTCTGCATGCCAGAGATGACACGACGTTGGCTTTAGGTTTGAAGCGCGCTTGGGAGGAGAGAGGACAGTGGAACTTGCCGTTGCATCTGGAGATTTTCACGTGGCGACGTTTCGGCAGCAACCTGCGAAGCTCAGAGCAACATGTATGACAGGGATAGCGAATGTCTCTGAAGATCTTGTCTCTTTCTTGCCTCTGTCGCTATCGGAAGCCAGGTATTTGGGACGTGAAAGAAAGCAATGAACCAGACTCTATGCAGCAAGTCATAGATCAAGTCATAGATCACCTAGAGACGTGCGCCTGCTTGGTCCACCAGTCGGAGATAAAGCCTTGACGGTATCGTTCATCTCAACGCACAAGGTCGTCGCCGAATGGGAGATACACAAGCCTTTCCTGACAAAGATCACCAGCTGTTTGGTGCAAGCGAGGTGTGTGGTTGTGGTTGTCGTTGTGGTTGGTCTCGGAGGCTTTTCAACCGGTGCAACGGTCCACTTAAAATATCTGTACTCGGGGCAATGGACTGCCCGTGTACTGAGCTACCTTACGTGGGCTATTTGTGTTTGGATGGTCCATGATGCCTAGATTGAAGTGAATCTATCTTTTCGCGCTCCCTCTTCTGCCGCATCCTCTACTTTTCTTGTTCTTCGTCGTCAGAGTCCGCCCTTGTTTCGTCTGTCAAGCAAGCCACCAGGCGTCAAAGTGAACCTTTCTTCTCTCACGGCACGACACAACTCAGCTTTCTGTGGTACAAGGTGACTCGTATGTAAAGCCACCAACGACGACGACGCCTAGGCATACAACACACTCGAATCTCAGCTGAGGCTTAGCTCTCTCCCCTCTCTCCTCTCTCCTCTCTCCTCTCTTATTGCCAACACGGCCATCATCTTCCATCGCATCTTTCTCCAGCTCATCTTCAACCTCAAGCCCTGTTCACCTCTGGCCTCAACATGCCCGTCAAAATGGCCTCCTCCTTCGTGCGAGAAAGCATCCACCTCCTCCACTCGCGCGCCAAAGTCGGACTTCTAAGCAACTGCACCGTCTCCGGCCCAACGGCCTGTCCCATCTCAACATCCTACTACTTCTACCGCGTGTCCCTAGGCGCGAACGCTACCTTTCTCGCCCTGTTCTCGCTCTCGCTCCTTGGCTTCCTGATCACCTATGCGGCAACGCGTCGCGCCACAGCCTTCACCTTCGCCATGTGCGCGGGCGTCGTGCTCGAGGTCATCGGCTACGTGGGCCGCATCCAGAGCTGGCAGGATCAATGGGCGCAAAACGGATTCTTGATTCAGATTGTGTGTTTGACCATTGCGCCGGCGTTCATGGCCGGAGCTATTTATCTCTGCTTGAGGAGGATTGTGTATGCTTTTGGGCCCGAGAATAGCAGGATTAGTCCGGAGGCTTATACTAGGATTGTAAGTTGTCGTCGACTTTCTTCTGTGTTACTGTACCGCAAGACAGCACCTATCATGCACCACAATTAATCTAGGAGGCGATTAATTCATGACCCGTGCTAACTGTAATTGATTGGGCAGTTCATTCCATGCGATCTGGCGTCGCTTCTGCTGCAAGCTGCCGGCGGCGGTATCGCCTCTGCGGCTTCCCACTCGAATAAATCGCCCGACACAGGCGACAACATCATGGTAGCAGGCCTCGCCTTCCAAGTCTTCACGCTGCTCATCTTCATGTGCCTCTGCGTGGACTTCGCACTACGCACAATGAAACGCTACAAGTCCATGGGCCAATCCGCCTTCGACCAGAACCCCATCTATGCAAACCTCCGCTCCGGCTGGCGCTTCAAAGGATTTCTCGCTGCCCTCGCCCTCGCTACCATCTGTATCTTCTGGCGTAGCGTGTACCGTGTTGCGGAGCTCGGTGAGGGATGGACGGGAAATCTGATTCGTCGACAGTGGTTGTTTGTCGGATTTGAGGGCGTCATGGTCATTGTTGCTTGTTTGGCTCTTAATGTTTTTAATCCGGCTTTTACATTCAAGGAGGCTATGACTGGGCTGGGTGGGCTGGGTAGTAAGAAGAGGGCTGCGAGGCGGCAGAAAAAAGACGCGGAGGTGCGGACTGGTGGTATTGGTGCTGCGAGGAGTGCGAGCAACAGTGATATTGAGAGGCCGAAGGTTGAGGCTGTTTAGATGGCGATATTTTCTCAGATTTGGAGAGATGTTTTTCGGAGGCCAGTCGCATTGCTTGGTTAAAGATGATGGTTAGTCAATGATGATAATGTACATAGATATACCTGGAAACGACGTAATACGTGTCGATAGATACAATAAAACATACGGGTAGATTTTCGTTCAGACTCTCCAGATCTTTAGCGGCTTTATCCTATAACCTACCTGCGTACGTAAGTACCAGGGCGATAAAAGGAACCATATTTCCTAACTTTATCAAGCGCTCCTTTTGTCTTCTTCGCCTAAACATAAACGCTAGAACTTTATATTTACTGTAGCTATGCTTTTATAACGCTTACATCCCTAGGTCTATAGTTTTTAAAGTAGGCAAGCATAGGTGATATTGTTACTCGCTTACTCGCTCGCTCGCTTGTAATGTGTTAAAGTTAAAGTTGTAGCTTCTTAGCAGGGACTAGGGTAGGACGCGGGAGGATTTTCTTCCCCTCGTCTAGAAAGAGTTATAAGCGGGTTATTACTACTGCGGTTACTACTATTTCTACAACGTACTCGAGTACGACTTTTCTTTTTATATCTTTATGTTCTTTTCTAGTTTCCAGTCCGATCGAAAAACAGCCTAGCCTGTCTGCAGCTGCAGTGTAGTTGTTAGATTTAAAAAGGTGGGAGTATAAGTCGTGGAATAAATTTAAGTAACTTATAGCTAAACAAGCCCCTACTAGTTCTATCAAGTCTTCCTCTTCTGTCTAATTCCCTGTGCTGAATAGTGAGTACACTGGCTTCGCTAATGGTGAATCATGACGATACATGGAAATCTCTACGTTGCTAAAAGTTAAAACTAGTCACACCACTCATTTCTTGCCACCCCCAACACTCTCATACAAAGCCTTCTCAAACTCCACATACACCTCAATACTCCTCGGGTCCCCCGTAGGAACAAGCTGAGAAGCATAAATTCCATTGACACCCGCCTTGCGATCAACCCACCAATACAGATTCGGCAAACCACCCCAATTCAAGCTCCCCTCCCTCCTCCTCCCATCCATATCCTCAAGAACAACCATCCCGGCTAGTCCGTGTCCGAATTTCGTCGTTGCCGGTATACCGGGTCCTTGGATATCGTGGACCTCCTTGATAGTGTTAATAAACTCGAAGGTCTTCTGCGCCGGAGCAGGTAATTGAGGTCGGAACATCTCATCGAGCATTTCTGATGAGAGAAGTTTGCCATCGTTGACGGTGAGGCTCTGGAGCACCTTTTGATAGTCGACGATGTTGGCGAAGCTTCCTGCCCCGCCCGAATCATCGGGCACGCCTTGCTCGTTGAACTCTTTCTCAGCCGTGTAAACCAGAGCGCCATCTACGTTCGCAGTAGTCTCGAACATGGTCCTCTCTCCCTGACGCTCGCTCATATGCGATAAACGTGCCAGCATATCGGGCCGATGGTCTAGGTGGAAAGAGATTTCTTTGATGCCTAGTGGTGCGAAGATGTACTTTTCCATGTACTGTCCTAGGGACATATTGTTCGTTCTTTCGACCATTTGACCGGCCCAGTCGGTTCCAGCTATTTTCAGTTAGATAGGTGTTATTTGAGGGGAAAGGGGAGTGGAGTGGATTTACGGGAATACTCGAATGATTCTCCCGGTTCGAAGAGAAGCGGTGTTGTGTAACTCTCGAGCACCGTGCGGCCGCTGTTCAGCGAGGCCACTTCGCCTCGAGAGGTACGCCAGCGCATCATTGTTGGGTTGAAGAAGTCGTAGGGCAGACCGGAGGTATGAGTTAGTAAATGACTAAAGACTATTAATACATTTCATTGTATTTGGAGAGACCAGAGCGTCTTCGAGGACCTGGTTGAAGGCGTACCGTAAAGTAATCGTCGTTTTAGCCTTGACTAAGATCGGTTTCTCTGTACCCTCCTCAAATCCCGTCAGGATATCAATATCCTTGAACTCGGGAAGCAAGCGTGTCACATCTTCATCCAGAGTAAACTGGCCACGCTCAACGCATTGTAGAGCAGCAATGGATGTAAGAAGCTTAGTGCAAGAAGCCATCCAGAAAATGGTGTCGACCTGCATAGCTTTTCGATCTTCATCCTTCAGAGAATGATAGCCAAATGCCTTGGCGTAGTAAGAGGTTCCTTGTCTATGTTAACGCTGCAGAGGAAGTCTTAAGTCTAAGTTCATACATACCTTTGGCGTCACTTCCTACAGTCACAGCTCCAGGAATCTTTCCGGCTTTGATAGCCTTTTCGATGGTCGCTTCGAAGGAATCCATTTTTGGCTAATCTCTGGAAATCTGTCAACAAGGAACCGAGAAACAATGCACACGGCAAAGAAATATAAGAGACGGCGTTGCCAGTTTTAAGGGGAAATGCAATGGACGTTGTAGCTATATGAGTATCTTGAGAACTAGCTTTGTAATAGGTCCTCCACAATAGGCAGTAATCAAGTAATCAACTCTGTCACCTAGAGGCACAGAAACTCAGATGCTTGATTTCAGCCGTGTATGGCAGCGCTGTTACGGCCGGATGCCTTCGTACTGTCTTACAACAGTATGACTCACCCCCTGCCACGCTGAATGTCGATTTGCTTCTCGGCAGCCAACCGTGATGATAGAGACGTTTCTTTCGTAGAGGGCCCCACTGATGTGAACACCGAAGTCCGAAGCCGACGCGACGGACAAGGACATTCAGTTCTCGGTTAAGCGAGCTATTCCTAATGTAGGGATTCTCCACGAGCTCGATTTTTAAGCAGTGGGCCCCCCTTTTTCTTTCTCGCTTGTTCTTATCTACTGTGCGAAAGGTACCTATTCCACTCTCGGTCATCGTGATCCACTTCTGCTTCTAACCAGATTCATGGGTTTTGCACGAGCTGTGCTCGCTACGACTCTGCATCCGAACAGGCCTTGTCTGGTGCTATACCAAATTCAGGGGTTCTTCTCGAGACCATGTAGATTTCTGGGAGATTCTCGCTGGCTTTGTGATTTAACGTGTCGAAATTAATTTGGGGATGTCGCTTTTTCTGGTATCTTGTCGACTGTCATGTACAAGTGATTAGCGACGCTCGCCCTCTTACGTTTGGTGGACTGGATGGAGATTGAGTGTAACCATTTGCGTGGAGCACATGCCAAGAAGCCTTCGCGCATCATTTTCAAGGTCCTTTGCCTCCTCATGTTGCTTTGAGAATAATTACTATATAAGTCTGTCTATGCTGCTTTACCCGTTCTGAAGTCTCCATCACCCGTCCTAAGAAACAAGTTTTGTCCTCGTTCAAGCACCGTTTCACGCAATGTCCTCCGCTGACCAAAATGAGACCATATTTAGCGATGGAAGACATACAGAGTCTACAGAAGCAGCTAATTCAGATTCAAGCAATGAGAAGATCACACTTGCAAAATTTGACGAGCCTGATATACGCCCTGTCCATGGAATCAAGTGGGCACTTGCCGTTTTAGCGATCCTGTGCTCGACGTTCCTGTTTTCCTTGGACACTACAGTCGTATGTTTTTCCTACCTACATCGCAACCTTCAATACAGGGAGACAGTCAAACAGAGCTCTAATTCCATACAAGGTTGCAGATATCCAACCAGACATCATCCAAACATTCGGAGAAATCGACAAGCTTCCCTGGCTAGCATCCGGCTTCGTCCTACCCGCCGCAGCACTGACCCTCCCTTGGGCCAAGACATACTCAATCTTCAACATCAAATGGCTCTATGCCTCGCACGTCCTACTATTCGAAGTTGGCAGTGCGATATCGGGAGCAGCCCCGAATATGAATGCACTCATTATCGGGAGGGTTGTTGCTGGTATTGGAGGTTCGGGAATGTATCAAGGTGGGATCACATACTTTACTGCTACTACGACGCAGAAGGAGAGGCCTATCTACATGTCACTTATAGGCCCTGTGTGGGGATTGGGGACTGTGTTGGGTCCGGTGGTGAGTAAAATCTGATTATTTGAAGCTGTGGTGCCGGAGTGCTTACTCGAAGTAAGGTTGGAGGTGCTTTCGCAAATAGTAGCGCAACTTGGAGATGGGGTTTCTATATCAACCTAGTAAGCAGCAACTCTACTTATCTACTCTATGTGACAGCAGTGATAATGGATACCAGGTTTTCGGAGCTCTCTGCGCACCCATTATCATTTTCCTCCTACCCTCCATCGATCTACAACCAACAACCTCCATCAAAGATAAACTAAAGCAGAACGATTTCCTTGGTATCTTGATCTTCGTAGGATGGACGACATCTTTCGTCATGGCAATAAGCTTCGGAGGTAGCGTGTTTGTGTGGAAATCAGCAAGTGAGATCGCGCTCTGGGTTCTGAGTGCAGTCCTCATGATTCTTTTCATCCTCACCCAGAAATTCCATCCTTTTATCGATGCAAAGAATAAGCTTTACCCGACACACCTTCTTGGCAATTGGAGACTTCTTAACTTGCAGTTCCAGACTTTCGCTTCTTCTGGAATCGTATATGTAAGTTGAAGTCGACATCTAAATCTTTGCTTGGGCGAGTAATGCAGCTAATGTTTGAAGGTTCCATTGTTTTACATACCTCTCTTTTTCCAGTTCGCACAAGGCGAGTCTTCTTTGACAGCAGCAGTCAAACTCCTACCATTCATCTTCATGGTCGTTTTCTTCTCGCTGCTAAACGGTTTCCTTATGGCAAGACTCGGGTACTTTATGCCATGGTTCATCTTCGGTGCATCCGCATGCCTCGTTGGAACGACTCTACTATGTAAGCTTGCTCTGTTTGCCAGAAATCAATCCTAAATTCCTAAGCACCATTAGAAGCACGAGTTACTAACAAACACAAAGTCACAGTAACAACCACAACATCAACTGCTGCAATATACGGCTACAGCACCCTCATCGGCGCAGGAGGTGGCTCTTTCTTCCTCTCCTCTTTTGCCATAGCACCGTCCCTCGTCTCTCCAAAAGATACCTACGACGCAGTGGCCGCCGTCAGTCTGGCACAGCCTCTTGGCATAGTCACCTTCGTTTCAATAGCAGGCAACATATTTCAAAACATCGGTGTTCGCAACGTTACTCCTCTTGTGCCAGCAAACTTGAGTGGTAATGTGCGAGCTCTCATAGCTGGTACCAGTAGTGCGCTGTTTGAGGAGTTGGATGAGGCTACGAGGTTGAAGGTCACAGAGGCTATTGTTAAGGCCATCGATAGGACCTATCCGCTTGTTATGGCTGCGTCCGCTATATGTTTAGTGTTGGCACCTTTTTTGGGAGTGAGTTACTGTCTTTCACGTCTATATCTCCCACTCTCCTCCATTTCAGGATAAGTAAATTTTACTTTGCTAACTACGTTTCAGACGGGCAAAGTCCATTGATACATTGTGGATGTTGGTAACAAGGTAATCACTGCAACCAGTGCTTCATTCAAGGGTGCAAAGAGAGGCTTTCATAGTTTTAGGAGTTTCGTTATCTCTACATTATAATACTTCTGTTTAGGTTTCAATGATGTCTATCTAATTCCTCGATTACAGAGTAAGTTCGACATAATATGTCTCAGCTGATGAAACAACTATAACATTCACAAACTGTTGGCAATACGCGAGCATTAGTCACCTGACTAAGCGAGCGTTAGTCAGCGAGTCTTGGAAGTCAAGGCATTATGGCCTTCGGTTTCTACGGACTCTTTTCTAGTTAATCTCATATCAATACAACCAATTCACACCCCGTACTATACGGATATCCTAGTGATACCAACACAAACATAGTTATAGCTAAAACACTTAAAGCTGACATGCCATGTATCTTATGAAGCCAAACTGGTATTACTGAGATATGCTGAACCCTACTTCAATTTTAGGTATGCCCCGCCCCGTGCTGTAAGTGCCAGTTTCCAAAATTTTCATGAAATGTTTCCTCAGCTTCTTAGCCATCGTTAAATCCGAAAGATTAGCTGTGTTTTCCAGGTGCGAATCGACCGGATCTCATCTTACAGGGGGGAGCTTTTGTCCGAAAGGAAGGGTGCTTACGTATACGGTGTCGCAAGATTTTTGGAGTCGCTAATCGCTAATCGTCAATAGCGAATTATAAGGCGCCTAAGCGAGGCCGACGATTAATTCGATCCACCAATCCACCTTCAATAGGCATGGAAGAAGCCCCGTTGTAATATACTGTACCTGGCGTGCGAATATCAGCATGATCGACAATGGTTGGTAAGCAACCCATTGATCATCTTTTCTGACAACTCCCTTCTCTTGTTTCTTTTTGTCTCCGCAACATTCTTCAATTCTTCCTACATCAGGTCATATCATTTCAATCAGCTACTATGGGTGCTCGAAGTAATGGCTGCATTACATGCAAAGGAAGAAGGGTGAAGTGTGACGAAGCACGGCCTACATGTAACCGCTGTCAAAAAGCCGGAGTTACATGCAGAGGCTATCATTCTCTTACCTTTATTGATGAGAAGCCACGAATTGAACGCGCAAAAGCAATCGCTAAATCACAAGAAGAAAAACATCTCGCATTGCAAAGGTATCCCCAACGCTTGTATCGCTCAAGCTGTGCTGCGAGTCCTCGAAGTCTCGACACCACCCCATTGTTTACTGTGCTCCCACTTACAGCTTTCAAGAAGAATATATTCATGTCGTTTCTTGTCACGAAGATGTATGAAGGGAGGACTCAGTATGAAACTGATGGCGCGAACAAGCTTGTCGAATCGAACGGAATCCAGTGGTGGTGGCTTGGCGAAACTATCAAGACTGAGCCCTCAAAATCTTTGGAGGCATTAGCTGCTATGTTCTTTGGAAGAGCGCATGGGCAAAATGATGCCAAGATTGAAGGCTTAAGGATATATAGCTTTGCTCTTCAACAGCTACGAGCTAAACTGTTGGACAATGCTGCCATGTGGTCATTCGATACTTTAGCATCTTTGACTACGCTTTGCATATATGAGGTACGGCCTCTCTCCGACGATGTGTATTACTTTCAAAACTGATAAAAATAGCTGGTCGCTTACCGATGCGGCTTCGAGTGGAACATGCATGCGGGAGGTCTTTGCAGGCTAATTGAACTTCGCGGGCCGTGGCAATATAAGAATTATCCCGAGAAAAGTCTATTCCTCGAAAATCGAATGATAATTGCAAGTACCCAATGTGTTATAGGTCTTAAGCTGCTTTACTGAATTCAAACAGCTTTCTCGAGCTATTCTCTCCCGTCGCAAATCATACCTCTGCCAGCGAATTTGGAAAGAGGTCCCATGGGAGGATGACCTTAAATCTAAGCAACCCTTCGACTATCTCATAGATGTGTTATGCGATGTCTCTGCCTTGATTGAAGATACAGACAAGTTCGTCCAAGGTGATAAGAATATCGATCATTCTGAGCTTTTAGCTCGCGTTGGAATTGCTTTCAAGGAACTCAATGACTGGTGGCATGAGTGGATTTGCAGGAATGGACAAGCTTGTAAAGAGGTTCCCTCAACTACGTACTCCACGCTTCTATTTGATGATGAAGGGTTCCTATTCTCGACCTTGTTAGTTTATGGCTCTTTCTTGGCGGCCTATACACTGTGTATCCACAACGCCACTCGGATACAACTTCTAGGACTGTGGGATATTCTTTCACGAACCACTTATCTCTCAGATTCACATACATCCATACTGCTGGACAAACCCAACACAAGTCCCTTACTTGGCATAACCTCAGACGCCAAAGGTTTGGCTCGCGAGATCCTCCGCTCAATAGAATACTGCCATCGTCAATCCAAGCATCACCTCGGAACCTTTTGCCTTCTTTTCCCCTTAGATTTCGCATACGGTGCCTTGGGGGTGGATTCCAGAGAATCGAGGTGGCTGTGGGCGAATGACGAAGGCGAAACATCCAAAATCAGTGGTTTTGATGAAGGAAGGAGTATCATGAGGCTGTTGCCTGCATACCATTTTGGGGCTCCGTTACATAGAGGGTTCAGAGTTCCAATTGCCGAAAATTCAATGGTTAGGATGCTGCTTACCTTCTAAGATAGCGGTAGACAAGCGGCATAGAGAGCGGGCACTGAGGTCAGTTATCTCAATGATGTAGCATGCGCAGAATGTTATAGTGAGTCTTATGGACTATATGTTTAATCCTCAGTAAAGTAATCGATGTAACTGAAGTAACACAGCCTAGTATCTATCAGAAACCTTATCAGCAAAGAATACTACTAATTTCAGACCACTACTGGATGTGCGTCTCCCGTTCTTAAAAACTCTGCCACCACTAGAGCAAAGAAAACGCCTGTCCCTCGTACCCTAGTACCTACTACCCAGTCTAGACTATAAAGAATCATCGAGTAAAACCCCCCAATTTCCAAACTCGACAACAACTGTCCTTAAAACTCTCTCTTATACTAATTATACAACTCAAAGGAACAAAGGAGTGGGCGATCATCCGTTGCCATAGCAGCAGCGTGATAACAACAACTTCTATCTTTGACCATCACAAATTTTATGCTTCACTTTATGTAGGTCTAATATGTATTGTGGCAATATTTGATGTGAGGCTTTGGAGTTTCTTCGAGTGGTTGGCCGTGCGTGCGTAGAGGATGGCCACTGCGTGGGGCGTGACAACAGATAATGCTAATCGATATGTGCTTACGATACCTCTTATTCTTTGATAGGTCATCCTTCAGGACGTACGAATTGAAGTCGGGGACAGTGCCAGCTAGTAACAGAGCCAGGTGTCCCTTATTTGCTCTAGCAGACTCACCGCACTTTGAAATTGATTTCCTACTATCATAAACTGAGATCTCACCGCTGATACCTTTAGCGATACCACATTGCCAAGACACGTACGAGTATTCCCGACTATGTACACTAGACAGCTGTAGTACAACTGATGTACATACTGTACCTAGAATACGAGCAATCCTAAACCCCACAATTACTGTCATTATCATGTTTGATCGTGACCATGATCGGGGTTTAAGTACTGTCTCTTTGACGGCGCATGAAAAAGTTACATGGAGACTGTCAACACCAGTCTATACAAATAAAACGGCAGAACTTGAAAGAGAGCAACGAGATGTCTTCAAACTACTTTAGAATATTCGCTGTATGCATGAGAGTTATTACTGGCATGTTATCAGGTGCCTCACTTGGCTTTCACGCCAACATTCTGGCAAAGGTTTTTGACCGCCGATTCCCAGCTATTGCGCCATGGATGACATCTCTCCCAATATTCGCTGTAAGCCACATCACACCTTCTCTTACACGACTTTCACGTTCTACTTTGTCTTAATTCATCGGATCTGTCTCCCGTCCTACGGATTTACTCTTCTGAAATATTTGTCTCTAAAACATGCCATAGCTCGGAATATCCCTTATCTACAACATCCTTGCCATCTTTTTCGAACATCGTTACCCTCGCACCGCTTTAGCAAGTGATCTCCTCATTGCTGCCCTACTAGTGACCCTTGGAGCTACTGGGTTTGTCTTCGACAATGTGCATTATCTAGATAATGGCTTGTGGAGACAATACGACCAAGGCCCCTGGCTGACACAGGAAATCTGGGCTGGCTCTCTATTAGTCGCTTCAGTGTAAGTATCTAAAACTTGCCCCGCTTTGTTTACAGTCAAGAGTGAACCAGCTAATTAAGATCTCTTGCAAGTGTGCTTCACATCTTCTTAGCACTTACAGGATTCCGTGGCCGCAAGTCTCCTAAAATGGCCTTGGAGATGGATATTGTTGAGCCACCGGCTTATAACTATACTCAACAGGGAAATCATAAAATGGCGGCTGATCCAGAGTCAGGAAACTTTTTCTTGTCTAAGTCACCATTTAAGAAAGCTGAGAAGAAGGTTGAAGAGGAAAGGAAGGCATAAGGGGCACGTATTCTCATTGAAATAGAGTAAGTACACAAGATACCCCGATGAATAAAAAATTTCTTTTGAACGCCTTGAAGCCCCTCGTCGAAGAATCTCTCATCCACCTCTAAATCCTAGTTCGCCATAACCCCTCCTCAACTCTACTATGCTCAAGACCTCGAGTCTTCCATTCAATCCTACTTCCCATCCCCCTTGCCCTGGGGATCATGGCTCAACGCACCATGTCCCTGGTTATGGCCCTCATTAGCTTGTCCCCCAATGACATCTGAATGATAGTTTGCGGTATCTGGCTCGGGGAGTGGTGCTGCTTTGGCTTCCTTGTTTTCCACGCCATCTGTGCTCTATTTGCAAAAGTTGATTGTTAGTCAAAGAGTGTCTTGGGTAGTTTTCTGAGAAGGGATGGGAGGAGAAAAAGACAAACCTTTCCATCGGTGCCGGGTGTAAGAGTATCCAAGCCTGGATCAGCTTTCCACTCAGCGTTGGTAGACATGTTTACAATTTCGGAATTGAAAAGTCCAATGTATTAAAGACAGAGATTCAAGACTCTATCTCGTTTTGAAAACGAATTTGAATTATCGTTAAAGAGCAAAGATGCTGGCGGAGTGTGGTTTTGAGATTTGAAGAGAGGGGTGCTAAGAATGACGTATTACTACTATGATGTCACATCTGTTGGGACTCAGACGTCAGAGCTCAACCTCTAGAGATCAGCAATTGTGCATAAAAGCGAACTGGAGTGACAGCATAGAAGTGGAGGTTCAATTGTGTGTGTATTGTAGTGGTAGCCTGCCTAGGGACTCGTGGGACTGACGATATTCTAGCTTTTCGGCTACACACTAACTTACTAAGGAAAGGTACCTAGAAACTTCGCTTTAAACTTAAACCTATCTTTAGAAACTAAAAGGCTAAGAGCTAGGAGAGTTGATAGAAACAAAGGAGCTCAAACCTTAACTTAACTTTCCTAGTTTCCTCCAGAACAGACTAACTTGTAAAGCTATTAAGAAGTTAGCTTTTTAAGCCGTTTATCCTAGCTCCCTAAATACTGTTGTCACTGTGAAATTATAACTCTGGAACAGGCTTCCCAAGTTAAACTAAAGAGGGAAATTATCCTTACCTTATTGTAAAAGGTTCTACCTAGAGTGAGTGAGTGTATAATCAATGCACCTTGGATAATAAAGAAGATTATCCTTACTTCTTCAGTGCTTATAAAAATCAACCTCCTATCAATAGACATCACTAAATCATGAACATCTAGATAAAGATATTGAACTAACTGTGCGATAACCTCTTAAGGCTAATATCGCCAACCTAGCTCTAACACATAACAGCGGAGTAAGGACTAAGGGAATTTCTGTCTATGTAGATAGTAAAAGTGTTATGTGTTGTTATCCATATGTGTGATTTTATGTTGATTGCAGATGGTGTGTAACGGCTAATGCTACACTGCTATGATACGGACGTTACTCCATAAAGAGCTTCTCCCCTCCCAAAATGCCTTCCATATTTTGACCCTCAAAGCATCCACGGTCTCGGATCAACTCTCGCCTTCTTCAGCTCAGCCTTGACTACTATCATCGTCACACGCCCACTGATTTCTTTACGCGGATGATTCAAGAGCTATCCCTGGATCAGCAGTCTGCACAATCTCTATTCACTGTATAGGAGACAACACTCACATGAATCAGGTGGGTTCGAACAAGTTCTCCATTTTGGATTGTGTAGTGACGTTGATTGACGTTCTGCCAGTCTGAGGTCGGGTCTTGGGTTCGTCGCATCATTTCTTTGGATATATCATTACAGTTCCAGCCTGTTGTGATGCCGAGGTCTTCGACCACTTTGAGGAGGAGGAGGGTTTCTTCCTTGGACCATGGTGGTAGTGTCATATTGGCTGTATGGCGTGTTTCCTGGCTTCGCAAATTACTATGAAGGTAAGGCTTGGCTGGTTTGAAGTTGCTGTTGACGGTGTCTTTCAAGTATCGTCGATAGGAGACTGTTTTGGGGTTTCTCTTGTAAATGATGCTGCTAAAGGGGAAAGAAGCTCGATTTTTAGAAAAGGACTATTTTATAGACGTAGAAAGAGGCTCTTGTTATTCAACAGCAGGCTTAGTGAATAATAGCAGAGCTTTGTGAATAACGTCTACAAAGCTTCGGCGTTACTAATTTGCCGTTGTCTTGACCTCTAGCAAGGATATAAGTAGTTTTTTATTGATGATAGTGCCATTATTCAAATACTTTAAGACGGATTCATAGGACAGTCATTATAGATGAAATTTTGTGTCTCGACAGCCTAGAAGTGTGACCTCGCTGATTCCAAGGGCCGTCATGATATTGGTGTTTTGTTAGGTATGTAGGAAGATGCCTAGATGGTTTTGATTAGTCCTTGAATGATTGATATAGCTTGAGTAACATGCCTGGGTTGATATATATGGACCCGAGTGGTTACAATGGTGTGTTTTCTTGGTGTGTCTTTCTATATCTCTCTCGGTGAATTTCTCTAGTAACTCGATGTCCAAAAGAAACATTGACCGATGGACGAATGTGGTTTCTCGGAGTAGTCCAGAATTGAACTGTACGGGCCCACATAGAGATACCTCCCAACCAGGTAATCTGAAGGCTGTTAAAAGTCTTGATATCAATGCTGCAGTGTATAATTATAGGAGTCTTCTTTCTGATACTACAAATCAACCCACAAGCTCAAGCTTCTCCTAAAGTGAAACAACATCAGAGATAGTGCTATGTTCCAGCAACTAAGGTTTGTATTTTCTTCAATGATCAGCATTCATGTATTTAGCTTCACCTCGCAGTTCCACAAGATCTGTATAAACTTATTGGGAGCTAAACTAAATCTAATACTCGTGATCTCCGACATGGTCATACCCACCCACGAGACTGTGTACTATACTTCTCGGGCGTAGCAAGCGAGTACCCTATATTAAGAGCCCCTTTCAAGCATTGATTTGGCTATGTGTGACTCAGGAACAATAGTTATTTCCACCAGATTCAACTCATCAAAAGAGAAGCTCGTAGCGTACCACAGCAAAGGCAAAGAGGAATTTGAAGTAAAGGAAACCCCAGATAAATTCCTCATAATTGCATCTACCGTATATGCTATACCCAGCCATTATACACTTTTATTTTGTTACAAAGGCTCTTCTTTTAGTTCCTTCTGTTTTACATTTCCAATAATCATTGAACCTTCTTTCCATTCTTCAAAGGCACCGGCTTGCTCCACAACCATAGCGCTACAAATGCCACCCATCCAACAACGGTAACGCTGATACCTGAAATCCATGGCCATGCTCCGCTGATGACCCAAGATCGTGGGTATTCATCGTGTGCGAAGTGGCGGACGGTGACAGTATTCTTCTCCTCAACGTTGGAGAGGAATGGTCGCTTGTAGTTGACCTTGAAATTGAAGATTCCGTGTTGGTCGGGAAGCTTAAAAGATGTGCTGTATGTAGTGGAGTCGTGGCTTGTGCTCGTGGCTTCGAGTGGGAGGCGGTGGAAGGGTGAAAGCATGGAGAATTCGAGTTGGACGACGTCGTCGGTGGGAGGGTTGAAGGGTACCCACTTGTCCCAAGAGTACTCAGAAAGCTCAATTGAGTAGGTCTAATATAGTTAGAAACAAGCTCTTACAATATGAAGCTTCACTGCGACTTACTACTTCGTTCTTGATTCTGTAAATCTTTGGGTTGGTAATGTTGCTCTTGACACCTCCTTCGTTCAGGCTGTGCTCAATTTTTCCAACCTTCAAGACACCAATCTCCTTAAAAGTCCAGCCTGTGACTTCCTTTGCGAAAGCCTGGTTGGCTGTCTTGACCTTCTTCGCATCAGTTCCAACGCCTGCCAATCCAACGCTGCGCTTCACTTCGGCATTAAACCAAGCATCCTCAAGTATCTCAGCTGAACCAATTACGGTGAAGCGTGCAGAGTTTCTGGCTTGCATTGTGGTAACCAGAGAAAGTTGCTGACCAACCGCGAACGGGTCTTCCACACCCTCAGCCTCGTCCTTGGGGTTGTATGAGTATGCAGTTCTGGGCGCCCGGAGGATTGGTGTCAATAATGGGCTGTTGTTCCCCATAGTTTGTCCAACACCTCTTGGAAATGCAATAACCTCTCCGCCTTTGCCATCTCCCTTAAAGAAGTTCTTGACATCTGGTCGGATGGTATCTGGTCGTGGAAGTAGGACTACGTCATGCTTCTCAGCTGCACTCAATGTATCGTAGTTGAAGTGGTCTACAACCAGTGCATTGCGGTCGGTGGGGAGATGGATATCGAGTTCAAGGAGGAGGGACACAAGGGAGGTAGGAGTAGGAGTGTTTGCCGAGAGAGTTAGGAGAATATTACCGCCCTTGTTGATGAAATCGAGGAGGAGTTTAGGTGTAAGATTTGGTCCCAAGCCTAACATCAGTCAGTTTTGTACATTGTGAGAAGGACATATCGCCTTACCCTTTGATTTGGCTGGGAGAATAAGTAGGTGTTCATAAGCTCTCTCGCCCAATTTAAACAGTCCAAGATTGTCGCTCTTTGGTGATTCATACGAGATCTTAAAGCCTCGTCCTGCACCAAGTTATCAGTATCTACCAGTGCAATTATTCCAAGAATGCTTTCAAAACGCCATACCTTCGAGATCCGCCAAATAGTTCGAATACTTCGATTTGTCGGCCAATTCCTCAAGTACAACTAATAATCTATCTCCGCTAGAGCTCAAGGCTTGAACAATGCTGAGCAAGCCAAGTAGCAGAAAAGAAAGTAACCACCTCATTTTCGTTTGTGTCGTAATTGTAAGATTCTCTCCTCAGAACTGTGTTGCGCGTCTTTAGGAAACGTATCCCATTGCCAAGACTCGACAGCGATAGCTGCACGTGACTGATAGCTCCGACTGCCGAGCGTTGGACTTCACCTCATGTCAGGAACGCGACGAAAGCATACAGCATCCACTCCTCAAGTACGTACGGACATCAGAGGGGTATCGCATACACTCAATTGGTATGTATGGACGCTTTGAAGAGCACAGACGTATGCTAACCATCTCCAGTCACGATGTCAGCCACTCCACGATTCTTTTCGCAACCCTTCCGATACCTACGATGGGCCTCAATTGAGAAGCCAGCGATCTTCTACTCCATAGTTATTGGATGCATGGGACCTGCTATGGTTGTCACGGTACCTCCGATTCGACGGGCACTAGGAGATATAGACCCATCGCCAATTCCTTTGTCATACCCAAGTAATGCCCCTCCAACGAGCTATTCAATGTTCCTGCAGGGCCATGGCTAACCTCAGGTTCCTTCTGCAGTGCCCTCCGGTCCAAGAAAGAAGGATCTCAGCGGTTATGACGACGAGTAGATTTTGGGATGTACGTGGATGGGCGATTGGGGCAATATTGTACATAGGTTGGCGTCTTGACAAAGGAAAACAAACCAATACTGGAGAAAATATGAGCACATCCTACACATCCATCGCATTCAGCAACGGTCGACATTCTCAGGCCTTTTGACCGGTGGTATTGCGGGCAGGTTATAGCTGGTTCTCAATGATAAGAGTTTGATGGCATTACCAGAGTGGTGTCTCAAGTGAGCATACTAAATCGAGCATGATTGGAGGTAGCTTTGCGTCTTTTCACTGCAATTGTCTCTCTCATGTTGAGGCCAATCAATTGAGAATTAGATGAAAGGTCTTATTGTGCCCTTAGTATGGCAAAGTTGCTCCTTTTCGAAGGGCAGACACGGAGACTATTTACATGAAACTCTAACCAGGTTGTTGGGGTAGAGGTCTCCTCTTTATTTAGTAGCGAGACACAGATACGACTCAGAGTTAATATTATTGTTCAAAAGGTAACTATAGATCAATAGTGTCGAGTAATGCCCGAATGTAAAGGGTTGGTGGCGTCGACTCCGCTAGATGTCGGGTTTAATAGTAGTCACCATGCTTTTGTGTCGATGTCGGAAAGTGCAGGAGGTAGAGGTACAAGAACCGGAAGGCTAAATTTAGGTCTCTAACATAAGTTGCTGTATCTGCTGATCAGCACTCTAGAAGGTACATGCTAACGTACGCGCAGGTTTCGAGAAATAGCATTTGGAACCCGGACTTTGAGCAAATAAATGTGGGTAGGATGTCATTCAAGCTGGCTAAAGTAGTTCAAAGAACACATCCAATCTAAAGACCCAGCAGTTTTTCTATTTGCCAGATTTAAGATAAGCAGCTCCTTGTTTGCTCTGAATAACATTTCCAGAAATGTCATTAAACTTGGCCGTGAAAGCAACATCACTCTTCTGCCAGAAAATGTAATAAGCCTATAGCTAAGATTGAAAGTGTATTTTGATCAGTTACATTTGCTAGGAACGCATAGATCATACACACACTTCCTCTAGCATAACGTGGTGTTAGGATGAAAGATAATTTCCATGGGTCATCTGCCTTGATTGCTGCTGGTAAAGGAGATTGAGATCCTTCCTACAAACCCCTGAATTAGTGTCAGTGAGGGCAGGATCTAGTAACAGCCGAGAATTTAGAAAGAACCAACAAATATATGAGCAGACTGACAAATGTCTGCAAAGCTCACAGGCTTCACCGGAGTCCCTCTCAACTGCATTTAGACCTCTAATAGACAGCGGTTCATTGTCTTATATCGCGCCAAAGAGCAAAGTCTACTCGACGCCTCTAGTTCATTGAATGAATATTATTCGTGACTTTCCACATGAATCCTAACACTACTACTAGGGCCTCAACTCAATAGCCCGTGCGATTTGGCAATGTAAGTCGAGGAAAGGACCGAGTGTCTTGGTTATTCAGACTTTGCTTTTAAACCATTGGGCGTCACGTCTCGTGTGCTTGCAGAAGTCCTGGTTTCCAGTCAGTAGAAATACGGTAACAAGTGCCATTATGCTATGTTTACGAGACTTGTGAGTATCTGCTCGAGATGGGCTGTGCTAGTTCGCTAATAAAGAGAAAAGTAGGAGTATAATGATTTTAGAACTAGAGCTGCTCTTTTCTCAGTGTATGTACCATTTCAGAGCAACAATTGTGCTACTGGTACGCACGTGCTGATCTTGCCCAGTCTCACTACAATAGACATTAAGAATATTCGACATAGAAGATTCCACATAGACCGTTGCACGTTCATTTCGGTACTTTTAATGATAAGGATGGCAGATTTGTTATAACTGGTAACAAAAGAATATCTAACAATAGGCTCGCTTCCCTGCTTACAAGATATTCAATGTTAATACCACAGAGTATGAGGAGATGGTTACATTTAGTCTACTTCACTGGTATTACTTTCATTGATATTCCTTTCCCTAGTATTGCTTTCGCTGGTTTTGTATTGACTAGTGTTGCCTTGACTGGTTCGGCTGACAGCTTCATGAGTGCAGCATCTTATAAAGAGCACTTGGCTCCTTTGAGAGACTAGAACACATCCATGTATAGGAAGGAGTGTTGTGTTGACTGGTGCTGCCTTGGCTGGTGAATTTGGCAACAATCAAGATGGTTCTTGAATAAAAGGTGAGGGAAGAGGGAAGCAATTGTAATGTTGTGAGCTTGGGACCCTGAGACATGGTATGGTTACTGTTGTAGCAGATGATTATAGTTGGGATGTGAGCCCTGCTCTCCCCAATTAAAGAAAAATTAGAATGGCTAATGTAAAATAGATTCATGCTTGGAAACAGAGTCCCATAATTTAGTCCAAGTTTGGTCGAAACTACTTGAGAAACTTTTGATAGTGAGATATAAATGCCTAACTACAGTACGGAGATCTTCCAAGTCCAAGGCATGACCAACAACCAACCCTAATGAGTATGCACAATCCCTTGTCACCCTTACAACGCGCCGAAACATTCTTCTCCATCTCGAATCTTAACCCACTTCAAGCTGAAAGCTATCTACTTGGGTTTAAGCTCCCATCGACGCCCTCGCACACTTCCCTCGTGGCAAGATAAAGATGTTGTCAAGAGGTGCGCGACAACAAAATTGCAAGTCATTTTAAGATAGGACTTGCCATTCAAACTAGCTCAATGATCAGAGACGTGAAGTTTAGCATCCGTTAGGATTCCTCTCTTTTATTAAGTTAGTGATCAAGAAAACCAGAAGTCCAAAAGTATATCTTTTGCCCCTAGGTATTCATATCACAATTAGCGACATAGTTTGAGTAACTCGAATCGATTGTGTTATGCCTTACAGGAGGATAACTTGAGCTCTTACATCCTCCATAATCAGTGCCATATCACTCGCAGCACGCACCACCTTTCAACTTACCGGATTCTCCGATTGGCTTCGAGGAATTGGTACCGTACCTACCACTTCCTCTTTGGCCACACAAGAACTTACTAGACAAATCAATATGACGGTTCTGACGTGAAAGTGGCGACGCAAAACCGATAGAAAAATGACGTCACTGAATCTCTCGATCCTGGTGATCTCCCCTTCATACTCTCCAAGTTCACTTCAAACTTGGATTTAATTTCCCTTGTTCAAACTTCACATCACCATCCTAAATCACGTCTTTTATAATCTGAAGAAACTCAAAGTTCATCCAACAAGATGGCCGCTCCAAATCCAAACACAACCACCAACGACACCTCCACAAACTACAACACCACACCCAACATCACCCAACCCCAGCAAACTCACCACATCCACCAAAACCCCAACAGTAACCCCATGAACAACTACGAAAACAGCTCAAACAATGCAAGTCAAGCACCAGGCTCTCAGTACGAGCATAGTGTAAACCAAAACACCACGCATGGGGTACCTGGAGGAACAACAACAGGCTACCCAGCACCGCCCACGCATCCTGGAACCACCAGCACTAATACCACCGCTACACCTACAAGCTATGGTAACACTGGAACAGTTCACACCACAGGAACGACTGCAACGAGTCATTCAGGCCACCAAACCACAGGCAGCAAATTAAAAGAGGGAGCAAGTGGAGTCAAGGGAGTCGTAGCCGGTATCCATGGCGTTGGTGAGACGTTGAGAGGAAAGTTCAATTCGGCTGTTGACGAGGCATTCAATGAGGTTTGTTTTCTCCCATTTCGTTTTATCGCAATTCTCCCGATTTTATACTGTAGCCTCCAACTCTGGGAAGCGAGCTCGCTTGTCCATGTGTATGTTGGCAGAAGAGCGGGCATTACGCTTGGCTTATTTTGATTGTTCTACTGTTGAATTTGAGTGGTAGGTGGGAGATCGTGACTGACAGGGTCTTTTGATATAGCCAACAGGTGTAGCGAAGAATGAGGCGATTGCCGATGCAGGCGCGAGGGAGGTTGAGACGGGGAGATTTAGTCATGGCACGAAGGAACGTGAGGGCGCTGTGCCGGGGAACAAGAGAGCCATCTAGAACTTTTGAGTGCGAAGCATGTACAGTACAGTGCGCTTTTAGAGTTGAAGTGGGACAGAGAATGTAATACCCTTGTCGAGTGGTTGCATGATAGACAGAAACCATGAGTCTAAGACGTTAGACCGCAAAAGACACCAAGCAGAATGAATATAATCGAAAAGAGCCTTACGCAAATTCAATATTTTCGAATTTAATGCCCTCCTATGAAATGTGAATAAGTACAGAAAATTTCCCAAGGGAGGACCTTAACGCCAAAAGATAGACGAGCCAGGCTGCATACAGTCTGATGAATCCTGGTTCCGTTTCCGTACTGCAAAACTAAGAAATGTGACCGTGGCCCCCCTCGCTGAATTACTGGTCGAAAATGTGCACATAATGGACATGGTATCGTGACCTATCGACGTTGCAAAAAAATGAAAAATGAAAGACCAGAGCACAAACGCCTTTAATCCTGTTCCAGCCTTTTGCTCTCATTGGTCCTGCTCCTTATTAAGAGGCCCATATTTCTGGCCGGATATATGCCTTGCCAAGTCGACGTTAAGCTGATGTTTCTTGATGATGCTAGCGAGTGGACAGCTCATTTCTCTTCTGAGTGCCCCTCGTTCAGAACCATCTCCAATACGATCTGATTCCCCGGTATCTCGGGATGCAACATCGCAACCTTCAAGGTTCTGTCCGATCCCGGCGAAGCGTTCATGCTTCCAGCTCCATTTGGATTGATCCCATAATCCAGACATCTGACCTCTCGCCCCGCGATAACCTGTCGCAATCTTCCATTCTCAGCGTTGCGCACCTCGACGAAATCGGTATCGAAGAGCACAAGGTAGGCGCCGTACATGGCAGCAGTCTTGGCTTTGCCCACGAATTCCATAACAACACCACGCGAGATCTCACCGTGCTTGTCGACGTAGACACCACATTCTTCGTAACATAGTAAGAACTCTGCGTCTGAAAGGCGGAACATGCCTAGAGGTTTTTGACCATTGAGGCGAGCAGCAATGGATCCAATGGCTGGATTCTTGGTATCGGGAATGGATATCGGCGTTTTCTTATCTAGTGTCATGAGTTCAAAGCCTTTGAGGGTGGAGATGGCGATGTAGGTATGGAAAAGATTGATAGTGAAGCATTCCGTGGGGATATAGAATTCATCAAATTCACGGAAGAATTCAGTCGAGCCACCGAATTTCTTACCGAAAAGACGAGACTTCTTTTCCGATGACTTTTGGAAGACAGGTTCAAGGACTTTGAAGGTCGAGTGCATGCTTTCCTTCTTCTTGTAGAAAACGAGTGTCCGATCCTTCATGCGTGCAGTAGCAAAGAAGGAAACATCACGGTTACCAGAAAGCTTCTGAGGAGCCTTGCGTCCAGAATCCTGGTGAGGAGCTGGGAAGGAAGACACTGGGACAATGATGTCGAGATGGTAGGCTATAAGAGATTTGTCCGCAATGATTATGCAAAGAGAGAACTCCTCAAGCACCGTTATTTGAGTCACACGGTTGATTTGGATTGCCTAGATCATGTCAGCTTCAACAATGCGAAACCTAAAGTTATAAAACTCACTCTTGTCCAGCCTCGAGGGTTGGAAGCCTCGGACGTGTATACGCCATAGTCAGTCCCAATTGCGACCATGGATTTCCCATATGAATTGAATGCAGTTGCACAGTTGACTTGAGCTCGACAAACTGGCCCTGGGCCACGACCAGCGCCGTAAGTCGCCTCCATTTCTCGAATGGATCTGTCTAAAGGCGTGCCCCGAACAGATACGACGTTTCCTCTGAAGCCTGTTTGATCGTTGTTCGCGAAAGCAGTATCCGCCATAACCCGCAAGCGGAATGGCTCAGCGTTCTGTGCAAACAGAGAAGCAGCATGCCGAGTTTTGGCTTCTAGAATCTTGTCACACCAGTCTTGACGATTCTGCGCCGTTGGTGCGTAGAGTGTATAGACTTCAGTCTTGCCAAGGTGCTTAACTCGGAAGGGAAACATTGATTTCGCATCTCCATCGCCAGTAGCATTTGTAGGTATTCTCGTCACGGAAGCGATAGTTCCCACAGAACTTCCGGTATTCGTGTGTTCTAACGTCAAAGGCCTTTCAAGACCATTTGTGGGCTGTCTTTGCACCCCTCTGCTATCTGCAGCCGTATTTGAAGCTGTTTTTGCGACAGTCGTAACAGCTCCAATTCCTTTTACGGAGGACTTGACAACAGGATCATCATTGGTACTTTCGAGAACTAAAAGCTGCATGGGGATCGGCTGCAGAGTATTTAGCATTATTATTGAATAAAGGAGGGAAATACACTTACAAGCTTCGAGACATCATAGACTTCCTTTTTTCGCCCTGCGTTAATGTCTCGTTGCACGACGGTCTTTGCCAGTACCAGGTAATGATCAAACAGGATTGCATGTGTCTCTAGCCAGGTAAAACGATTTGCACCAGCTCGTTGCAAATCGCCTTTGAATATAAGTTCTCGGCCCAAGTGATCCAGATTAAGTTCGACACGCTCCATTCCAGGACGAAGAAATAGTTTAGACTGCAGCTCAATCATCTCTACCTTCTTGGTCTGTTCGTCGACCTTTGCATCACACTCAAGTGTTACTGCCTTGATTTCTTCGATGGCGATGGCAAGGTTTGCTTTCTCTTCGCTCTCCTGTTTCATATTCTTATACACTGTTCCCAGGAGCAACGTGTAGCGTTGTAACCGCGTAATGGGTGCTTTGAGAAATGTATTCCAGTCCAGACGGCCAGATTGCTTTTGGTCACGGGCTTGGTCTAGAAACTGTCGGAATAGAAGATTTCTATCGGCTTCTCTGCGGACAAGGTAGACGGCATATGGGAATCCAGACGCATACTCAACATATGCGTTCCGAGCCTTGCGGATCCACTCTCTGAAAATGTCACTGAAGCCTATGATCCAAGGCCCTTGTTCTTTCTGGCGGTATTTAAGTTGTGCCAGCAAGTAGTTCTCGTTGACATCCTTGATCGCTTCGACCTTACCAAAAACACTTGTCACAAATTTATTGATCTTCTTCATGTCTATGATTGGAGGTTGCCAAGACGTAAGGTCGTCCCTATAGAGGATGCGCAGGACGTTGATTTGATCCATGTATGTGTCTTCGGACATAACAATCTCATGAAGATTATTCTGGCGCTCAATGGCTTTCTTATCTGTTCCCTCTAGGTCTTCTTTGGTAAGTTTGAAGAAAGTGACCCAATCTTCCGACTTCCGTGATGGTTCGAGACCCTGTGACTGAAGGTTGATCTTCTTCAAAGTCCGCGTGCAGTGATGTGAGTAACAACGTCCATGGATTTCCTGCTCATGCAGCTTTGGTGCGTAACAACCAGATCCGGTCAGTTGCCAAAGAACCCCCGATATCTCACCCTGCCCAAATTTTACCCATTCTTCTTCCGGTAATAGGATGCCGGCGTCAAACATAGATTTAACCACTCTTTGACTCAAAGTTTCGGCATCTGCAGTGTTCATAGTAGGTACCTTGTGTGTGAACAAAGCAACAAGACCTTCTTCGATTGTTTTCTGCCTTAGGTCGGATTCGCCCTCTGCCATATCTCGCATCCATTGTGCAATCTTACTTAAAGCCCATGGTTCTTCACAATGCCTAAAGTCGGCGGATGATAATCTAGAAGGAGAAAATTTCTTGCGCCTTCCTGCAGGTAACGCGGGAAGATCCAATGCGATGGCAGACTGCGGAGTACCCAAGTCGTACCCATCGAGACCACTAGCAGAACGAATTGCTTGACGTGCCGCCTTCTGCCGGGCCTGTCGCTCCTCTGCATCGGTCTTCGATCGGACGGGAGGCACAGTCTGAGGTGTACTGCTGTGGCTAGACAAAGACGTAGATCTTGGAACATATGCACCACCTGGACTAAGCATATTTTGCGGGGGGTATGAATCGGGACCATTGGGCACATAAGGCTGTCTAACGTCCGAGGAGAATGAGTTTGAATAACCATGCCGGTAGGAGCCAGCTGGCATTAGCTGCGGAGTGACATTTTGAGACATTGACGGCACGGGTGGAAGTGGTCGATTGTTAGGAGAGGTGCTCATGCCGGGATGGTAGAATAACTCAGGCATATCGTCCCGTGTCGGGGAGTCGCTGCCAGATAATCCACTCAACCGTGAATCGTTGCGAGAGTGAAGTGATACCTGCTCATCGCCTTCGTCAAAGCTCAGTCGATGAGGCTGCGAGTTTGGCCTCTGCAACCCTCCAGTACCAAAAGTGTCTACTCTTGCTGGTTCAAATGCAGGAAATGGGTGGAGTGCTGCGTCACCTGGAATATCATACTCCATCATACCACCAAGTCCAGCCGCTGGTACATGGTTGTAGCTATTTGACCTGTCCAAGTCATGGGGAGTAGGCAAGGGCCGACTCTGGTCTTCCAGCTCACTACTGTGACCAGTGTTCATACCTGAAATATCGTCGCCATAGGACATACGCGCATCGTAGCCTCCACCGGCCAATCCCAGATCCATGTTCTTGTAGTCGCTATCGCTGCTTTCATCCTGGTAATGTTGAGGCGTTGACTGGTGTTTCGGGGGCTGCGGGTGAGAATCATACGTACCAAAGCCAAGCGCCCCGGACCCTAATTGCGAATCTTGTTCTTCCGCAAGGCGCATCGCTTCGAGACCCGCAGCAGCCTCAACGTCGCTCTCATCATCACCATAATCGTCATAGATCGACTCGTGACCACTAGGTGTCAGCGTATTGGCTGTAGATAGCCGGTTGACATCTGTTGGATTGTGGCTTGTGGCTCCGGAGTTATATCTGTGAAGTTCGCTGTCCAGAAGATCTCCGTTACGCTGTGAGCCATGTCTTGACCTTGAAGACCCACCAACGGCATCTCCAATATCTGCGAAAAGTTTCTCCTGGGCTATCTCTTCCTCAGTCTTCCCATGTAGCCCAAATCCCCAGTCATCATCGTCGCCCCCTTCGTCTTCCACAGGGGCACTTGGCAAAGGTTTGAGAGTTGGGTGTCTCCGAAGATTAGGCCCATTTGAAACGTCATAAGGTAGATTTGGAGATGGGAGCCGGTTACCAGAATTGCGCGAGCCTGTAGAAGAACGATTTGTGTCTTCACTGAAGGAATTTTGAGAAGTTGGCATTGGGGTATGTGTATTGTAGGTTGGGTAAGGGGCCTGGGCCGTGTTCGAGGTCCTATACTCATCTTCTGCGTGCTTATGGCCATTCGACGAGTATGAATTAGATGAAGGAGGGTTATAAAACTCGGTCGAGCGAGATGGAAGGGGAGTAGTGCTAGGCGCTGTAAATGGTGGGCCATAAGATGGCTCATATGCAGGTTGAGATGAAGAAGGTCGCGGAGGAACAGGAGGACCGTATTGAGAGGATTGCTGCCAACTAGTTGGCGATTGCGGAGGCCGTGGGAGTGGAGGACTATGGTAAGACGAGCTGTAAGTATTGTAGCCAGAAACTGTGGTTTGCCTTTGCGGTGCAGGTTGATAAGCCGCTGGAACGTATGGTTGATACCCAGTATTGCCGGCATTGCTGTTATATGGGCCTTGTGGCTGCGGGCGGTAATGTGCAGGTGTGGACTGAGATTGCGCCCTGGCAAAAGCTTGGGGATTGTATGTTTGCTGGGTCAAAGGTGGTGAGTGAGGAGCATCCGGCTGGTACTGATGCTGGTATCCTGATAACACTGGAAAAGTGGCAGGCGCATTACCAAATTGAGCCCGGTTTGGGGAGTGCGGACTTTGGGTGCTCGTTGGGCTCGTCAAGTACATCTCCTCCTGTGGCATTTGTACTCTGCCTGAGTATGGCGGGCCGCTCTGTTGATTGGGATCGAAAAAAGCAGCATCATCCCCATTATTGAAACTCGATTGTCTCTGCAGACTGTGGTTCGAATCCTGCGCGCCTGTGGCCCCGTACTGAACAGGAGGCACATGGCCGTATCTGCGTTGACTGCCGTTCTGGTGGAAGGACATCTTTGCGGTATGATGCTTGGCGCACACTTAAGCCAGCCTCCTCTGCGTCAAGTCGATGCTAATGTCCAGCCGTTCGAAGACTCAAGATGCAAACATGCAATCTTTGGCTGGTAGCCTGAGTTGATGCGTAGAAGCAGAGCCCTGCGGCATTGGTGGGCGCCGTGCGCAACGACTACTTCACACAGCTTGCTCTCTCCCCATCCGTTCCGTCAAAATATCTCCCTCTCTAAGTAGGTTGGATTCGACAGCTTATCAGCTCGAGCTGATGTGCAGTTGTTTGTGAGCGTCGGATTTAGTGGCGGATATCGCTCTTACAAAGAAGTGTGCGCGTTGTCTGTCGTTGGGCAATTTGCGCGACGGATGCCTGTTGGAAAGGCGAATAGAGCAGGTGTATTGAGATGGTCGGGCATCCGCAGCCTAATCTATCAATGGAATAGGAATCGCTCAACGCCAGCGAGAGAAGTCCTAAGTAAGTGTTGGTCAAGTTGTATGGTGAATGTATTGTTGCAGCCTTCCGTGAGGTCGGTCGTATTCAGTCAGGCCCCTCAAGGTTGTCTGAGCTTCTGAGCTGGACGTTGCGCCGCACTAGCGCATCTTTGGCTGGGGCTGGGGCGCTGACATGGAAACTGGCCCTTCACCTCAAGAACAGATCGAATAATTCTTGAATTCACAAAACTGGAGCTGCCCTCTCTACAACGCCATATTATAGCCATAAGACTTGTACTATTCGTTCTATCAGACTCTCTGACAACGTCACGATCCGCAGGCAAGGAAACTTGAAACCTGGGTGCTGGTTGGCTGAATGATAGCCACATCCACATCCAGCCTTATGAGTTTGGACAGGTCTGTGGCGGTGCTAGCAAGACATTCGATGCACGAGACAGGACTCGACCGGTCCTGCGCATGTTGGGCTGCTGGACAGCAGATTACATGTTGTCGGATAATTCCTCGCTCTAACGTACTTTCTTTCTTCCTACACGTATTCTTCTCCTTTTTGTTCTTCTTCATCGTCGTCTCCTTTGCAGATTTGGACGCATGCCATCGGCACCTTTGTCATCCGGCTCTTGGCCGTTCTCAACCAATTTTGGGATAGTATCTCAAACCATAAAGGGGTAGAGAGCTCCTTGGAGGGTTTGAGGCTGGCAGGCCGCCATATTGGTCATCATGGAAGTCTCCCTCGCCCAGTTGGCAGAAGGGTGTCGTCGCCAGACCTCTGGAGATCCCAGTGCTGAGTGGTACGCACAAATAGTCCAAGTCCGACTCTCAGCCTCTCACTCAGACTTCGCCAAATACTGCGTAGCCCACCACCAGATATTATTATCCCAATTACAGTACGAAGCATGAAGTCATGATCGAGGATAATGCATGTGAGATGATTAATGTCACGTGACTATGACATGAGCTGGAACTGGCTGCCGAAGCCGCTTACGGATCTTGAAGTGGGGTAGAGTTGTTCTGATATCTTATGGAAAACCAGAGAATGCTCCCTCCCACTTAACCTTTGTTCACTCTCATCGGCAAAACTCATCACATCAATCTTCATCATCAAGCTCTTGCAATAACAACCACAATCCATCAAAATGGTCAAAGCAGGTACGTCTACCACCTTTTATATAGCTCTGAATCCTTGCAGCCGTTACCCAGCGGCCAATAGCGGGGTCATCAGAGACCTTATGAGCACATTTCGAAGCATCCTCAAGACACCTGGATGGTTACTCTACTCCATGGGTTTATCAATTACCATCGGAGCAACGGCACCGGATTACAGGCACAAATCTCTGAACCCATGCTGACCATGCACCTTGTTAGTTGCACAAATCCGAGGTGACTCGAAGATCACCGGCACCGTTACCTTCGAGCAGGAGTCCGAGTCTGCCCCGACCACCATCTCATGGAACATCACTGGTCACGACCCCAATGCTGAGCGAGGCATGCATGTCCACCAGTTCGGTGACAACACCAATGGCTGCACATCCGCTGGTCCTCACTGTAAGCCCACTGGTTGCCGCCGGCATGTATAGTTGGACTGGACAAGGCTGACATATTCCGTAGTCAACCCCCATGGCAAGACACACGGTGCCCCAGAGGATGAGGTCCGACACGTTGGTGACCTGGGCAACTTCAAGACTGATGGCCAAGGAAACGGCGTCGGCTCTACTACAGACAAGCTCATCAAGTTGATCGGCCCTGAGAGTGTTATAGGCGTAAGATTGAAGGGTGAACATATGATAAATGATCTTACTGACTTCTATGTAGCGTACTGTTGTCGTCCACTCGGGAACCGATGATCTCGGTAAGGGAGGAAACGAGGAGTCGAAGAAGACTGGTAATGCTGGTACTCGACCCGCTTGCGGTAAGAATCTCTTCCTGGGGTTGTGCCGATTATCATTACTAATGTTGAATCTTAGGTGTTATTGGTATTGCTGCATAAATACTGTGTACTAACTGCGCAAGGCCACTCTGCTTGGAAGTTGGTATGACTGGCACATGGAGTTTGGTACCATCTGGTGATACATGAACAGGATAGTTTGACCGCTTACATAGGTAGTCATCCAATTCAAACACTGCCAACAGAAAATACTCTTTTCCAGAAGCTCAAAATGTGACATGTATGGTACAAGTATGTCTTTTGTGATCTTACGACGATACATTCCCCCTATTATCCTTATTCCGCGCTAAAAGTTCCGGTTCATAAACGGTCTAGACTACAAAGGCGCTAGGATCTCGGTTCGCGTAATTTAAACCATGTTGGCCGAACCCCACTGAGTTGATGACACTATTTTGTCTGCGAAGTACGAAGTACAGCAGCTCACAAGACACCTAAGCTACCCACTTCCATTCACCTACTCAGATCATTGAGTTGCATAAACTTGCCTACGACCATATTGCAACACATTCGATCTGTTGGCTATTGCACTTTGCATTTAAAAGAATTGAATCCATATGTGAGTAACCATCCCTCTTTATTTCCACGATGTGCTGTGTCTGCGACGTCCCGCGCTGCATTGTCCTGGGTAAAGAGCTTCAAAAGGAGTCTTTACAATGCCTAGGCTAGCTTTGGTGGTTGCGACTCTCAACGCTCCTTCCACAGGAGGAAATCAAGCTGCCTCTCGTTTTCTGTTAAGCAATCGCACGATCTGTGTCTCTTGAGACCAAACACCACACACTCCCTCAGCAAATATCTGTACACTGTTTCCGCACATTCATTCACCTCCACAGAAGTCGGCGACATCCAGAACATCAATTCTAGATCTGCGACTTCTTGAGGCAATTCACCACCACCAACCGTCATCATGGCGCCAGTCAAAATTGGTTATTCCACAGGACTGGGACACAGCAGCAGAAACTCTACGACTTCAAAGACCTCAGGACTTTCTACGGACTATGCTAACATCATTGAACCTTTTCCTAGTCCCCGGATCCCACCTCTTGGAAAGAATCTGTTACCGAACATACCTCCCTCACGCTACAGCGCAATGCCTCTCAGTCAAGCGAGAGTGAAGTCCGTCCTGAGCGGCGACAGCATTATTCTTACTGCGGTCGACAATCCTCTTGCTGAACGCACTCTTTCATTGGCATACACGACCTCGCCACATTTGAAAAAGGAAGGCGACGAACAATGGGCTTTTGAATCCAGAGATGCGCTGCGGAAGCTAGTAGTTGGAAAGGTTGTCCAGTTTCAAGTTCTCTATGCGATTCCGAACACAAAGCGCGAGTACGGTATCGTATTTCTGAATGATGGACGACGACTTCCCGAAGTTATGGTACAAGAAGGTTGGTTGAAGCTCAGGGAAGATGCTGGCCGGAAAGAAGACACCGAAGAGGCTCTCCAGCAATTGGACAAACTACGCTTATTCGAGGCACAAGCTCGTAGTGAGGACAAGGGTCTCTGGGCTCCCAGTGGTGGGCGGATCGATGTCCAGCATGATATGGGTGATCCCACTCAATTTCTCGAGAAATATAAGGGCAAGACTGTGGATGGTTTGGTTGAGCGCGTGTTGAGTGGCGATCGCATGCTTCTGCGTCTCATCATCTCACCTACAATGCACTACCAAGTCATGACTCTAGTTGCTGGAGTACGAGCACCTACCACGGAGCGAATTAACCCATCCAACAACGAGAAGCAGCCGGCCGAAGAATACGGAGATGAAGCTAAGCGTTTTGTTGAAGAGAGACTATTACAGCGCAATGTCAAAGTTGATATCCTGGGCCTGAGCCCACAAAAACAACTTATTGCCTCAGTCAAGCATCCTAGAGGAAGCATCGCCATTTTCTTGTTGGAAGCCGGTCTTGCAAGATGTACTGATTTTCACTCAACTTTACTGGGTACTGATATGGCCGCTTTGCGGAAGGCTGAAAAGACTGCACAAGCTGCAAAGAATGGCATATTCAAAGACCATGTCGCCAAGTCCAATTCCCAAGGTGGTAACCTAGAAGCGACAGTCACCAAGATTTTCAGCGCCGATGTAATCTTCGTTCGGAACAAAGCCGGTGTAGAGCGAAGAATCAGCCTTAGCAGTGTACGTGGCCCGCGACCAAATGAACCTGTAGAGGCACCATTCCGAGACGAAGCAAAGGAATTCCTACGCAAGAAGATCATTGGAAAGACTGTGCGAATGAATATTGATGGCTCAAGACCTGCTACTGATGGGTTTGATGCTAAAGATGTTGCCACAGTCACATTAAGCGATAAGAATATTGGTCTCCTGCTTGTCCAAGAAGGATGGTGTTCAGTCATTCGCCACCGCAGAGATGATACTGACAGAGCTCCCAACTATGATGAGTTGCTAGTTGCTCAAGAGGAAGCCAAGGAGGCGAAGAAGGGTATGTGGTCCGGAAAGCCAGCCAAGGCGAAGCAGTACGCCGACGCCTCTGAGTCACTTCAAAAGGCCAAGATTCAACTCTCCACCCTCCAACGACAAAAGAAAATCCCAGCTATTGTCGATTTCGTTAAAGGTGGCGGTAGATTTGTCGTCTTGGTCCCGCGTGAAAACATTAAGCTCAATTTTGTTCTTGGTGGAATTCGAGCACCCAAGTCAGCAAGAAACCCAAATGACAAGGCTGAACCATACGGTCAAGAAGCCCATGATCTTGCCACGAAGCGACTCACCCAACGCGACGTAACCATTGATGTACATGGGGTTGACAAGGTCGGTGGATTCATCGGAGAACTTTACATTGGTGGTGAGAGCTTCGCCAAAGTCCTTGTAGAACAAGGGCTGGCAACAGTCCATGGATATTCTGCTGAGCAAGCTGGTAACGCAAACGAGCTTTTTGCTGCTGAGAAGCGTGCCAAAGATGCTCGCAAGAATATCTGGACTGACTGGGACCCTTCCATGGATCTTCCAGAAGAAGAAGAGGCTTCATATTCGAATGGCAACTCGAACGGCAATTCTGCTCCAGTAGAACGCAAGCCCGACTACCGCGACGTAATGATCACAAACATTGACTCGGCTGGCAAGCTTAAGCTACAACTTATCGGCTCCGGAACTGCAGCGCTTGAGACTTTAATGTCGAACTTTAAGTCATTTCACATGAGCCCATCTAACTCATCTGGCCTGAAGGATGCACCAAAGGCAGGTGACTATGTAGCCGCGAAGTTCACTGAGGACCAACAATGGTACCGCGCACGCATACGCTCCAACGATCGCACGGCCAAGGAAGCAGAGGTTGTATACGTCGACTACGGCAATAGTGAGAAGATCCCTTGGTCTCGTCTGCGTCCTCTCACCCAGCCGCAATTCTCTCCCCAAGCTGGAGCGCTACGCCCTCAAGCCGTTGACGCTGTTCTTTCTCTTGTTCAGCTCCCCACCAACGCCGACTATCTCCAGGACGCCATTGGATTCATCACAGACAACTTCGCAGGCAAGGAGCTTGTCGCCAACGTTGACTACACGGATACCAAGGACAACAACACCCTTTATGTCACTCTTTACGACCCCAGCAACAGCGAGAACTTTACCCAAAGTATCAACGCGGATATTGTGGGTGAAGGTTACGCTATGGTTCCCTTCAAGCTCAAGGTCTGGGAGAAGTCCTTCATGGATGTTCTCAAGGTTCTCAATTCGAAGCAAGAGACAGCCAAGGCTGCTCACCTTGGGATGTGGGAGTACGGTGATATTACCGAGGACTAGATATCTTTTCTAGATCTAAAGTCTTTTTGCTACACAGCCTCGTGGTCACTCGGATGTAGAACGCATGCTTCTTTGCTTTACTTGTGCTTTCTCTACTCTCTTAAAGGGGTTCTGGCATCAAATTTCTCTTCGCATTGCGTGGCCTGGGTTGGGAAAATGCATAGCATGGATGAATCGGGGCGGCTGGTGATTGGTTGTTCTTGATGAATTATGGGTGAAGATCGAGCTCATACTATTGATCAATTTACATACCTGAGCTCTCATACCTCCTCCGCATCTTGTTTCTGTGATTGTGATATTTGCTGTGGCTGTGGCTGGTTGTTGTAGAATGATGTGAGAATGATGTGTGCTGATGGTTAAATAATAACCGACGAGAATGAAAATGCCCGTTACTAAATACCCGAGACCTTACCTACTTACTTTCCCTAACCCTCAACTAAACCCTGCCTCCTAGATTTACTATCACTACTCTCCTTAGTCGACCCTCTAAGCCGCCTAAATGCTTAGTTATTATACCCAATTCATAAGCCAAACACCGTCCTAAACTGCCCAAGCCCTTGCTACAGTGACCGACCAATTATTTCCTAACTGCTATTCTTCCGTACCTACGTAGCGAGCGGTCTTACCCCTCGCAGCAACAGCCAATCAGAAAGGGAGCTTGGGAAATGATTTAGTGGCGGGGATGAAAAACTCCGCTCGGGGTGGCGGGATGCTGGAATACATGACCGCGGTCCGCGGTGATGGTTTTATTCTCTGCTTTGTGAATATGTGAAATAAATTGCCAGTCACTATTCTGAGCATGACGTGTGATAGAGGGGAAATTCGTTGGAGGTGCTGGAAAATATTTATTTATTGTTCATCTAATACTCCCTCAAGTACTATGTAAAGTGCCATATACCGGCTACCACTAACCAGCCAACCAAAAAGTTTCTGCAACTAAAGAATCCAAATTAGTAGCCCACCTATGCCTCGATCTTGGCCTTGAGGATATCCTTCAGTGTCTCGGCGTCTGCGGCGAACTTGCTAATACCCTCGCGGAGCTTCTCGACGGCCATCTGGTCCTCGTTAAAGTCAAATCGGAACAGCGACTCGTCGTCGATGTAGGACTTCTTCTCGAGGTTCAAGGAGGTTGCCTTGGCGGCGTCCAACTTCTTGGGAACGGGGGCGTCTGAGCCCATGAGCTCCTCGAGGAGGGATGGCTATTTCTCAAGTCAGAAGGGCTTTATTAGAGCTTCAAGAGAGGTACTTACTGCAATAGTCAAGTAGTCACATCCGGCCAACTCAGTGATCTCACCAACATTTCTGAAAGAGGCACCCATGACAATGGTCTTGTATCCGAACTTCTTGTAGTAGTCGAAGATTGCCTTGACGGAGGCAACTCCTGGATCGCTCTCCTTGCTGTAGGTCTTTCCGGTGGATGCCTTGTACCAATCAAGGATGCGGCCGACGAAGGGGGAGATAAGGAAGGTTCCACCCTCAGCGGCGGCGATGGCCTGGACTTGCGAGAACATGAGGGTTAGGTTGACATTGATACCGTGGTCGCGCTGGAGGATACGGGCAGCCTGGATTCCCTCCCAGGTGGAGGCGATCTTGATCAGAACTCGGGACTTGTCAATGCCGATGGACTTGTAGAGCTGTTGAAAGCAAAATTAGCTTCTCTCAAATTTCATGGCAGGCAAAGGCTGTGTTCATGACGATAGGACGTCGCGGTGGAGGACAACTACGTACCTCGATAATGTGAAGGGCCTTGTCAACGGAGCCCTTGGTTGTGAAAGAGAAACGAGCGTCAACCTCAGTCGAGACCTTTCCTGGAACAATCGACAAGATCTCCTTTCCGAACTCGACCAACAGACGGTCAAGGGTAGCATCGACCTTGGAGTCGATGTCCGAACCGTGCTCCTTTCCGTATGCAACGGCGACATCGATGAGCTTAGCGTACTCGGGCTTCTTGGTGGCAGCGAGGATCAACGAGGGGTTGGTGGTGGCATCTTGAGGCTTGTACTTGCCAATGGATGCGAAGTCACCGGAGTCGGAGACGACGGTGGTGCCAGAGGCCTTCAATTGTTCAAGGGAGTTGGACATGATGGGGAGGTGACTGAGGATGTGAAGTGGTTATGGGAGTCGGTGATTGATTGTGCGTAGGAGATGGCGATGTAGATGGAATCGAGAGAAAGTTTTTAAGGAAGAAGAGGAGGAGGAGGAGGAGCAGCAGCAGCAGGAAGTCGATGAGTTCGTCATAAAACACCTTCACCCCACCAAAAGCACGCTAGTCCTTCCCAACTAATCAGCACTCGCTGTGCTTCTCTCGCCGTCTCCATCGCCATTGCCACACGTGCTCCAGGCGTGAGACTCGACGGCCGTATTAATCAATGCTACCACCTATGCAACGGCTACGTATGTCGGTCTTGTACGAACGTACCTACAGACGTTCTGAGATTTTCTTGCCTCTTCGACTTCCTGGCATCGGTCGCATCCATCACATCTGCTCTACATCCCACCCCCACCTTGTCGTCCCTCGCTTCTCTGGCCCGCCGTACTCAACTCAACCCCTCCGTGCTGCTCTTTGTTGCCATCCGAGTCCTGCCCAGCTGGCCACAAGACATCAATGGCAAGCACCACAAGCGCGCTGCCGACATGTATGAACGACTCGAAGCCGCGAGATGTCCAATTGCCCTCATAGCGCCCGTAGTCGACGTCCTCATCCTCCTCACCCTCACCAACAGACAAAGCCAGTGCCCCTCTACTGCCCCTCCGCCGATTTGAGCCACATTAAGACCCGGACCACCCGGTCAAATCCCGCTTTCCGAGGGCTAACCCCAAAGGATCACAGCTGTCCGCAACTCACGTATCTGGAGTCTAGACGCTCCGGATTGATCAGCCTTACAGTCACGACAAAGACAATCAATCCTTTTTTGCTTCAGATCTTGTTGGGCATGACCATGCTTGGAGCCATGAGCAATTCTGGCTCATTCTTAGAAATCTGTTCGAGTCACGCTGGTCAATGTTGGGTCTTGCAGGTGGATCTTGAATTCTGGGCCCAAGGATCGAAGCAACGCCGGCTGCTCGCTCACGTCCTTAATGAGGATATCAATTACCTTGAGATGACGAGTTTCGCTGCTTTGAAGAGAGCAGCTTGTGAGGTTTGGAGTCAAGCTTGTAGAGACCGTTCCGAGGCAGCAACCTTGCAGCTTTGTACGACCCGTCTTGTTAATCGATGTTAAGACTTCTGTGTTGGGTTCGGCTTTCGTGCATCTTCTGTGGCATAAAAACTAGAACTAAGTGCCCAACATTTTGAGGACGTCTGCCCTTTTCTTCTCCAGATGTTGAGTTAGATTAAATCTTCTCCTATTCTACCCTTGGCAATATGACAACCCTCGCCTTTCTTTTTATCTTTTTAGCTTGTCGTCAGGACACTCTCTTCAAGCCTGAGCATTAACATATCTCAATGTCTCACTGCCCATACCCGGTCCATCAATAGCAGGCGAACGGGAACGAGTGCAATGATCAAGATAGGCAAAACGAGCGCCACGATGGTCAACGTGACATGGAAGGTAATGCTCGTCACGACAATCTCGATCAAGATAAAGCCGTCGATCCTCAACCAAGAACTGATACCTTGAGGAAGGAGAGATAGTTTAGGAAGAAGCAGTGGGAGGCGGAGATAGGAAGATGAGAATGCCGCCGCTTTGAAGGAAGTTAGAGTAGCGGTTTTCGTAAGTCGTTTGCTGTTGCGGCTCAGTTGCTGTGATCTCTTCTTCAACCGAGGTTGAGTTTTCGGTTTTGGTTTGCTTTTTGTGTTTAAGGGTGTGGAAAGGGGATTCGGAATGAAGTGGTGCTTGAGGCAAAAGAACATTCGCTGTTGGCATACTGGGGGCCCCACAGATTGCTGTTGTCGTTCCTGGGAGTATAATGCCCCATGCGTAACCTCTTGCTTTGCAAATGTCGTAACGAAAGGGTATCATAGACGAAATCTCATGATTGAAGTAGAAAGAGAACTTTTATTATTGTTCCAAGTATTATACTGAGGAAAATCCAGCCAACAGCTATATCCTAGAACAGGACGAGAAAACTATCCGGTCTGAGGATGTTGGGCGGAAGGACGTTTGTACAGCTGATGTCTACTAGTCCAAAGTGGCTAACACGCCAATGTGAGGTTCGCTGATGGAGAAGATGATGGAGATAGGAGCTGCATATTCGAAAAGGAGGCGAGACGGGTGGAGTTTTCCTGAGGACCCGAAGAGGAATGTCGCTTGGACGAGGAGTGATATCTTTTTGGTTGTGAGAGGAGACTTTGAGGAATAAGAAGAGGTTGCTTGGGTTTCCTCATTGACGTGCTTTTCTAGGATGCTTTTTCCCTGCCCTGGGTCTTGGTTGATTTCAATATCTTGTGCACAGTCAGTGATATCCTATTCGTCCTCGTATAGTGTCGTCAATTTATCTTCTAAAGCGCGATTGGAAGAATTCCATGACATGAGAACCATTGTGAAGCTGAACTTATATCTATAGATGACTTGGTGCTAGGTGGTAATAAGTTTACTCTAGTTATTCTCTACCTTCCCTAGTGTATAGAAAGGATACTTACTTTTGCCTTAAGTAGGCGTGAGAAACTTCTCTAATTAAATATAACTTGTATAGAGAACATAGATTTACCTTACTACTTACTTCTAAGAAGAAGACGAAGACTATTACTACCTATTTCCTGAGCCACGTACAAAGAATAGATGAAGTTGTACCAGCTAAGTAGAACACGAGTGGTTGACTTTGCTGCAGGGATCAATGCTGAAATGCGTCATAGCCTGACATTTTAATCACTTTCATTGGCCACTCCAGCACCGCGTCTAATCGCGTCAAAATTTATATCTTCAGCCTTGCACCATCACAACCGCCGTCGCAAGCTCTCCCAGGGAATCTCGAGCTTTGAATCCCAGTTCTTATAATGGACTATCGATAGCGCGATCTCTCCAGCCATCAACAATGGCAGTATCATTTGTTCCCCGGGCTGTGTTCCCTACCCAGCTCTCCCTCCCACGCTCCTACTACCTCGGCCATCATGCATCTGGCCTCTCAAAGATGAAGACCATGCTGTCGTCCATCGATCTGATTATCGAATGCAGAGACTATCGCGTACCTCTCACATCTCGAAACCCGCTCTTTGAGGGATCGCTCGCTGGACGAGAACGACTTGTTGTATATACGAAGAGGGATTTAGGGAGTAAGGATCGGCCGAAGGATAAAGAAGTACGGAGTTACGTTGTCTTATTTGCTATGTACAGCCTAGAAATGAAGCTTATATATAATACTCTAGAGAGAAAACATAATACGATCCTGGCATGCGCCTTCACCAGTCCTCTTCTCGAATCACAAGTCCAAGAAGGACGTAACGAATCTCCTCGAATTCGCCAAAGAATATGCCTCGCACAACAACTCCCTACTAGGTTCACGGATGCTTGTAGTGGGCATGCCGAATGTCGGGAAATCATCTCTTCTCAATGCCCTCCGCGCGGCGGGTGTACATCGAGGAAAAGCAGCATTCACAGGTGCTCAACCAGGAGTTACGAGGAAGATCGCCTCGGGTGTGAAGATCGTAGATCCTAATCCTGAGACGGATCAAGAAGGAGTCTACTTAGTCGACACACCCGGAGTATTCGTTCCCTTCGTCCCAGACGCTGAATCAATGCTCAAGCTTGCGCTCTGCGGCAGCGTAAAAGACACCATCATAGCACCCACAACACTCGCCGACTACCTTCTCTTCCACATCAACAAGCACAACCCTCAACTCTATCAAGAATACACACAAGCCACCAATGACATCGTGACACTGCTCGAAGGGGTCTGCAAGAAGACTGGCCGGCTTGGGAAAGGCGGCGTGCCGGATCTTGAGGCTGCGGCTTTGTGGTTGATTCAGAGGTGGAGACAGGGGAATATGGGGATTTTTGTGTTGGATGAGGTCGAGCAGGATGGGCTGGAGAAGAAGATGAGGGAGGAAGTGGGCATGAGTCTGAGTCAGGCAAGGAAGGCGAAGAAGGAAGCGCAGAGGGTTAAGACGAAGCTTAGGGTTGCTGAGTCTGGTTGAGAAGACTTGTCTTCCACTGCCACTACACAAACCCGTCTCTGTGGAAAGCTCCCAGTCCAAGACACAGTCTGGATATGGAACGGCGAATAATTCTCGCGACGTGCAAAACTAAAGGTCATGTTCGTCAAAGATGCGGGGCAAAACACTCCACTCATCTCACCTGTCCAGGTCCAGCAAATACCGCAGACCTTGAACCTAATGTAATCTTTCAAGGCCAGAAGGCTCACACTGCCACTGTTGGCAAGGTTCAAGACGTAGATGAATATATAAGGTCCCAAAGTCAGACAGCAAACACGCTTGTTTTCACATCAAAGTTTTTATAAGCAGAACTGGTCTATATAAGACCAGTAATCTACATTTCATCAGTAGAGTCTACTCGCAGAAAAAAGGAGACAATAAATCTCTTTAGACTTTTATCTTAAGTCCTTTCTCTTAACCTGTCTCTCTCTGTTATCTTGCATTTAGAAAGACTCCATAGTAAAAGACTATAAGCGAGTACTACATTATTCACTTAGAGGACTAAATCTTAATATAAATAAACAGCCTTAGCACTAGTTAGTTATAGCTAGGAATTTAAGCTCTTAGACTAGTCGAGCTAAATATTATAGTTTAAAGCTAAAATTTAGATATAGACAGGGAAAACTAATATCTTACCTTAAAATATAGCTTATAGCTTTGTAGATAGAGTAATAACCCTACCGAGAGGTTGTGCAAAGATGTAACATTCGGTGCTTCCAAGTATTATTTTATTTCTGGTGATATCAGTCGCTACTGAAGAAAGATATATAGATACAGTGACTCTAATTCCTAGGCTACCAGCGGAGGAGGTATAGAAGAGAGCTAAATCGACGAACATGGTGGGATTAGAACCACAACTCGCGTCAGCTTGTATTACAAGGTCAATACTATCTCATCACTCAAGTGCGAGCCTAGGCGGTTTCTGAACTGCCAGAAGAAAAACTTAAGAAACTTAATCTCGACCCTGAACAGAATGATAGACAAAGCTCTGCACATGTCAGCAACAGAAAATGGGCACAACACAGTCAAGTAATTCCGTAATATAACTTATACAGGCGTCTCCCAAGACTTGACGCTGGCTCTCCTAGAGGCTATATCCGCAAATATCCTGAATTAGTCCTTCTACTCCTAGAATTCGGAGAGACATACTGTCTCTGTTACGGTTCCAATGGTAAAAGCACAACAGCCATGAATGCGGCGGCCCTTTGCACAAACAGGCACCATGAATTGGAATATTACTTTTCTAGCTAAAGACTCGAATGCTCGTTATGAACTCGCTTCAACGGCGAGCTGACCCGAGAGAGTCTTGCGGTACATATTTGAAGATCATTAAGTTCTTGCACGACAGACAAGCAAATATGAAGATTCCAAATGTTTTACAAAGGGCTTCTGCGGACAATGATATTGATACCACTTACCCTTGGCAGTAGCCGATGTGACTCGTACCCGTACTCGGCAACTGACGCTGCTTACTTGGAAGGAGGTAACTTCAGAAACTCAAGTCGTTCAGAACAGGCCAAGTTGCGCCTTACTTCCATAAACAATTGTGATTTTCCACGTCAAAGCTGGTGCTCCAACAACTCGTATTATGGGTACGAAAGTACAGTAAGCCTGACATGATGGCACTTTCTCTCGGCTAATTGAATAGGGGGGCCGGGGCCCGGTAGGTAGCCTATGAGAGTTTGCTACTTGAGTATGCGATATTCTCTGGTCACGATGTGCACCGTGCTTCGTTCCGCGGAAATACGAACTCGCAAAGAGTTCTTACTCCGAGGCCGCGAATCCAAGTTGAACTTGTCTAAATAAAACCAAGTAAGACCGGCGGAGCGGCGAGACCAGATCAAACCTGGTTTCACCTTGCCTCGCTTTGTTTTTGACTTCCTTGGTGTTGTTCCTTTTGGCTTCTTGTTTACGTACTCGTACAGTATCTATCTGTGGCGCTCGCGTGACCGTATGGCTACTATTGACATCCAGCTTTGAGGGCTGGCGATTCATTCATGTCATAGGTATCGTTGAGAAGAGAACTGTTCATTTGATTCCAATCGAACCCGATGGTCCGGAATATCCTTGTCACGGGCGCCACGGGAAAACAAGGCACGGCTGTAATCCGAGCCCTTCTTCGCTTTAACAACAATTCCGACTCTTCCGGAGAACACCAATATCACGTTTTTGCTCTTACGAGGAAAGCCGAGGGTTTGGACGTGGAGTGGTTGGTGAAGGAAAAGGATGTTACGCTTGTGAAGGGTGATCTTGATGTTCCGGATAGTGTGGCGAGGATTTTTGAAGATACGAGGGAGAAGGGAGGGTTCTGGGGCGTCTTTGCTGTGTTGAAATATCCTGGGTTGGGGGTTGATGCTGATGGGGAGAGGAGGCAGGGGAAGGTATGTTTGGTTGAAGATCCGATCTTGGTGGGAATGAGAAAGCGAATTTTGGCTAATTCTTTGGTATTAGATGCTTGCTGATATGACTCTGAAATACGGGGTCGAATCTTATATCTATTCGTCTTCTTCCAGAGCTGGAGCAAAGCATGATGGTGAGTTGAGTTCGTCGAATCGGGCGAAGGCGAGAATTGAGCGACACTGTATGGATCTTGGTGAGAAGGGTTTGCCTTGGACGTATGTGGTCATATCAATGTTCTTGGTTGAAAAGAGCTGACATGGAATAGCATTTTGCAGCCGGCATTCTTTATGGAGAATTTTGATGACTTTATTGGCTCTATCACTGTCTCGGTCTTGAAGATAGGTTTGAAGTCGGACACGGAGGTTGCCATTGTTGTAAGAGTGCTTGGAATTGAGTATTTGGAATGCTGCTAATTTCCTGTGTAGTCGTCGCAAGATATTGGTAATGTTGCGGCTGGTGTATTCAAAGTGAGTCTTGCGTTAGCAAGTATCCATCGAATACTGCAGAAATATTTACCCTGAATAGGATCACGAAAAGTTCAAGCACAAGATCCTTGCGCCCACCTCCGAGTTCACAACCATAGTTAAACTTGAAGAATCCTATAGGCTCGCAATGGAACAGCCGATCCCAGCTGTACCAATGCCGTTTGCATGGTTTCTGATCAAAGCGAATACTGGAACTCAAGAACTGTAAGTTTTGAAGAGCTGCAGCTAATTGATGTCAAATGCCGCTTGGCGGCCACTCAATTGTTAAGTTTGTTTGGGTAACTTAAACTTGAGTGCGCCCCGAGTAATAGCCTCGATTCCCAACTTCAGTTGATAACAAACGTGTCAAAAAATCAACCGCTGACCTCATATCCTACAGATTGAAACATCTGGAACTCTTTCACTCAGCTCGGAAGAATGGCGATAATGCTGAGCTAGAGGAGCAAATTCGGCTCGCAAATGAGGCGCATCCGATGAGGACTTATCACGACTGGCTTCTACAAAGGCCGAAGGAGGACAAGGCGGTAAACAGTTGGAATGCCGAGGTTCGTAATCTGGCTTCATTCTATCTTTGCTCCAAACTTTTGAAGAATCGTGCTGTGTCTTTATGCTCAAGACGTTTCTTGCTACTCCTTAAACATGGCTTACTGATTATGAAACTATGGAGGAGCAATGCTAACACTGCTTTCTGAACAGTGGAACGGCGTGTCGCTTAAAAAGCTTCTTACTGGACAACTGTGATGTCTTGATTCCGTGTTAAATGGATTAATTGTTGAAGATTAAAGTGGTTTATGTAGGTGCATGACGCTAAAACGTTGTAAATGACGGGTAATGATATCTTGTTGTCATCTCTATACTTGTTTAGGACATCGAGTTGGTGTACATTTGTTAGTCATGGAAATAGACACTGGAACAGAATTTTAGGAACCAACGCTGCGCGATGTTAGTTAAGTAATGAAATCCTGTAAAATAACTTACATGTAGGTTGCTTCTCATCTACAAACTCATTCATAGTTTTCAACAAGGTGAACATAAGTAGGTGTATCTTCATGTCGAGCCTCGAAGGCTCCGAAAGAGTCGAAAATTGACACTGGGTTCTATCAAAAGCTCTATTGTTGCGAGAGAGCAAACTAACATACAAAACTAAAAAGCACAAAACCCAGTCCTTGTGCAAGCTACAAGTTCGAAGTGTCATAGAAGGAAAATTTAGGTGGCTAAAGTACCTAATGTTTCAACTTACTTGGTGAGAACTCACCGTGGGTTACTCAAACTACCTAGGTTAGTACCTTAGGTCTATCAGCTTCCAACAAGGAATCGAGGAATGATGGTGTACTGTTCCTTATACAGAGGTTATATAAATGAGGTGTAAGTACTGCACTTTTTGTGTCACAAAAGCTCACTCAATAACTCATCGCACTACTTATCCAATCCTGCTTCCTTTCTTCTTATATCAATTCTACGATGTTCACACAACTCAAGCTTCTTAATAACTTAAAATAGGAGGTGGCAACTACTTTATCAAGTGAAGTACTATGATTCCTGAGTTCCTTCCTCGTCTTTCCAGTATACTGGATGTGGCAGGTTCGTCTATCACCTTTGTAATTTTGAAAAACTGTTTTAAGATGAGAACCCTAGGTAACTACCACACTAGCCTATAAGTAAACAAATAATACCTTCTCTCCCATCAAACAGTGCAAACTTCCTCGACTCGTCACCCTGACGCTAACTGGCAATGGTCGCAGCGAACGACTAATTCTAAGTTATGGTAACAGTGGCTTAGTGAGCATCATTCCCCTGTGTAATTGGGTTTACCCTTTCAGTGTGGGTTGCTATCGAGAGCTTGGCTCTACAAACTTTCAGTTCGTCTGGTTTGGATTAAGGAGAGAAATCTCCTTAATCTTTTGCTTTTTTTTGGGGCAACTTTTTGGGTGGCACTTCATGTTTACAGGTACAGTAGGATGCCTAAGGTATGTTCGCTTCGCCATTTCCTATTACAGAAATCATACACAAAACCTGTCAACCATTCGATCTCACCTTTTACAAGGCACTTTACTTACTTAGGTACTCTACAAAACATTATATTCATTGTTATACTGATACTTCTCGCGCTTGTTATCACTCGTTCACTTCTACAAGATGCCAAGCAAAATCAGCAAAGCGTTTTTAAAACCAGAAATCGTGGATCCAAAACTTGATCATCAGCAAACCTTCATCATCCTACACGATCGCGGCTCAGCAGCGGATAGCGTGGAGCTTTATCTCCTATTTTATTGGGCGAAAAACGGAGAAACACTTGAAACAGCATTTCCTCACGCCAAGTTCGTCTTCCTAGCATCACCAAAAGAAAAGTCCAAGCTTTACTGTCGCATTTGGAAATCGCAATGGTTTGAAAATTGGCACTTGACACGATACAAAGAACATCAGGGTTGGATGGTCAAGGGATTGTCCTTGAGCAGCAGATATATCTCTAAAGTTTTGAAGCGCGAGATCGACTTGGTCGGCAAGGAAAACGTGGTTTTGTGGGGGCTCGGGCAAGGTTGTGCGGCATCTTTGGCTGCACTTTTGGTGTGGGATGGTGAACCGTTTGCTGCAGTCGTAGGAATGTGCGGGTGGTTGCCCTTTAGCAACGTGATTGACAAGATTATCAAAGGTGAGAGGGTCAATACAGATGAAGATGGAGACGATACAGAGGAAGATGGAAAGGTTATTGATGCTGGACCTTCAACGCCCGAGACGGATATACCAACGCAAGCAATTGCATTCTTCAGGAAGAAAGTCAAGAGGGAGAAAAAGAAAGGGATGGTATTCCAAAGTATTCCTGTGTTCTTGGGCCACAGCACAGGTTTCACGAAAGTACCTTTGAATCTGGGAAAAGAAGCGAAGAGATGCTTGGAGGCTATGGGGGCTCCTGTTCGGCTGGAAGTGTATAATCGCGTGACGTGGTATTACTCAGAGAGGATGTTGACAGATGTCTTCGACTTTCTGAAAGAGAAGCTTGGAGGACAATAGACTGGTGTTTAGAGTAGAAGCGAAGCAAGAAAGAATAGAATATTTTCAAAGCCGTACTTTATGCTCCCTCATCACTAAGTGTTGATATAGGTTTTCTACCACTGCTGTATATATTTGTGTTCCTGAAAATAACCTTGTAATCTAAATACATATGCTCAAGTCGTTAACCTATATTACAGTGCTGTAGTAATACTAGATGACAGAGTAAGATTTCATCTGTAGAGATAAAGTAGAGAGAACTCTTTACTTCTTCCTCTATTAGGGGTAGTGAGCTACTATATTTTAAGTTACTAAGTTATTTGAAGTAGATTAAACGTGTATAGCAGCAGTAGACTACCTATATGAACACTCAGGGAGGGGTGACCAGCTACAGGCTGTGCGTACAGCAACCAAATAGTCTTGGCATAGTACTCAAGTTTTCACCCATAGTGAGTGGCTTCTGACTTGAGGTATAGTGGCTGGAAATGAAAAGTAGGTAGATTATCAACGGATTTTCTTTGGGGAGGAGTCTTGAGGCGCTTGCTAGTCACGGGAAATTTATGCTGCTACGGTCGCAAATTTGTTTAGCCTACTGCTGTCAATGACACTTGCGCTTGGTACTTGTCTGCAGAGTGTACTTGGACGTTGACATTGGCAACAGGAGTTTTGGTTCAAGGTTTGAGGGTGATGGGGTTATGAATTGGGAACTCCGGGAACAGTTAGGGCTCTTTTGTTCACACAGATATGGTACCAGAAAGTTAAGTTGTGAACAAGTGTCCTAGATGAAAAGTGACTTTCGTATAGTACCAGATCCCTCCCGCAAATAGGTACCAGACAATGCAAAGACTTCAGAAGGTGTTTTCAAAATATGTACCGCAAGAAATGCTAAGACATATTGGATCTTTACTGTTTTTCAGCCTTTTCTGTAGAGACGGTACAGGCTTCACTTTTTCAGGCTAAGCAATCATTCCTTTGTACCTACTGTAACCAACTAGATTTATAAACAAATAACAGGAAAGGATCGCTAATATGGGTCTATATGAATTAGGAGAGACAAATAGTGGTTTTCGTCTGTGCCCATGCAACCAGACGGAGCCTTACAATGTTAAATTCTCAAGCACTGGTTAAATCTGAAGATGACTGGTAGTTCGCCGTGACAGGTCCAACTTGCAGTTAAAGCAAGAGATGCAAAGTGCGACAGACTGAGCTTCAAATCTTTTGCACATACTTGGGGGGAAAGGCTAGAATTTCTTTAAGGGGATGAATTGGAAAGCAGGCGCCTTACAAGTCCTGCATTTGCCGCATTTGTAGAAATCATAACAAAGAAATATGGCCAGGCCACAACTAGCAATACAATTAACTTTTATAATAACATACTCAATATCATCCAAGCTTATCCAGCAATCTCCTTCGTCTCCTCTCCACCAACTCCTCCTGAACCTCCTCCATTGTTGGCAACTTCCATCGTTCGCCATCTCCAGCGTCACCTGGTAATGGCTCCCATCCTTTTGGAGCTTGTCCATCCTTGCCTGCCAGCAAATTCTCAAACGCTTCCTTTTCCTTTTGCATCTCGTAATCCAGTAAAGTACCATCCTCTTCATCCAAATTATAACCATAATACGAGGCATCGACTTGTTTTCGCAGATCTGCTCTTGATTCTAGAGGTTTATCTTCCCGGGCTTTCGGCACAGCGGCCTCGAAGAGTTCTTTCACACCAGGGAGATCTTTGGCTCGCCCAAAATACCTGTATACATGTATAATTAGCGCATATTCACCGAAAGCCAGGTGTGATATTCTCATACCTGTAACCCTTCCCTCCCCCTGGTATTTCTCTCCCTTCCTCATCATATACCTTCCCACCGCCCCGCATATAATTCGGACCGCCTAAATTCCGTATCTGTACTTCCCACATATGCTTTTCTCGCATCGCCTTATTGATCTCATCGTTCAAGTCTCTGATCATGAAATCGCTCAAGCTGGGGTCTTGAATCTTGCTAACTTTGCGCGAGATCTCCTTTAGCACTTGGCCTCGCCACTTCTCGCATGCTGGAATTGACGCCACCTCTGTGATCATCTTCGGTCGGCGCGTTCGTCCTGCATCGATGATACCGAGGTCTGCTGCTTGCGCTTCTCTGAAGCGGAAGAGCATGGACTGGGCTTTTTCTGAGTTGCGTGCCTGCGCAAGAGTTAGTAAAGCGCTAGATATCGTGACTTGGAGGATAAATACATACCATGGTTGCGATTGTCTTCCTAGCAATTTGCGACGTGCGCGAGTGGAGGAGGAGGATTGTTGACAGAAACGCTGTTGCTGGGCAGCAGGCTCTCGAAAAGTTGCACGCGAGGCTGAATTAAGGTTCCGACAAGGGGCTGATACTAGCGCAACACTAAAATCGCGTCTAGCTGAGGTCATCTCATCTTCGCGTCGCCTTCCAGATCTTCTTCCTTTCTTCATCACATACACAAACCTGCAGTGACGATAACCTCATCGAGCTTCACTAATCAGCCATCTGGGAGACTGGAAAGGCTGATATTGTGTGATCAATCGAACAGAAATCTTAGCAGGGATTCTTCACGACCACGACTCTTTTCTTCTTTTGTTTGCATCGCGGTTTCGAAGCTGGTGGCATTGCGGACTTGGGATTGGCCTGCCATGACCGACAATAGTATCCATCTTGAGATAGCCTGCTTTGAAGCTGCGGATCTCGTCAAGCTGACGTCGCGTCCTTAATGGGGGTTGGGGATTGATTGATGCGCGACTTGAGGAGTGGTGGATTGGCCCAAAGCATCGCTGAGAGTGGAAGTAGTTTTCAATCGGAGCAGACTGGTATGTTTTACTGTCCTTGTCCTTCGCGCACTTGCTAACATATCATAGGTCCCTTGTCTTTAGTCTTGCTGGTGGAGGAAAGCCTTGCGAACATAAAATGTACTCGAGCTCGGAGGTTGAGTAGAGTCATTTCTTTGCCCGGTGATGACCAACGTGTCCAAAAAGCCAAAATTGCAGGCCAGCCTACTGTCATATTGTTGCTCCGGCTTCGATTGGCGGAAAGTGTTGGCAATGAGAACTTGAGAGCTAATCTGAGGGCACCTTCCATTATTTCCATTTCCTTTTGTCATTTCCTTTTGTCATTTTGCAAATCCACAAGATATGATTCATTTTCTGCTAACTGTGGTTTCTCTCTCAGAATCCGCTGTCCCCGGAAGCTCGACATGTCAATTGGACAACTTTGATGCACCACTCCCATCAATTTCGAACCATCTCACTTTATCCCTACTCGCAACCTGACACCTATCAATTAGATAATGGATGGTTTAGAAGATTGGTTTATCTTCAACTCTTAGGGAATCGTCGAGTGGGTTGGTTTCTGGTGATGACGATGCAGTTGGCGTTGGCCAAACTTATATCTCAAATCGGAAGGAAACCGGCTCAGTGGCAAATTTAGGAACGTGGCATCATTCTTTCTATGAGCACATTGAAGGCTGCAAATCTTTGTGGCATAGCAGGAATATTAGTGTGTTTACCTTTGGACCTGATTCTTTGAATATTTATCACCCCGGTGGATGGATGACCAGTCCTGGAAGTCTGATCCTATGTCACCACAGGAAAAAAAGCCTCAAATTCTCCACCTATTTCACTGCGAAGTACTGCTGCAGCAACCAGAATAATTCCGTACCTGAGGTCGAATACTATCATCTACTAAGAGTAATATTGGCCTTTCTCCTACCCGGATTTTAATTACCATTTTCACGCTTTAAAACCACTCAGATTTGATCCTTTAGTCTCTATTTCATCTTAACCTTCCCAACTCCTCTCCATTTCAGCCAGTCGAGATACTCCCTCAGTATTTTCACTACCCAACAACTTTCCCAACCAAGTGCACACCACGTCTGTGCTCTCAAACAAGCTCGAGTCGTCTCGATACTTATTCATACTACACCACCTCATCTTGATTCACCTAATCATTGCAAACATCTCAGATGTGTAACTTCATTCTCGTCTATTGCCGCGTCTTCAGCATTTCAAACAATTTTACAGTCTATTCATAGTTGTGCCGCCTCACTTCGGTTCTTGCAAACATCCTTGCTACAGCAATTTCACTGGACTGAACAAAGCCTCTTCTCCGGTCTGGCCGAACCCTCTTCGACGCATACGACCAGGGAACGATTAGTCCATATGATATCTCTAGGTTGATTCATCACCACATTTCCAATACATAAGCAAACTCAAACTCGACAATCTTCACCGTCACATAGCTTTCGATCTTATTCATCGACAACGTCCAATCTCAAACTCCAAGCGATCTTGGAGTTATATGTTACAACGCTTACAGATAAGAGCCCTGATTCCATTCGGACCTTGTCTCAGCTATAGCGCGTCCCAGACCATTCAGGAAACCTCGAAGGTAATGATCTCATTTCAAGATCCGCCATATGCACCTTCACTGCCAATTGTCGATGTCGCTTCTGGACCGACTGATGGACGAAAGTGCGTTCGTCGCTAAGCGAAGCCGACAATTAGCGAGCTGCTGCGTTCTTCTGGCGGATCAACAGAAGAGGCACTGGAACTTTCTGGTTCCTCACATACAAGTTTTAATTGTTAACAGTTCTACATCACAACTTTGTGCTAACATGCATACCCTACACTAGGATTTCCACCCTCTGTCCGCCTGTTTGAGACTGCTGGTCTAGAAACAAGTTAATACTTGAACATCTGCAGTCAGGGTCGACTGTCCCATCTCAAAAACAGCAACATAATCCGCCTCATCCGCATCATCTGTATCATCCGCATCACCCCCGATACCCGCAACAGAAGCCAGTAAAGCTGTCAGCAATGTATCTTGAACGTGGCTCAGAGACCTTTGTGTCAGAAGGAAACGAGGTGTCAGAAGGAAGTTCGTTGTCAGGAGGAAGTCCGCTGCCAGAAGGAAGCCGGATGTCAGACGGAAGCCAGGTCTCAAAAGGAAGTCAGGCATATGATGTTGAAGACACTGCTGGTAACACCTCTACAGCACGAGAAGGAAGCCCAAACCCTTTGGATGGAGGCCTGGGCCATTACACTCCTAAACTAAACAAAGCACAGGACAAACGCATGACTCCATTTCGAAGCCTTGTCAATAATCTTCTCCAAGTAAGTGGCCATATTCCCAAAACCCATCAACTCACTGGAGCTAATTTAATGATTCATAGGTCTCCACCCATATCCGACATTCTGGAAACTCAGATCCTCTCACTGAAGTCCCGGTCGGCTATGCACCTACACCACTGCAACATCAAGACTACCCGATTCCTTCAATAGAGAGCCCGTTCAACAATTTTAAGATTCCTGAAAAGCCAAAGCCAAAGAAGAGGCAAAAGGTTGCTGCTAAAGACCTGGCCAGGAATGCTCTTAAGCTAAAAGGCTCATCGAAAGTCACTAAATACATTGGCAACAACCCCAAAGTTAAAAAGCCCGAGGTCACCAGGCCGACGGCCACCGAACCCGGCAGCATACTCAAGTGATTGTGGACATTTTCCCTTCCTTTGTACGATTTCCTTTGTTTCTCGCAGGCCTCCGATAAGTGACACACATGGAAAAGTGCTTCTATGAAGCCTTTAACTGACGGCCTGCACCTCGTAAGCATGATGCAGGCTCTTCTAAACATGAGTTTCTAAAGTTTCGCACGGTGTGTTGACTCTTTAGCGATTTATGTTTAGACTCTTTATATTTGATACTTTTATCCTAAAGTATTACCGTTTCTGAGTTTCTTTTATTTGCATTTCTCTTTGATACAACTTTATTTAAAGGTCAGGAAGCATCACTGTACCTTAAGTACTGGAATGTACAAAGTTTTACCTTGACTCCCTACTCCTAATTAAATCGCTAAGTCATCTAGCCTGAGTTACTCGAAAGGGCTTCTCAATTGAGACTATAAGCTTGTATTGTCTCTTGTTCTCAGCATATTTTACAATCCGAGTCCTTGGTTTCTTAAATACCCCGCTAAGGGAGAAAAAACACTAGACAAAGATGTAACAGACATTGGAAGGAGCAGCAGAAAAAAGATAACAAGACATGATTCACCAAGTCCGAGCTAAGACTAGTGTCTATTCATAGCTACTTAGGCTGTGATTACTGTTGTTAGTAGACCTAGGTAGCTGCTAGTTTATATGCCTGTTTATATACTTGTGTTTTTCCTTAAGAAATAACCTGTTATACTAGATAGTTTTACTCTTCTGTATTCTATAGTAACTTGCCAATTTTACAGTTACAGCTGCCTAGCTATCTTGTAAGGCTAGTTGCTGATTTAGGCCCCTTACTTGTAAAGTACTTGAGATCAACTGTTCTTACGTTTACAGGCTATTTCATAAAGCTAGCTTTTATACTCACCACAGATTTTAAGACTCGTTTCTGTTATTTATTAAGGACTAGCCTACTTTTCAAGTATATTTCGAGACTTTTCTGATATAAACCTTTCTTTTTACAACATCAACAACGATAACAAAGCATTATAGCATTTTACTAATATTTAACCTTTACATTATAGACAAAGAGTTTCAATACAAGGTCAAGGTAAGATATACATTCCTACTCTTATAGGTAGTAGTAGTACAGTTGGTTCAAGTAAACTATATTACCTTGAGTAGCTTAGATCGCCCTAGTCGCTTAAATCATTTCAGTCGCTCAAATCATTTTAGTCGCCTATAGCTAACAACCTACAGATACAGTTACTAACACAAGACGTCGCCCAGAGCTATACTACCAAGAGCCACCTTCTTCAAGGTATTTCCACCTCCCATTTGCACGTTGTCCTCTTATATATCTATCCGCTTTAATTCTTTTCAGCGACTCAAGCTAATTCAGCGACTGAAAAAGCTCTAGTCTAGCAACACATTTACATACTAGCAATATGGCCGATCCTGCCAACTACCCTCGATTTCCTGACGGAGATGTGGTTATTACTTGCCATCGCGGACTACGTACTTGGAAGCTACACTCCCACATTCTCCGACACGCTTCCCAATTCTTCAACGAACTTCTAAACCAACACCCACCTCGAGAGATCACTAAGAAATTAAAGAACGAAGGCAAGACTATGCGATGGAAGATCACTATGCTTTTTGGAGAGCAAGAGCTTCAAGATATACGATTTGTTCGGTTTCGTGTTCTTGTAAGTACATTCCTGTCTCATTGTCCCTTGCTTCTTTGTTTCTTACTTCTTTGTCCCTTGTCCGACACATCATTCTTCAAGTCGCTTAAGCTATTTCAATGATTCAAACCGATTCAATAATTCAGGCCATTTGAGCGACTTAAACCAATTCAATAACTCACACCACCTAGACAAGTCAGCTTACCATCACCCATAGGACATCAACAAGCGCGAGATTGCCATCCCAGACTTCCTCTATGGATTCCAAGAAGAACCCGTCTACTACCACACCTACGACATGTTCTTCAAAGCCCTCTATTCAATGGATGTGGGCATGGCACGCCCAGGAGAAGGCCGGGACACGAATACAAATATATACGAGGCTATGACGTTGCTCCTCGTGGGTGAGAAGCTCGAGGCAGTCAACACCGTCCGCCACATTGTCGAGTCTCAATTCCTGCGCCTGGATCAGGATCTCTGGAAGCATGTCGTTAGTTTTCCTGAGGCTTGGGCTGACGTCGCCTTCCGACTACAATCTCCGCCGATATTTCGAGAGGCCTTTATTCATTTGGCTGGTGCATGGGACATCGCCGATGGAATTCAGAAGCAGTTGTTGGCAACTTGGGCCACTGGTCCTGCTATCACATCACTTGCAGAACGCAAGGCTCGGGAATTGTTCAACTTGAAGCTCCACACTGAGAACTACCTCTCCACGTTCTATCCCAAGGACATGACTCGGCCTCCACAGGATGGCTTTGTGCCAGGTCGCAGCCACTACGCCACAGACATTTATCTCTGGCAAGCTTTGAGTGTCTTACGACAATGGTTCGACATGGAGATTCGCCACCACAAAGGATGCCTAGCTGCAGATGGAGGAATTCAGTTGTACAGAACTTTGAGTGAGGCTGGAAATGCATATGTGGATCAGGAAACTCTGGATAGCTTTCATGAGTTGTTCGATATGAGTGCTAAGGGGAAGGCGTGCTTGCGGATAGCGGTTGAAACAGTCAAGAAACACTATAAGCATGTTGTCGACCGGGTGTTGCTTATAGACCGTCTACAAATGCAACGGGACCCAGCTGATCCCGTGCTAGGCTATCTTACCTGCACACAGTTAAGAGATAATGAGATGCCCTGGCTATGACTTGGTGGTGGGAGCGATATAAATAGAATTTACGCTAGTATTTTACTAGCACTTTAGCGTTGATTTAGGCAGGCGCTAGCCTTATTAGACAATAGACTAACACTTTAAAGCATAGCCTTCTTCTAAGTACATTGTAAATGTCATCGCGCCTCCTCTTATTGTACAAGGTTGTACACGCTGTTATACTTTACGTTATTAAGATACTTCTAATGACTTACAGCATAGCAGCTATACACTCCATGACAGTAAGAGGCGCGGCAACATCTGTTAACGATATAATAGATGTTGCTCTGCCTCTGCTTGTTAACAAGGTTGTACTGCTATGCTTTAATTAATAAAGTAAGTTTCATAACTTACAGTATAACAGCTACCTAACAACTTATAGTAAGAGGCGTAACCTTTAAGTTAGAATTCTAATAGGCAACTCACCCCTTTAATCAAGAGCCGCTATGTGAACAAGCCTTTACCCTCTTATAGATCTTCCTCCTCTTACTCTTGTACATAGTAGTTCTCGCCCGATTTCAGTAACTTAGACCATTTCAATGAATCACACACAACACATTGCTTCATATACTACAACAGCATGTATCCACACCTCTAGTCCACCTTCCATTGGTCTCAAGGAAGGAAGATCTGTAATAGACGTGGTATATACACACTCACGACAAAAACACACATTTCTCTCTCTCTCTTTTACAAAATAACAGAAAAACACAATCAGAGAAGAGAAAGATGGGTTTCTGATCGAAAGGATGTCTTTGTTCTTGCGCTTGCTTGTGGTCTACACAGTCATTGTTCCTTTCGGAAGACTGGAGATGTGTCTGTTTTTGCTGCGCTTCTTCTGCATCTCCTACTCAACTCTTACCTTGGATAGCTAGTTCTTGAGAAGCCCCGATAAGCTGCTGTAGATATGCGGATGAGTAGGGTTTCGATGTACTCTGGCATTTTAGATTGTAAAATATACTGTAACATCATGAAAATGAGCCCGCTCTTCCTGTATAAATACCTATTTCTAAGTCTTCTTCCAATCTCTCTGATCATATGCAAATGCAAAACCGCAGGTCCAAATTGGCATTTCTCAGCCAGCAAAAGACCCAAACAAAAAACGCCGCGTCTATGGAACATGGTATCATCAAGCCTTCTCAAAACGATTACAAAGCAATAGGGTATCTAGAAACCTTGAACATAGAAACTCTAGAGGGCGCAGACTCATCAATCATCGACCCTCCCTCCCATCCTTACAACCGACATGCACAAGTTGGTGCTTGTAATCACTGTGCTTGCCCTCGATGACGACAGCAGTCAACTTGCCACCCTTAAGGCAGCCAGTATCGATGCCCATGCTGTATTTCTCAACCTGCAGTCCGCGCTTCGAGTCATGGCCATAGATAACCGTCGAGCGCTCATGCTTCGGGAGCGATTTCTGGTATTTATTCCACACCTTCTGCCAGACTTTGCCATCACGGTCATCACTCGGGACACCATGGTTAGAAATGGTCCTCATGTTCATGACCATAGCCGGATCCTGATGTTCGAGTTTGACACCCGGTGCCAGACCAGCATGTACGACGACTACCTCACCCATACTACCACACTGCCCCACTCTCAAAATAACTGGGCATTTCTTTAACCATGCGATCCTTTCTTCACCCAACGCTCTGACCAATACTCGATCTTTATAATCCCCTTTACTGAAACTTAATTCTTCAAGATCATCTTCGACCTTTGTGGTATCTTCTTCGGGACCCGGGGTATTCATGTCGAGGTGCTTTTTGGCCATGTCTTTATGGACAAGCAATACGCGGTCTTCGTGGTTTCCTCGCACACCCGTTGCGCCGTATTTCATGGCCAGGTCGACGACACCGGCCGAGTCGGGACCTTTCGATATCATGTCTCCAGCTAGGATCAAATGGTCGTGCTTTCTGTCAAAGTTCACCTTGTCCAGCAACATCACCAGCGAATCCTTCATACCATGTACATCCCCCACAATAACCAGGCGTCCTTCCCTTCGATTTTTGCCCGTTTCCGGCACGTACTTCTCAGGTAGGTCTAACAACTGGATCATGTCGTTGAAAGCAGGGGTCGGAGCACCTTTGTAATGTTCGTTTTCATTTTCCGCAAGGTTATTCTGCACGGCTTCTGCGGATGGGTCGGAGTTCGTGAGGAGGTCTTCAGAGGTAGAGAGAGACATGGCTGGACTGCGCATGAGCACGTAGTAACCTGTCCAGATCATCGAGAGGAGGAGGATGGGGTAGATAAAGACATTGCGACGAGGTCGGGGGCGGGGTGTCTGAACCATGGCCGTCTCTTTCGTGTTGGTTGGTAGGGCGCTCATTTAGAAAGCGAAAAAACGATGCTGATTGGAACCTGAAGTTTGTATAGACTGGTGATGGGTATATAGATACGCGGTGGTAATGTAATGTTGACGTAGCTTCTGCACGTACAGCAGGGTCGTTGAGCAGTCGATGTTCGTTGAGAAAGGTTGTCATGTGTCGCTGGGAGCTCGAGCTCTTTAAGAACAAACCCCCCAACAAGCTTTCCTCGTATATTTGCGTGTTGTATTGCCTAACAATGCCAGACTATGCGCTCATTTCCAACGTAAACAAGCATCCTGGCTGTTGCTGTAACACCAGGACCAGTGTTAAGTACTTTCTTCACCTTAGTCAGTTGGCTGTAAGAAGATTTCGCACAGCCTCGTGCGTGTTTGCAAATCATCTAGCGGTACAGTCCAATGATGCGACAGGCTAATATCCTTACCTAATAGCATGCCTAGTACAGTACTGCGGCCACCCCAGCTAGTCATCTCGTACACGTTGTATCTTGTTATTTGACCATGGATAGACATATTGCACCTTCTCATACCATAACCTTTCATCTAATGTTACTAGTTAAGGCTTTATGAGGATGAGAACGGACGAAGAACTTGATACGTCAACAATACAGGAATGCTGTACTTGGTTCTGTTTGGTGTTGTTGTGTGACTTCATAATTTGTGTACTCATTACAACTCTGAGGCCGTTGATAGCTTCCATCCAGCTCTGTCTATTCGCGTATACCCACTCGTGTTTCTATCCTATACAATCTCATTCACTTCCATAAAACCCCGCACACCTCAAATCCTTCACCACTTCCCCTTCTTCTTCTTCGCCTGACCCCCATCATCCCGATCATTCAATGCCATATTCCCCATAGTTTCTACACCTTTCACAACTCCACTTACGGCCCTACCAGCCCCCAGAGTAATCCCTCTTCCAACCTTCCCATCGAAACTAAGTGCACTGCCAATACTGCTTCTTCTCGCTAAGCCTGATTTCCCATTTACGTCATTGGCTCCATCTGTGCCACCAGAAAATTTACGTGGTGTCAAGTTAACCGGTGACGCTTCAGACATTTCGGTTGTCGAGTCGTACTCGTCTTGTATGCGTGCTCTTTTTCCAGCTATGGTATTTGGAAAGTCGCGCGGAGGGTGTATTGTTGTTACTGGAGAAGCGATGTCGTCCCAAGCATTATTTCCACCAAGTTCTTCGTCGCTTATATAAGGAGTTGCCATCAATGCTGGTCTCCCGATTCCGGCTCCCAGACTGGCATGTCTTTGTGCTCGGTAGCGGTCATACTCTTCCTTTGAATGTTCAGCATCGGTGAAGCTTTCCAGGGCATCGAAAACGTGGGGAAAGACGAGACTATCGACTTCTCGTGCCCAGAGGAAATCAAGGTGCTCATAGTGAGGGATTTCGGTAGCAACAGTATGAGGCGGGAGCTCTTTCAGCATGACATTGATGTCTACTAAAGAATCCGAACCGCCGTATACGAGTACGATAGGAGTCTTGATGTTGCGCGTGGGGAATCTAGCGACCTTGGTATATTTCGAGACGGATCCTAAAGAGAGCGGTGGTTGAACATCGTCGTCATACATTTGGAAGGACTTTGTGCGGATAATTTGAAACCAATGGACCACGGACTTGGTCGAAGTGAAGGAATACAGATGAGGATAGGAAGCAAGCTTCTGAGAGGTAGACATATTGCGGGAGTGCCAACCGAAGAGAAAAGAAAGACCCATGTCTATAGCTTTCACGAAAATCGGTGGGTAAAGAAGAGATTGCCAAATTGTTGTCGCTGCGAGAATTGATCGACGGCCAAACAGTAGGTAAAGAACTTGTGGTGATGCCTTGATAAGGGCATCCACTATGCCATTAGAAAGACCAGCTGGGGCCATGGCGGGTGCAAGGGCAATGAAGACATTGACTTGCTCATTGAGCTTGGGGTGAACAGCCAATGTGGCGAAAGCTTGTGCTGTGCCTTGAGAGAAACCGATGTAAGACAGCGATGGAGCGCTAGTAGTGGACAAAATGTACTGAATAGTGTCTGGGATGTCGTGGAATGCAAAGTCGTCCATGGAAAAATTCCAAAACTGTATATCCGTTGGTGAGTGGTGGAGAGACTTCTTGGAGTATTTGTTTCCCCGGTTGTTTCCAAGCTGTATTTGATTAGTAGGAAACACTTTTCAAATTGGCCGAGTTTACTTACCCAGACATCATATCCCTTCTGTACCAAAACAAATGGAAGACATCTCTGCTCATCGGTCAAGCATACCCAAACTTCGCTGCTCATCATCAAACCATGGTGCAAGTAGACAACCTTTTTCTTGATGCTATTCTTCCCACTGTTGACTTTCATATCTTCTTCTCCCTTTCTCCAGCCTAGTCGATGTATTCCCAACAAATATCCATCGCCAGTCCGCACAACATGTTCCTCGGCGTAATATCCATACAGGGCGCAAAGGTCAACGAAATCGGAGGCATCTCGAACTTTGCTCGAAACATCTATTCTATGTCAGTACCGCTGCTTCGAACCCTTGTACTGGTCCTTACTCTTTTTCCTGAACTCCGACTTTCTCGCTGCGGGCGACGTGAATCGGTTGAATACTCGTCTCGAGGCTCGATAGAACAATTGTATTATTGTAGAAGCTTGAAAAGGATCAGCAAAGTTCATAGAGCAGAACCCAAGCATACATACGTAAAGCAAGAGTAAATATTCTTATTATAGCCTCCAAGGCAACAAGAAAGAAAGAGCCCACCAGGGCTATGTACTCGCTCCTGGAAGCACAATCAGTTTCGAAGGTCCACCACTTCATATCAGCAAGCAGCTGTCGTTGAGAATGAGTAGCCATACAGGTTCAAACGACCAATAAACGGTATCCTAGGAGGCATCGTACGTGCGTCGGAAAAGGGAAATATGAACAAAAGAGCGAAAATAAGGAAGTTGCGATTGTAGAGATTCCTGATTAGGGGTAATGCTAGTTTCGAGTCTCAAGGAGACTTTGGCTCTGTGCTGTCGAACCAAGAATTACTGGACCACATCAGTTTCACCATCTTATCGCATGAGCGCTCGCTAGCATTTTTCAATCGCAAAGGGGCGAGCTCAACAAGTATAACCTCAGAACTTACCTTTTAATTGGCGATTTCACATGCCAACGCGCACCTACAGTCGCACGCGATTTAGAACAAAACAAAACAGCCGCAACGCAACAAAGGCCAGCGAAGATTAAGAATACCACAAGAACTTGTTCGCACGGCAAAGAATGGCAGGCAGCCTGATCAAAGACAACACCTCATAGGCAATAATGATTCGCAAATCTCCATCAGTTGCGCCGGCGATTCGACTGACAGAAGAGGTTGCTGACGACAAGCCGATCCTTGCTCCCAGCAATGTACAGGATGTACTCGTACGTCACCGGGAGGGAGGAACAAATGACCGAAGCTATGCCATTACGAGTAACAGGAACCACCGGCATCTGAATTTGGAATGCGTGCAGTTCATTGGTCGAGCTGGCTTTGCGACAGGTACTCGTGCCTTTCGTACCTTTGACACCACTCTCTCTAGTACGAGTATCCCATCGGTGTTCTCCTCGAACTTCTGCAGCGAATACAGAAAGGAACTCATCCAGCTCAAGTTTACCGGCCTCTACTACAAGAGCGCGCGACAGAGACTTAACGAGATGCCAAGTTCTTGTAAAGATATCCGTAGGTTTTACTTGCCCTAAATCTTAGTTGGTAGCATACAAGCTGACAATCAACAGGAGCAGCGTTAGCAGAATGTCTCCAAAATTCCGACTGCATAATGATCCAGCGAAATAAGCCCGCCGACTGTCTACGCCCACCTCTCGTCGACACACTCCCCACGAAATGTCAGCAGCTCAAAAAAGGATACGGAGAATGCAAGCGCGGAATGGTAGACATGCGGAAACGATTCAGAGGCAATCAGCCGATTGCAGTGAGCAAGGAGCTTGAGGGTGCGGGTGTTGCAGGAAGTGGCGGACAGTTGTATGCGGGCAAGCCGGCTTTTGACAGTACGGCCAAAGAGACGAGTGGGAATGAGCCAATCGAGAGGGATTGGAGAGAGGTGGAGAATGAGAAATTCAGAAAGGGTTGAGACTTGGTGTATAATTGGGAGGAAGATGGAACGAGCAGTGTATAATGCTGTATCATATTGCCAGATATTTGGCTGAGCAAGCGCGCATCGGGAGGCGTTTAACCGGGGCATTTACACAAAATAGGGCCCTCTGGGAAGGACGCTGTACAATACCAAAGCATTCTGCAGGTTTTTCTCGACTGTTTTTGATATAGATGAGCAAGGATGGCTTTTGAGGCTTTTCTGGGTAGGATCCATGTTGACATTTTGCTGCAGGCTACGACTTCTCATCTTTGTCCACGGCCGCAGGAGTGTTATATTTGGGGCGGCTAGGCCTGGCACCTCCACCCTAAAGCACTTCAGCTTGTTGGCCTTGATCGTGGTCAGGAGCGGCAGATTGCACAGTAGTGCGAGCAGGAGCCGAACTCAGGATAGACCGAGAGACCATTCCATACAGGTCGTTGGTGTGTTCCAACTGGTTCTGGTGAATATGATTGGGCTGCCTTTGCAGGATTTCCTGCCCTCCATTTTGTTCCTCGTTGGTAAAGTATGCCTCGGTTGGACTCCGCTACGCACTGTTGCAGTACACTGAGCTTCATTGAGTTCATATTAGACTCGCTCTTCTTCAATTTCTGCGTATTGTCGGCTTGCGTGGTAATCCATCTTCCATCAAATCCAAGCTTACAATGGAGAAGACTACGTAGTAGCGATGCTTTTTTTTTTATAGATTCTGCTGTGTGCTTCAATTTCAAAATGGCCTTTATGGGCTCAAAACCCATTGCCTTGTATTCCTCTTCCTGTTGTGTGCATCTCAGAAAGTCGTCCATTGAAACCTGAACGATTCCTACTCGTGTTAAAACTCGGCCCGTGAGTTTTTCATGTGTGGAAAATGAGATATGTACCTGTAAGTAGAGTGTAGACAAAGGTCAAGATCCCGACGATGCTAGCCGTCCAGGAAAGAGGACTGTCCGAGCAAGGAGCACAGATACCAGTCGTATTCGTCATTCTATTTCAAGCTGCTGATGAGTCTTATACGTAGAGTGAAAATAAAATGTATTGGACTTATGATATTTCGAAAATGAGGTGAGGCAGCCTTGACTTTCAAAAAGGTACGCTGTTATGTACCTGCCCTGTCTAGGACTAGCTCAAGCTGGAGTCACCTGTCAATGCGAATGATCAAGTACGAGTTGAACAAAGGCTTCCTTCCATAGTCACTGCAGCGACTGGAGCCTTGAATCCATGGTTGGTGGTACAGAATGCACAGCCTGCCTCGATTCTGCCTGCGTGCCCGATGCTTGACAACGCATCAGAGCCTTGCAGAGAGCCATCACTTCTGAATGGGAAACCCAGCTCAGCCTCTTCGGTCGCTGCAACTGTACATGTCTTTTATCCTCAACACTACCACTCCAGCTATCTGGCATTACAAACATGGATCCAGCATCCGCTGGTGTTGCATTTGTTGGCTTCGCTGCATCTGTTGTAGCGTTAAAATACAGTCTATACATGCGCCAAGCGCTCAAGATACGTGTCTGGAATCCCGGCAGAAAAGAACTTGTCTTGTCTGTCTTTTCAGAATACTCCATGCCATCTATTCTCCTGTACTATGGCGCTACTCCAGGCTTGCAGCATTGGCGTTGGACTCACAACGGCCACTTATCTCTAATTGCCAACCATCGAGACATCATATTTTGAATTTATCCAATACATCGACCCCACCTTCAACATGCGGGAGTTGGAAGTTTGTGAAGAGTGGTTTGTGGATATTTTTTTGCCATGCCGTTCCAGGCTTCGATGAACTGTTGAATTCTCACCTGGGGAGTTTATCCTCAACGAGAGTTAATTCGAATGATTTTTGGTAGGGTTCCTGTTGGATGAAATCCGCGGGCCTCACTGCCATTTCGGGACTCAATTTCTCATATACCTTGGATCTAGAGGAGCGGCTGCTATGCTCCGACCTTTTGTAGAGGCTGAGTTTAATATGATTGAGAGCCGTACCGATACTCCACAGTCTTACTTCTGGTACACCGTGTCTTTCTACAATATGCAAATTTTCGAGCCTCTCTAGATTTCTCTAGGACTATTCCACTGCTCTTCCTTCTTCGAAATGCACACAACGCAGACTTGTTACACGCGGCTTTCAAAAGGGCACCTCCGCATGATAACGGTTCTTCTCACGTCCTTGGGTTTATTTTGCGGGATCTTATACAAAGTAGATCCATAAACAGCCACAGCAAAATATGCATCATCGATGCGTTCATTTGTGGGGGCAATAGCTCCTACAACAGACCTCCCTACCATTGGAATCTTTCCCTAAGCGAAGAAATCCGCGAGATCATATCGAGAATTTCTCATAAAATGATCTTTTCCTCTCATGAAGGGAAAAAGATTTCGCGTTGGAAGCTTACGCTTTTGAAGAAGCAACGAGAATTGCGCCACCTCGCAGTGATTCATAAAGCTGGGCTCGAGTTTGAGCTCCGTGCTTCGGACTCGCTTCCACAAGGAAGGTTTCAGCGAGTATGTACTTCAACTATAGGATACACCCATTGATGCCTGTGGTATGCTTAGGTGAAGTGGTGGTCGTAAGGATATTGGTCAAAGCAGGTGTCTACATAATGAGTAACTCATCGTTCAACTTATCAGTAATAGATTTAGCTATCAAGAACGTAAGAGCTGTTCACCCACGAAATTGGACATCTGAAGATTCCCTCTTTAAGCAAGTATCTCTGCAGACAGACAAAGAAATCCTGAATATTCTCCTGGCCGACGTAGAAGGAAGAACCTGCGCTCCGCCTCCTAAAGCACTGACAGATGTGCATCAGCAACCAAGACCTTCGAAGGACAAATATGAGCACTTTCTGGTGCTATCAAGTACGTCTACCCACCTACTGTTCAACTCCTTATAGCATCATTCTGATGGCAAAAGGTGCAAGGAGTGTTCTGAAGTCTCGAATACATCGGTTTCCATTTCTCCGGGTACTTCAAAAACACTCTTCTGGTTCGACAATTACAAAGACACATGTCATCATATATCAAACATCACTATTCTACTGAGCCTTTGAACTTTACGAAATCCATACTTCTTCGATCATGGATTGTCATGGCACTTATTGCTGTAATGTCTCTGGAGCTTCGGGACATAGTCAAGGATCGCCTAACCCGACTGCGACCATTGGTTCTAAAGGAGAAACTAATGCTTGTGGTTGTTATATTTTTGATCTGGGTGGCATCGTACCTGATCCGTTTTCTTGAGTAACATGTCTCTTTACTGCGTGTTGTGGAGGAGATGTAACGGAAATTAAGCGAGCAAGAACGGAATGCGGGGACGGGTGCAACAAAAGATCGTGTATCAAAGCACCTATGCGTGTACCCAGGTAGAATGCGGCTCTCATCTTTTACCAATCTCTGCAATATAGGTGTTCACACCGATCTTTCTCACCCAGTGACCCTTGCCCTTGTCCTCCTTGTCCATATCAAGCTGAGAGCGCTTTACGAGATTCTTGGAGTCTCTCTTTTCTAACATAGAAAAGCGGCTGCACAAACTGCTCCAGCGCCGCAAAAGAACATTAAACTAGCATGGAGCCGATCTTCCGACCGGACTTAGCATCCTTTCCGTAAAGGTGAAGGTTAACAGCCACTTCCTTGCTATAAATCAACTCGGCTTTCTTGACAGATCGACGATGGGAATCCGAGTTGGTGCGTCTCAAGATGTTAATAATCATAATGCTCGAAACCACATATGACCGTAACCCTTCCGGTAGAGGCATGTCTAGGATTGAAGCGAGCTGCGCCTTAGTACCTTCCACTGTGACTTACTCAAAGCACCCCGACCAATAGACTTCGATGAAAAGGAGTCCTAAGTCATGTAACCGAGGAGCAATCTCAGTACCTATAGCCTTCCCATCCTTAGTCAAGAACATCTCGACAGCAAAAGCAACGCTAGCATATAACTTTTCAGTCACGATGTAGGCAACTTGCTACCTGCTGTGCTTGATGACATACATTGACATCTGTTTTCAGAGGTGGTATAAGCACCTGACTACAAGTATAATCCTTATAAATACCTTAGTCTCCACAGCCAGTAAGGTAGCAGATGCTTTATATTACCCCCATCATCCTCGGCGCGAATAACTAAATTAGAACGGTAAGCTCTCACTCAGATGGCACCTATTTTCCGGCATAGCAATATAAATTGCCAAAATTTACTTCCTTCACAGCCTGCTCAGGCTTCCTTTAACATCTTCAGGTTTCCACGTCCATCGTAGGAATCTTTCCGAGCTTTTGACATCTGGGGGACACTAAATTTGTTGGATGCCTTCTTCATGGAGGCAAGCTTGGCTTCGCGGGCTTCAATGATCATCTGCTCTGGAATGGGAATTCTCTGCTTGCTGAAATACAATTTGCTTTCTTCTCGTACTTGTCCTGCATGAATCGGAGCGTCTTCCAAGACGGATGGTGGTTGGCGACTTTCTTCATGATACTAGTGCAATCGTCGGCGGAGACTTGCAGGCCATGCGTGCTAATCCCTTTGAGAACCTCGGTATCGATAAGTTCAGTCCCAGCTCTGTGGACATCACAATGTCTAGCTAGATCTCAATCTTGGCTGAATTCTTGAAAGATCCAGTGACATGGCGCATTTCTGCGTTAAGAATGGCCATCTCGATGCCAAGCCGAGTTGCGGGCCTGCGGCTTCTCATAACATGGTTTGAGTTGGCCACCACTAAGGAAGCCGACGACTAGTTTGAGGTTCATATTGGGTAGTTGAGTAGCTGGTGACTGGCCTACAATAAAGGCTGAGCGCTGTCAGAATAGCTAAGAGATTTTAGCAGTTTAACAGCTAGCTAGGAGATGATCGAATCGAGTTATAACTTACTATGTTCACATTAACAATGGCGAAGATGTTTTAGAGGAATTAATTCTCGCAATCCTGTGTGAAGAGACTTAGGTGATTTGAAGTGATGCTCGTTTTAACACTATGCCCTACTACAAGGCCTAGCCGTGAATGTGTTTCACTAAGCCTAGCTATTGGCTTAGTGCCTCATGTTAGTAAAAAGCCTTACGCTAACCAACAGTGTACTACTAACAGTCTTTTAACTTAACCTACGTTCAAACCTTTTCATTAATTCTGTTTATATAAGCTACACCTTAGTTTCTACGCTACATTACTCTCCCTCCCTTCTTATCTTTTAGAATTAACAAGTCATTAGTTGTATACCTAAGTGAGGAATAGTATAGCTGCTAAGTAGAAGTAAGGTAGGGAAGTAGAATAGAGTAGGTAATCACTATAATCTGTAATCATTTATAGATAAGAAGGTAGAGGTAGACGACATAGTAGAGTAAGAGAAGGGAAGACTTATGTAAGGCTTTAGGGATGGTTCAATTTCTATAGCCTTCTCTCTTGTTATATATTCAGCTTTTCCTAGGCCTGAGAAGATTTAGGATAGAGATAGGACATGTTTTGTTTTAGCTAAAGTGAACAGTGGTTAAGAGCGCGTCATGCAACGAAATATCAAGCTAAAGAATGAAAAGTGCACGACACGCTTAGGTGAATAGTGATATAAAAGCGTGTTATGCAACGAAACTCTAAACTAAATATTGAACTGCAAGTTCGAGTGAATAGTGGTTAAAAGCGCGTTATGCAACGAAACTCTAGAGTAACGATTAAACTGCAAGCTTGAGTGAACAGTGATTGAAAGTACGCCGTGCAACGAATTTATAAGCTTAATAATGAACAGTGAACTAACTGTAAGCTTGAGTGAACAGTGAATGAAAGCGCGTCATGCAACAAAACCTTAAACCAGAAAACAAACTATAGGCTTAGATAAGTGAATAGTGAGTGAGTGATAGAGAGCGCGTTGTGTAACAAAACGTCAAACTAAAGAATAAACTTACCCAAGGTACTGTACTACAATTACAATTATACATATGTTTTACACTCCTTGTCACCACCATTCTACAGTACCTCAAGGTAACTTCATATATACAAAACCATTTTGACTTTCATCTACAGTTCTTAGACTCCCAAGCCGGCGCAATAATTACTTGAGTAATGCTTATCCGATCATTTCAAAGCTTTAACCTCATACCTTATGTATACGTGCCCAAGGGTTGAAGGGCCAAAGAACCCGAAACGAAAGCAAGAAAAAAGGGAGCGCTAAAATCTAAACTACCACGTCCTTATCTCGCATAGACCTCCGGAAGTATGCATTGCGACCTACTTACCTACCTGCCTACACGTTTGGTGGTACGGGACAAGCCAGATATGCAAACTACGACCTGATTATGCATGCAGATTACAGCGCACACAGCTGCAGTCTGCAGCCAAAAAGCCACATCTGCCAACAGTCCCGTGTCGTACAACCTTTACTACACCACCATCATCTACGTATCTATCTATCCATGCACGGCTATCTAGTACAGTACTGCCATCATCACCGACCTAAATCTCAGGCGCTTCATTGGCACCCCTCGACACCACCCTACCTACCTAAAACACATGCCCCAAAACATGGCACGAGAACCTCATTACAACACACAGATACAAGATAACAAAAGCTTCTCCCCCCCCCCCCAATGACAAAAAAGAAAGAAGCGGAAGAGGCAAACAAAGGTTACATTCGACCGACTTGTCCTCGAGAATGAAAGGTAAAAGGGAGATAGATATTCTTTGGCTGTGGAAAATTAGACGGTAGAGAATCGCTTGATGAATGATGCCATCAGTGTAACGAGGACTGGGTCATCACCTGATGCCTCCTATAGAACGTCGTTCCCCTGGAACGTGCGTGACACAGCTAGATTATTGCGAGTAGTGTAACAAGGAAACGACTTTAGCCTCTACCAAGGAGGAAGAAAGTTATCAATCAACTCGATCATCTACTGCCACCAGGACCAAACGAGATGACCAGACCTCCTGCCCCAAAAGGCGGACGGAGGAAGTTGAACAACTGTAGGTGGGTACCAATGGAATTAATGGGTATCATTAATTAATGGCACTCGCAATCATTTAAATCACTTGATGATACGGTATGTTGTACGAAATACTGAGTAGGTAGATGGCTTGGTAGGTTGGTTGGCGCATAGGTAGGTACCCGTGATCAATCATCATCATCATCACCATGACCTCCCAAGCCATAGACGCATTGCACAGGCTACTCGTACATACAGCTACAGCTACAGCATCCAGCATCCAGCATACAACAACCCGCCATTCGCCTCTTGAGGAGAATAACCGACAGATTGCCAAGGTAAAGGTGAAGGGGTAGGTGATAAGCATGATGATCATGATCATACAGTACTGTAGCAGCGGTGAGGGTCCAGATGACGCGCATTGCGAGAACCCCCAAGTCACCACCACCACCACCACCAGCACCGCCATCATCATCATCAACCCCCCCTTCTCCTTATCAACGATGATGGAATTACGCGATGCGATACGCGGACACCCGGGCGATACTGCCGTTGTGCTACGTCGCGAAAATGCTTCGTACCTACCCTGAATTATTCTACATAGTAATCTTTCCGGATCTTCCCTGTCTTCTGGTCTCGCGGGTACTCGGTAGTAGAGCATTTGAGATGAAGTGATGGGTAGGTCATAAGAAGAAAAGAAGAAAAAGGAAGATCAAGAAATGAGATCGTGTCGTGTCGAGGAACAGAAAGGCAGGAAAGGAAAGGAATGGAAAATGAAATGGGAAATGTTGCGGTGACGGTAGGTAGGACTCACGAGTCACGGCGTAGCCGACTGTTCGGTTCGGTGAGAGTGAGTGGGATGTTGGCGGGTACGGGTATTTATTTACCTATTTGGCGATTTGGCGTGGTGTTTTTACTCGTACAGTACGATTACAGCACTTGATCTGATCTATCTGATGATGTGATTCGCCGCACACTGGTCGGAGCGAAACGAGACATCTCGTCCATTTCAAGGCCAAGGCCAAGAATGCTCCCAAGAGCCAAGAGACATGTCATCTAATGCCTCATACAACCATCACCGAGTAGCTGGTAGCAGAGTCGTGAAGTGGTCACAGTCATTTCTGCACTGCCACTGCCACGTTCTCTGCCCGTCCTCCACGAAACGACAGAAAGCTCTTGTTCGCAACTTCGTCTTTGTTGCTTATCCCTATTTTCCGCCGTACGAGGGAGTGGAGAACAATAAGCACGTTGTTTCATTTGGAAGGAATGTTCTTCTTCTTCTTGTTCTTGTTGTTCTTGTTCGTCGAGCTTGGTATCATGCTACGGTGCCATCTAAGAAGAGGAAGCGACGAGAGTCATTCGGAGGCTCGAGACGCCCGTGCCCTCTCGAGACTCCCAAGAGCAGAAGAAAAGGCTTTGTCCGGACTCCGTGCCCAGCTTGCCCAGTATGTGTAGCAGGACTTAGTCGTAGCAGTACCGTAGCACAAAGCTTCACCTGGCGCTTAAGCGACGCAGCCCAGCCCAAGCCAACACCAACGTAGCGCAGGCCCGTCGTCCATGGCCGAATCCAGCGGTCGACTTCTTCCTTTCTTTGTCTTGCTTCCGTTCCGTTGTCTACCTTACCTATCTAGCCATCTAAGCCACCTGACCTAGACCGGACACGAGTAAGGACCTAGGGACCTTCCGTACAAAGTACCGAATGCATACGTCTTGGAGTCTCAAGTACCTTACCTGTCTTCCTGTAGGTACGACGGAAGCTGGGGAGTACGAAAGACCGCACTGGTACCGAGGTGCCTTGCCTGCCTAGGAGTCGACCAAGCTCCCGTACCGTATGGTCTTAGCCACGTCCATCTCTCTTCCAGTCTGCAAGCGGAACGGCGAATGCTGCCACGTGTGTTGGCAAGGGGTCGCGATGGGTGTATGCTTGGTCACTTTGGATACGGTCTCTGCTCTACCGGCGCAAATAATAATGTGCAGCTGAAAGGACGACAATCTATGTACTGTATCTGCATGGACTTCCTGCACAGCACAGTGTAGTACGTGCAGTGGATAGTAATAGTACACCATGGCATTCAAAGTTGCACATCTCCAACAACCAAAAAAACCAATAGGCCGCTGCTACTAACGATGGCTTGCTATTACTCCTCACAAACGGACCCTACCTACATACGTTCCGGCTCTAGCCCTGGGTGCTTCTGCCGCCGTGCTCGCTTTCCTTCCCCCGCCACCCACTTGGACTCGTACCGCACACCATCGCCAGCTACTACGACCAAGTCCTGCCCTATCCCATCTAGGAGTCACCGGCATTGTCCCCCTACCCGCGACACCTGCACCTTCAGCCAACTAATGCAATGCACGCTCGCACCAAGGACAGCACTGTGCTCACGGTGGCCTGTTCCATCTCGTTCTGTCTTCGCGGAGGTGGGGTGAGTAGGTAAGTCGTTTACAACTAAGTACCTATACTGGGCTTATTTTGCGCTGTACCTCTCGTCCTACGCAGCAGCCACAGAGAACTACGGTCGGTTCTGCCAAATTAGTAAAATGATATTGCTACAGGACGCGGGACTTTTGGCTAGGGAGGTCCAATAAGAAAGCCTCTTTGGGAGCCGCGTGGCGTCATATTGGAAATGGTTCCTCCTCCGTCGACACGCCTCCCTCCCTCCCTAGTACTTTCGTACCTACCGTCCCGTACATGTGTCCTCTGTCTTTACTTGCACACGCTGTGTCACCATCAAACATGCCCTACCATACGTCCATACCATACGAGTAACATCCATACCGTATTGCGACTTACCGGTAGCCGTCGACAAGGAAGCAAGAAGGAATGGAGGCTCCCGTGATGGCCATCTCATTCCACCGCACCTCACGGCACCTCCTGTCCTGCACGAGTGGCTCCCGACCTGCGGTACCTGGGTAATCATGTTTAACTTCGACCCGAGTCTCAATTCAAAACAGAACCACACCACTGCGCCCAAAGTCAATATCAGAAAGCGCTCTCATCTCGCATCTCGCCGGGCTCGTCATCGTCGTCGTGGTCCTCGTCTCGCGCGTCAAAGCCGTGCAGTGGCATAATAGATGCCTTCCTTCGAGTCAGACGTCAATCAATAATGCCGCACACCAGCCATCTCACCATCACAGGAATGCCCCAATGGCCCGAATTCACGCATACATGCACGCAGCGCACACAGCCAGAATGCCCAGCCCCGACTCAGGCACCAAGGCCGCCTGCTGCCAACGTGGTCGCTCACCGACAGGACCAAGACTTTCTGCCTCCCAAGACGGCGCGGCCAAGACGCCATTGCCTTCTACGGCGGATGGCATCTTTCCATCTTGCCATGCTCGCGAAGGTTTGCCAAGCCCTCGCACGCGCCTCCCCCCCACTCGGCTGGTGCTGATTGACCAGACGCGATGGTGGCTACCGTTAGTGCTTGATTGTCTGGGCACGGACGGCGTTTGTTTTGCAGCGCACAGAGGCGCTGGGCACCGAGGAACGACACTAGTACAGATAGAGCGGCCAGTAGCATGACGTCCGCCTTGCGCATCCACGACCCACAGTCCTTCTTGGCAGAATGCGGGGTTGCTAGCGCGGCTACGATTGGCCGTCAAAGAACAGATCTGAAATCTTGGTATGAAGTCAGCTGCGCCTCCTCACTGGCCCTCCCTGACATGGCCCTGCCGTCGTCTCACATGTGGTGTGGTGGTCATGATCGAGCGAAGAAATTAAATATATATATCTACCTATATATATTGCGACGCCGGCCAGAGACGACAGATCCAACGCAAACACCAACACAGCAACTTCTCGAGTGCTCTTGTAGACCCTTGCGCCACCACGTTGTCCCATACGGTATCATCATACACGACGATCCGAGCTACGGAAACAGTACATCATGTCGATTAAGAGCGGCTCCTCGCGAGGCCCACAGCTACAGTGGGCCCCAGAACTTCGTACGTTCATGACCTGATCTCTCCCTACCTCCTGTTCTAGGCCACTGGCCTGACGGTCGCAATTTTTGATATATGTTATGTCTTTTATATGTTTTTATTTTCAAGCAGCAACGGCAGCGATAACTAATGGACGTGGCCAACAGGTACCCCATCGACGGAGCAGGATCGCAAGGACTTGGACGACGACTTGGAAGACTTTGATGACAATGACGATGACGACGACGACGACGACGACGTGGAGGTCGACGACGATTTCCACGAAGATTGGACCCGGACCACCGACGAGAAAGACAGCTTTGCAGCCAAGGAACGTCAGCGCCACATTGGCAACCTCAATTGGAGGAAGATTGAGAACTACCCCAAGCCATCGTTGCCAGGCCTCGGACCAGCACGCGCCGGTAGCATCCTGAGCGTTTTTGAGATTGGCCACCAAGATGGACTGAGGATCCCTGAGGACCCGGAGGAGCAGAGAGAATACGAACGAAAGCGGCGTCTTTCGAGTTCGGGTGTCTCTCAGCTTGAGGGGATCGAGGAATACCCACAGCTGAAGAAGGAATATGAGGAAGGACGCCTCGGAAGCGTTCTCAGCGTCTTTGTCAAGGAAAACCAACAGTTTGATGATGTCGTCGTGGTATCGGAGGATAAACCACAAGAGCGACGCGGGTCGGACCCCTTCGAGTCATCCATCGAGAAGATTGACAATTATCCCCGACTGTCCAAGGAACAGAATCATCGGAAAGACGGTCGACTCGGCAGTATCTTGAGCGCCTTCCAAGACGACGACGACATTGTAGCCAGCGATGTGTCTTTGAACGGGGATGCACAAAGCAAGAAAGAGCGGCGGTCTTCAAGCAAGGCTGAGAAACATCCAGTCATCGATCACTACCCCGAGAACTCGCACAAGCAAATCAGCGGTGGCGGAGCTTTGGAGCCGCCACTAATGAGTCCCAGAGATGCGCGTCGTGGGAGCGTTCTCAGCTTGTGGACGACCGGCAGTGATGACCAATTTGATGAGGTGGAGGACAAGGAGAGCGATAGACAGTCCAGTCGCTCAAGCGGGTCCAAGGCTGGTAGTTCGAGAAAGGCACGCGCCTTGTCTGGCTCGGGCCAAGAGCGTCATGGTAGTATCCTGAGCATGTGGGTTTCTGGGAAGGACAAGGACGGTGACGATGTGATGGACCACGGCGATATGGACGACGACGATTGATGTGCCGTTGATGTTGATTTTGTGTTTTCTCTTTCTGGCATTGGGTTAATGAATTATGGAATCGATGGGATATACTTTTGGATCCAAAGGATCGGTCGGGATGGCTGGATGGATGGGATGATACCAATACCATATGGTCGCAAGCGTTGCACCTTTTGAATTCTACTTGTACATGTAAAATACTTGATTTGCTTGCCATGTATGTAAAACACGCCCTTCAATTCTTCACCATCTCATCTTCAACTCGTGATCACTTACTTGGCTCCTACCAAGTAGGTACCATATTAAGGCCGGTTCTATTAACGCACGAGTAATACTTGGGACCTGACTCGCAGCAAGGGTCACACACACCCGCATCACGATCGCAGTCCCAAGATCTTGGACAATGGGTCATCAGACATGCTGATGTTCGTTAAGAGAGTGTGGGGTGCATATCATATTACCGCAACCCAAGTAAACAAATCAATCGAAATCAGCCAACAACAGAACAATTCCAACTATCCGGCAAACTGGCATCGGCGCCTCCTCCGACATACGTATTCCGCAGAGGATACCGACAATGTCTCCTCTGCAACTCCACGCCATCAGTAGCCACATCGCCCACGAACTTGGTCCCCAATATCACGTCCGGTGCAAGGCCCTCCTCAACCCACCTCACGACGGCAGCGAGGACATTGGACTCGGGATCGAATCCGCCTGTTGATCCGCTGCTTGCTTGGCCGATCATCCAGGCGCCCGGTCCGCTGTTGCAGTGGAACATGCCCGAGATGCGGAAGAAGCGCAGGAAGTCGGAGATGTCGGGGTGTGCGAGCGTGAGGTGGTTGTAGAAGCGCGGCGTGTTGAAGCTGCTTATTTGGTTGTCTTGCTGGCCGTGGAAGAGGAGGAGTTTCCCTCCTCCATTGCTGGAAGTGGTGCTGAAGGAGGTGAGGTTCGTGGGCCAGGTTTGTACGTTGGACGGGTTGAGGCTTTGGGCGGCGGTTATGTCGGAGACGCTGAAGTTGGTGTCGTCCCAGGTTGGGTCGTTGTAGACGACGTAGCGGAACCAGTCCTATGCATCATGGTTAGAAGTCTGAAGGGCAAGGTCCGGTTTCTATTGCTGCTCCTGCTTCTTTCTGCTTGTGCTTGGGAGGGAGGTAGGTATGTGTAACTTACGAGTGAGTAAGGCCATGGAGTCCCCGAATATAAACCCGTCGCCGTATTAATCTCACTGCCAGGTTGCATAGCAGGAAACGCCAATTCCCCACCAGCACCATACATAGGTTGGAAAACACTCCTCACAATCTTGACCTGCGCCGCAGTGAGACAAGTCGAATTCCCGCCCTCCACACAAAGCAAGCCATCAGGACTAAAATTACAGAGTTCGGGATCCTCGATAATCCCATCGGCGACGCCATCGATGGAATCGCATTGTCGTAGGACCTCATCGTGGATCAGTCCTTGCCATGTAGATGCGTTGATGAAATCACTGGAGTTCACCGACCCGGTTTTGTTGAAGAAGGAGGCGCGCCACGATGTCATGTTGTTGAAGTCTACGGCTGGTGCGCCGGCTACGATGCCGTTGAAGTCGTTGGGGAACATCTCGGCCGCCTTCACGCCTTGTCGTCCGCCAGCTGAGCAGCCTAGGTAGTAGGAGGTATTGAGCGGAGTCGTGTAGAAGGCGTTGGTTAGGTTTTTGCCTACTTCGGTGATGGTGTGGAGCCTACATGTAGAGAGAGGTTGATGTTTAGCGATCGTCTCTCTGTCCCTCTCTCACTCTCTCACTCACACACACACACACACACACTCTCTCTCTCTCTCTAAGCCAAGCACCAAACACAAACACAAAAAGCAAAACAAAAACAAAACAGAAGTAGATATAGAAACGGAAATCAAAGCATGATCAAGAAGGAAAGGAAAGAACTGGAGAGAAAATACTCACGATCGCCAGGCATAATCCCTAATAACCTCGTCGTTGCCAAAGAACGGCAGTCCCGTCGACCCATTATGCCCATTATTAGACCCCACAGCGGCAAACCCATTCGTAGTCCCATAATCAACATCCGCGTACTTGATACACCCATCAATGCCCCCATTGCCCGTAGCAAGGAACCTTCCGGACCAATTCGAAGGCAGCCATGCCTCAAAGATGACGCCCGATCGCGCCGATGTGCTTATATTGAGCGCGATTCGACAGACTTCCACGCTGGATACTTGCGATGTCACACAGGGACCGTCGGGGAGTTGGACCGTTGTTCCCGCAGCCACGTACTGCTGGACGTTGACGGTGGAGTTTGCGGCGTAGTCGGCTGGTGTGAAGGACAGGCATTTCTGTTGGAAGTCTTCTTGCGCTTTGCAAGTTCTCGCGAGGTTGAAGAAGAGGACAAGCAAGATCATGCCGCTGCAGATGTCGCGCATTCCGATTCGTTGTCCTATAGCCATGGCCATGTTGTTGGAGTGATTGATGGATGCTGAAGCGGCTTCACTTGGGTGCAGGCAGCATCTGCATGTCGGGATGGAAATCAAGAGCGCAGCGGAGCAAGAAGACCTCGAGGCTTGGATGCCTGCATTACTTGACTTATATCCAGTACATATTTTCAAGAACGAGCGAGCGAGCGAGCGAGAGATCCCTCGGAAATTAGTTTCGTCGCTTTATGCAAGGTACCCTTCGTGCCAGCGAGACCCCGCGGCCTTGAAGCCAAACTTCTCTATTTATATTCTGGACGGACTTGGGCACTGCTAGGCTTGGAGGATAGATCAGTACCTATCTAGGTACGGCAAAGAAGGTGCAATTTGTAGTACTGTACAGTACTGTACGTATAGCTGTCAATGAAGTATCTAGGCAAGGTAGCAACCGAGGTGTTAACAAGAGCGCGGATCAACTCCGCACCACTTACTTCGTCGTCCATGTTGCGGCGGGGTCGTTGTTAGACTAAGTACGAAACAGTTCTAGACAAAATGAGAAGATGGCTACCGTCACGAGTCGAGCATGCGTGCTTGTGATACTCCTTACCGGTAGATTCTGGTCTTACAGTACCCAGTAAAGCGAAGGATGAAGAAGAGACGAAATGTTGAAACGGTCAGTTGCGGTAGTCCCGAGGAAAAGGGGCAAATAGAGTTTGGCGACGACGGTACCCCGTACCGACACGTGAGCTTCAATCCCAAGAGTACGAAAGTACATACGGTACGAGCACCAAGACCAAGAAAGCTTAGAAAGGCACGAGCCGGTCCATGCGAAAATGACAGCTCGGCACTCCTATATTGAACCCTGAGAATTAATTGCCTTGGCTGTAAGGTTTTAGAGTCGTCGGCGTCATCGGTCGTCGCGATTGAAAAGGGAAAGAGAAGAAATTCGGGTTTTATTATCGTTTGCGACTTAATGGCATGGACGATCGTCTAGAAATACGTACGAGCACTCGTGACTTTAGCGAGCATGAATATTCTGAATCGCACGAGGTGCTTTCGCTCTGCGATAGAGAATAATTAAAAGAGCTAGCAGAATTGTGTCGTAACGTTAATTGCAAGATCCTTTAGGTGGAAAGTAATTAATATCTATATTTGACTTGCTAACTTAGCTTCTTACGCCTACACTTGTCGCTTATTTATACTAAGTCTCTCGACAATGTGTATAGAAGTCCTTTGTTCTTAGCTTCTATACACTACACTATACTCTAATAATTAACTTATATTTAAAAGTAAGATAATACCTACCTATTATAGATTAGATATAGTAGTAAGAATATATTTCTCCTTAAGCTTTAGTAAGAAAGTTAAAGAGTTAAAAGGTTAGGCCTAGGGATCTATATTAGCGTCGATCTTATAGTACTTAATAATACATTATACTTAGAGATACACTAAACCTTCTTTTTAATAAAGAAAAGAAAATAGACGTACACTTATAGTGTGTCTATCTTATTTCCTTACTTTACTCACTTAACTAATATACTTTAATAGAACTAAGCTAATCTTTAGTATTATTATTATAGTATACTATTACTAAGTAGTACTAACAACTTTAAGATAGATAATACCTTTCTAAGAGGTATCTCTTATAAACTCTATTTCTATGTTTTCTATATAAGTACTACTTCTTCTCTACTTTAAGATTATTCTAGCTACTACTATTAAAGGTTATAGAGACACTATATAGTAACCATGATAAGTAAGCCTATACAATTAATAGGGCTGCTAAAGTGGATACACTTGTTGTTACTAGAGTTAATTATAGATAGGTTTATACTTATACTAGATATTTAGACCGATGTCGTGTATATTAACAATAAGAGTAACTATATCTTTCGTGGCTTCATTGACTAGTCTAATTACACTTGGTTTAGGTAGCTGTGATAGCTTAGAAGATCCACCACTAGCTACGAAGTATTCTCGACTTATAAAAACGTGATTCTCAACCATACATTATCAAGCCTAGAGTGTATTTTTCAACCGGTTTTATACTAGCTATTGTTCTTATAAAAGTGAACTCTTGTTACCCTTGGTTTCTCAAGTGCTTGTTTAAAATTTTTACTAGTTACATGTTAGCTAGTACCTTTTAAAATTTTCTACCTTACCTAGGCTTTTCACATTACATATTTCTATCGAGGCTTTTCACGTGGTATAGTACATTTACAGAGTAAGCTTATAGATACTATCTCGCGTTATATAGGTGTACTATGTTTAAGTTGTATAAAGTTGTTAGTTAACTACTTCTATTGTTATATTCTATATGTTAGCCTAGGCTACTCTCGCAATCATCTACTTAGTCTATATACCTTAAGATAACTCTAACTACATAGTACCTATAGAAATTACTATAAAAGAAAAGGTTAGAGAGAACAAGAAGGTTCGACTTACTTAACAAGTCTTTTTACACCGTAAGTTCGCTCTACAGCAGGTATAAGAATCAGGTTTATAAATTCCAGCCTACTATGACTGGGATGAGTAGTCTCAACCTGACTTTTAAAATCTAAATCTGATATGCCTTTTGTAGAAACTAGTTACGTTCTAAATACTTATTTTGCCTCAACACCTTCCTCAACTTCCATTAGCTTTTTCGTGTGTCCAAGGTAATTAGCTTCCAACTACTTTATGTAGCATGGTGGTCGCGAACAGTAGAAAACAGAATACAAACACCTGTACTTAAGGATACAGAGAAACATGCAAAGGAGCTTAGAAGATAAGCAAGACCCTAGCCTTCACTGCTACTACTGTTGCAAGTAGTTCTTGTGATTGGTTAGACGCTAGGACTATTAAGTGATATAAATCAATGAGTAACCCAATAGCTGTACATACCCAGATTCTCGGCCCTCGAAGAATACTTTTTCTTCTGCTTCGAACGTTCAACTTGAGAGTCACTCTTGCTATTAAGACAATTAGTAAGAGCCGATCTTTCCCGAGCATTTAATGTCGTTCAAGTCATTCGACTCTACTTAACCAGTGAAGCTACTGCCTTGCACAGGCAAACCTAGGGGTGGAACCAAGTCTATAAAACCACTGCCATCAAGCATCATCTAGGTCATTTACAGATCTTGAACTGCATGTCCTCTATCGTTATAGCCTTTTGCAAAGTAATCATATCGCTTGCAAATTTATTGACGTTGTACTTTCTAAGCGTGAGAAGTTTGTATAGTGGGAACCTTTCATTCAAGTTTAGAGCTGGCTCCTCGCCAGCTTCAAGGACTTTGTGCCTATTTTGCGCAAGCCTAGCTGCAAGATGACATCCTCTTGAACCGGAGCCGACTATGAGGTGTACGCATTCTCCGGTCATTATACTTTAGTCTCAGGAGAACTGCGCGATGCCTTTTATTTGCGCTAGTTAAGCTAAGTGAATAATTCTTTCAAGGTTGATATTAAATAATAACCAACACTATGAGGGACCAAGTACTCATTAGATGTGAAAGCAAGAGTCAAATGAGAAAAGAACTTAGGGAAGTAAAGCTGTATAGCGCTGTTTACTCGGGTCTAAAGCTCTGCTCTTGTCGGAAATAGCTTTCTGTCCGACGACTGAGTGGATTTTGGGAGTTAGCAATATACCGGAACAATGAAATTATCCGAATCATAGATATTCCTGTGGGTTTCTAATAGCGAAGGCTCTCAGAAGGGGAAGGATCCAAGTGCAAACAATGCACAGCTTACGATGTATATGTTTGAACAGCAACAAAGCTTTGCTTTCTACAAAGCAATGATGTTGAAAAGAACCGAACCTTGTGGAAGGGCTCTGAGAACTTATTAGAAATAACATACCCTAGCAGTAAGACTATCCAATGCACCTTAGCATGCTCATTGCAGCATGCCGGAAAGGTTAACGGATCAACTTGGTCACAAGCTACAATTCGAGTTCGACTTGCGTAAAGGGTAGCGGGGAGATCTCCGGTTATCGTTGTATGGGAAGCGTATAGCTTTGCATCAGTCCTACTGTGCAGCAACTTCTAGCGTGAAATAAGTCGTAGAGGGGAAGCCAAACCTTCACATTTACCGGCAACAGCATCAACTCTAAACCTCAACCCCATTTCCAACCCAGCTATGGTCGTCACAACGGCATACTAAATTAAACTCTTCACTTCCATTTGACAGCTCACCAAAATGACCCTTGTATCCCTTGCTTTATGGGAGAGGAAATGGCAGATTGAGTTGGTTTACGTAGGTTGGGCGGGTGACGTTTACATCGAGATTTTTGTATATTCATGGACGAGCATAACTGGGATCCGACGAGCCTGCCAGTCCCGGATTTGAATGGGAGTTGGAACTCTTCCTCCTAGCGATGAGTGCGTGAGAGAACTGCTGGGTAGTAGGAACCAGAGATGACTTGAAGGTCATTTATTGCTACTCCTGGATAAACGATACAGTATGCACGTGTTCGATAACCTCGAGAGAATATCCAAACATGCAAGATGGGTCGGTCTAGCCATAACGACGTAGGGGTTGATGTGGCATGGCGAGGTAGGCAAAAGGTAAGAGGGATAGCGAGGAGAGTTTGTGCTTCGGGGTCTTTAGAGAGAAGCAGTGTTGCCTGCATCGTAAAAGTCAAATCAAATAATTCACCCTCGTCCCTTCTCATTGTCAACGGATGCAACAAATATTAAAAGGGTGGAAGCAGGAAGACTAAAACGTACTCCAACAATATGCAGAGCTGCATTCCTACCTACGCACCCTATTCACCTGAAAACGGCGCAGAAGTCCCGCGGGCATTTTCAACATAGAGAACATCACGTCAAGTCAGCATCCAAACACGAGTATCAAAGCATGCATAGGCGCATACCTGCAGCGAGGTGCGCAATTACTGCTTGGCAGCTGACGGCACCAATGTAAGAAATGCTTGATAGTAGTAGTTCTTCATCTGCTGACGATGAACCAGTCGTCGCTTCGACATCCATATACCCAGGCAGCATTCCGCGGCGTGGGGTACGAGTAACGCGCCCGGAGATTTTCGTCCGTTGCTGGATGGGGTAGTTCATTTACCAGCAATGCATCCCACTTTTGGCTGCGACTACCGTGGATTCGTGGGCAACCTGTACAGTACATCATCCTGTACCTTCATCTCCGATGCACAGGCTCAGGAAGGGCCACTTAGATATCAAAGCTGACATTATGTGAGAAGTAGAAGCGCGGGGTATAGACATTACTCCGTAACAAGCAGAATTTACCACCCGGCGCCAGCATGCCAGCTTGCCAGCCGTCCTCACACCTTTGCCCATCACCATCATATACACAAACTCCATCACCAGCATCAAATCCTGTGGCGATTCCTTTTGAGCCATCCCAATACTTTGTCCTTGCAACCCGTTCAAGTCGGAATAATCATGCAAACTCCTTTTGCCATTTAATCAATGCCTTTGTCAAGACGTCCATCATCTCCATACTCGACAGATCTTTGAACTCCCTTTCCGCCTTTGAATTTCCATTTACTCCGTCTGGATTCGACTGTTTATCCCCATTAACTTTGATCATCGGCAGACCATCGGCAATACCACGGAAGATGTCCCGAGCCGCCTCATCACCACTGGGTGATGGGGACTCAGAAGCCATCTCGAGCTGAGTTCGCTGTATGAACTCCAAGAATCCTGCGACGCGCCTTTTGGCGTCAGCCATCGAAATCTTGCTACCTGCGGTCCCTTTTGATCTTCCGTGTTTTGGCTCATTATTTGAATTTCGGTTCCCAGGACCGTGCCCGTTCTCCTCCCGTGAAACGTCTCTAGACTGCGACCTCTTTGGAGATTGATCGTTGCTTTCATGGTGCTCCTTATCTTTCGTGTACTGGTTTTTGCCTAGTCTGCCCTTTCTGGCGTTTGGTGGCCTCCCACCCTTTCTGTGGGAAACAGGAGGCGCTGGCTGAGCAAGTGGGCTGTCCGGTGGTGCTGTGACTTGAGAAGATGGTGGATCTAAAGGTTGCGCTGCTACCTCAGTAGTCTTGGTGACAGTCGCTCGTGCCTGGGCGAGCGGTATTTCTTCAGAGTGGTCTGAATCTGAACATCTGATAAGTTGCGGCTCCGCGGCTGAATATTCTTTAAACATACCTTCGACCCTTCGACGCTCAGCTCGTCCTTTTCGTTTATTGGCTGCTTCTAGCCGTAAGCGTTCTCTCTCTTCTCTCGCTTCCTTCTCCCTGTGATTTCGCGCTGCAGCTCCTCTGATTTTCTTAGCGCCTCCAGTTCTTCCTTTTGTATCATCATCGGAGTCTGGCGCTTCTGCGGGTTGAGGCTGCTCACCAGCAGGCGATGGTGACTGCGATGCTGTTCTCTGCCTTTTCGGACCTTCTTGTTTCCTATCGACAACCGTCAGCTTCGTCAAATAGGTTTGTTTTCATTCTTCTGCTTACTCTTCGCTATCGCTGCGGCCTCTCTTGCCTCGTCTTATTGTTCCACCATCATTGCTTTCCCCACTATTCTCTCCTTTACTCGCTTCTATCGCTCTCCTCAATGCTTCTCCTTCATCGTACGCAGCATCTCTACTGTTCATTGTTGATCGGCGCTTTGCGCTTTGGAGGCTTGAAGAAGGCCGACCACTTTTGCTTCCAGCTCTTGGAGATCGTGTGCCATCCTTTGAGAAAGATGCCGCGCGGGAGGTAGCTCGTGAAAGGGTCTGGTAGAGGGGTAGGTAATGGGAGTATCGTTGACTGCGATCCAACATGTTAGCCATGTTGCAAAAGTTTGGAGAAAGTAAAAATCAAGTATCAGAATCCTGCTATTTGCGGCCAGCCTTCTGAGACCAGATCTGCGCCACGTCCTCGCGTGGGGGTAACCGCCCAAGTCGGATGAAATCATGGCAAAGAGGAGTGTTCAAACAATAATACAAACATACCCATTTGCAGCCACAAATATCTTGTGTAGATCCTTACGACATTCTTCGCAGAAGTATTCTTCAGGACTCTGTTCCTCGTTCATGATCCCCACGCAGCCACCATGCTGCCAGACTTTGCAAACGTCGCATTGCAGAAAAAAGCCAGCCAGGTCTTCTGGAGCGTCTGCAGCTGATATGAGAGGATCTACATCAATCCCATCCTTTATGCCCTGCTTGATGTCTTCGTCGACCGGTGGTGGTCCCGGATAGTCGTCAAACCCGCAGATGCAGCGAACGGCCTCATCGTCCTCCCCAATTTCATCCCCCCCAATTGTCATTTCGACCTCAATTGTGTGTACCTTTGTCGCCTTCTGTGGCTCTTCAGCTTGACCACGCTTCCGACGTCGTGTTGAGACGGAGTCATCCAGGCCGATCGCGGATTCTTCTCGGGGTTCGGACGACAGAGATGCTGTTGGGGTCGACTTTCGAGGAGACTCAGTCTTGTGGTTTCTTCGAGTAGTCCTATCGGCGCGACCAGAAGAATTGGAGGAGGCAGAAGATTCGTGTGAGTTGGAGGCACTGGCGCGAGCAGCCCGAGATGATCGACGGGCGGTTTCCATGGTAGCGAGCGTGTGATGGTCGTAGGAGAAGGAGGTTTACGTCGGTGGTAGATGTTCTATATAATTCGAATGGCTGCAATACTGGTGCGCGCGTGGAGATTGGTAATTGACTCCACGGTCGAGTTTGAGCGGTTCGAGGAGCTGTCCTCCACTCTTCTTCGGATTCAAAGAGAGAAGGCAAATGCTCAAATTGAGCTCTGCAGAGAATGCTGAGAACCTAGAGCGATCCTATGCCACTGGCGACCCCACGAAGAATAGTTGTAGTGTTGTGCAGAAACATGACGGCGACGGGATGAATGGAGAAATAAAGTAGGGTCAATACCACACTCGAAAGACGAGCACTGCTTTCCGCGCGGGGCCACCCTTCCTGATACAGAGACCCCCTTGGTTTCGAGATCGGCAAGGCACAAAGTGGTGAATCGGAGGTTCGAGAAGACGAAGGTAAGAGAACTGACTGGGACTTAGCTGTTGAGTCGAGACATGTTGTATGGAACAAGAACTATTTCACGTCCTCTCCTCTTGTTCAGAGTCTGACCATGTCGCTGATCGAAACCAGACCGCATAGTGGCTATGGGTTGTGGTTGTGAACTTGAGTTGAGCGTACAGAAGCTTGGTTGGGGTTCTTGATGGATTCACCACACTTGGCCTATTTCCACCTCGGCACGGCTAACCTGTTTTGACCTAGTTATATCCAGTATACCACATCACTCTTCCATATTCAATGTACCGTTCATTTTCGTGTCAATTATTTGGTCCCATTGATGACAACGCCATTTGGGATATCTTTGCTTTCAAGCCTGCGGATTCTTTAGACTGTTGGACTACTGCTGGGTGCTTGCCATAGACCTCGAGAGTGCGTGACTGCTGAGAAATCTGAGAGGTATGAGTCCTCTTCCCAACGAACGCTCTTTCCTGCGGGACCCGAAGTCTGCGAAATATATCGCCAGGAGCCAGGCTTGGTGGGAGGGTTTGCAGATGGATATATGGGCCTCCAGGATAGAGACAGTGGCATGAATGGGCGTTGGCTGATTCGTTGGTCTTTAGTATCAAAGAAGAGGGAATTTGGGATAGCATATTGGATCCCTCCCTCGTCTTTCAACGAACCGGCACACCGATATCTCCTACCCTTTTAGAGCAAATTTGGTGGTCTCGGGGGGCAAGTTTGGACCTTCCATGACCACGTCAGTAATGGGTATGCAGTTGCCCCCTCTCATGCTCTATGTTCTGGTATTGCCACCTCAAAAAAGAATAAGGAAATTGGTTCCTGAACACGTAGTGGTTCCACGATGCTTCCAGTCATCCCAGATATAGCAGTCTATGTTGGGCATATGCTGATGTTTCCCGTTGGACATGTTCTAGGTTATTCTCCTGCATCACCACGAGACATGTCTCCAGAAGTCAACGACCGGCCGATTCGACCTCTACCTAAGCGGCGTCTCCGCGAGAGACTCTCCCCAGACGTAGCGGAAACGATCAAGTACCCTCCCGCGCCCAAAACCATCACCCCGTTATTTTATCATCCATACAATACTCGAGAGGAGAGTGGGGCAAATGGACACGTAGAACCACCTCATCCAAGTGAACGTGAGCGCGCGGACGAGATTGAACGGAACTACATATCTCGGAGGAATGGCGAGGAACTGGACAGCGACGAGGAGGAGGTTGCCTACAGGAGCCACATCTACCCAAGGCATTCTGTGGACACTGCGGGGCGGTCGTACCGTTACGTACCAAAACCAGATTCAAAGCACCCAAATCCACAACCTCCAGCATCAACCACATCTTCAGCCGACGGATACGATTCCTTTGAAAATACAAACAACAAGAAGAAGCGGAAGATACCTACACCGGGGGATAATTTGAACGGAGTTCATCTCTCCAGTGACTTGGCTAGCATGGGAATCTCAGGCGCGGAGGACACCATTGTGGAAGATGGAGGTAGTGGTGCTGGCTCTTATCACAACTCAGCCACTGCTGGTCAAGGGATCTCTGGTCCTGGAAGGGGAAGGTACGGCCGTGTACGCAATGGGAGAAGCCCTCTAAGAACTTTATCTGATGCATCGAACAACTGGAGTAATGGAAGGACCCCGAAGCAACGGCAGTCTCAGTGGCCACCAGCACGTAAGTTTAACACCTTCTCCTCACATCCCAAACAGACGGAACAACATTACTAATACTGTATTCATTGCAAAGCTGAGAGTTCGGGTATCATTTCCACCGCCATTGCGAATGCTGAAAAGACACCCATCACACCAGCGCAAGGTCAGGAGAACTTCAGTTTATTGCAGCAGCAAGCTTCCAAAAAGTCGAGCCCAGCTTCAACACAATTCACGTTCACGTGCGATTCCCAAGTGCCAGGAACCTTTGTAGATACTCCTTGGCCCGGACCGAACCGTGCGTCCAATATGGGCCCAGTGTCGAGCCATCCAGTGGGTGTCTCTCACGGAACCCAAACAAGCCCTCGAACATTGAATACACCACAAGCTAAACAGGGTCATGCAACTTTACAAAATGCAAAGCACCCCGCAAACCAGCCCGCTTCACCTAAGAAGACACGGCGCCGGACCGCAAGCAAAGAATATCGTATTGCTGCTAGCCATCGTCGCCAACAGCAGGAACTTGAGAATTATCATCACCCTCCCACTCGCGAAGACATTTGGATCTGTGAATTCTGCGAATATGAGCGCATATTTGGCGAACCTCCTGTGGCATTGATCAAACAATACGAGAGAAACGATAGAAGGATGAAGAAAAAAGAAGCAGAGAGACGAAGACTGCTAGAGAAGGCTAAGATGAAGAACCGGAAAGGAAAGAAAGGAGGGCAGAAGGCTGCGCCTATCAAATCAGCTGCAGCAAATGATCGCCAACCTCAAGCTCAGGCACCTGTGTCAAGCAATCCCAGCCAGAGTCAGAGCCAAGGCACGCAGAGTGAGGAATATTATGAGGATGAGTATGATGATGAAGATGCGCAGGACGAGCCACTGTCACCCTCTCCGACAGTACCCCCATCTACTCGCCAAACAAACGGTGGTGCGATCACCCCGGATCCTGGCAAGATGGCAGCTCCAGTTCATGGAAACAGTCGCCTTCCGCTTGGTGCTACTACCTGATGAATGTCTTAGTTTGCTTGGCTAGGTGTCAGTCGATGTTCTTGGGGTGCTTCTTAAGGTGCTTCTTGAGGTGCATGGTGGTATTGTGAAGCGGCAGAGCCTTGAGCTAATGCAGTCTATCCAATAAGCCGAAGGGAACTGCCGTCCATTGTCTATTATGGAATCCGGTTCTATGACTCTAAACCAGCTCCACACCTTATTCAGGCAGCAGCATCAAACTTTTCCTTGCGTTCTCACCTCTCGTCCTTTATTTTCAGCATAGCGTGCATAGACAGCATACATCATTGGAAGCAAACATAGCATCATCCACAATAGCTCCTGTACTACAATTGTTTTGTCCAGTCCACAGCCCCATTTGTAACAACGCACCTCCCCTCACAACATATAAAACTGCATAGCAGGCATCTAGTTCTGGGAGACAAGAAATGAACAGGCAGACCATGGGTCTTCTCCTTCTGAAATAGCTGGCATGGAATGCAGATGGATGGTACTTGATTGAAACCGCCTCATCCTTGTATTGCTTACCTTTTCAATAGTAGATAAGTAGATAATTCTTGGAAGCCAAGCAGTAAATGCACTTTCCCAAAAATGGGTCCAGTCATATCCCCATTACCAAGTAAATCCAGTGGGACCTCTGCAGGCAAGACCCATTTACTGCCTATGTTTTAATGCGCTTCGCCTTTCAAGGTCGTTGCACCTCATTCGTAACGTGACCTGTCCCTTTCTTTGCCCTAACATCTTAAGCGAGCCTATGGGCCCGACGTTTTCCTTTTCTGCACACTTCATGTCCTCAACTACTTAGCAAAGACATATACAAGGCGCTTGTAAGCAAATCATTCCAAGTAGTATCCACCAACTGCCTGAAGTTGTCACCTTTTAGAACTTAAAATTCAGCAATTATTTAGCTAGAAAAAGGATTCTGGTACAGATCTTTTCTGTAGGGTGAGGGCCTTTTACATGAAGTCCCCTTCTCTAGTGACAAGAGTGAGATTATAGTTGTGCGTATGAAAGCGCGCACTCTAAAGATCACCTTGCCCTTGTGAGTAGTATAGCGTTGGGCCAAAGGCTAAAGCAGGGGATTTTAGAGTTGTATTGTACAAAATTGCTCACTGTGGAAGAGACGGAACCGGACTCTATATTTGTTTAGCTTCGATGTCCACCCCTAGCATGACCGATTGCAATTATAGCATCAGCAAGGTTAACTACATAGGGTAACAACTTAATCCAGTGATTGACATGGTCTACTATCAATAGGGCATATTTATTCCAGAAGCGAAATAGCACAATTTACACTGCAACTCTATTCGACTTCGGTATCTGAAGTCTTGTTCTCTTTCAGAGCTTATTTCTATTTTGGTTTCTGACCGTATACAATGTAGAAGGGGAGATACGAATGGATCCGATGGTCCTTGAGCTCCTTCCTGACATCCACCAAGAAGACCTCCAACTGTTCCAGCGACCATCCTAATACCCTCGTGAATATGGCAACGCTGAAGGCTTGGAGTCCAATGGACATATTCTCCTGCTGCCACATTCCCAGTTCCTTTGCCTTCTTGTCCTTGGGCCAACGATTAAGAGGCGTTCTAAAAGGAATCTCAACAAGATTCGTAAAACCGGCCTTCTTCATCTGATCTTTGGCTTTCAAGATGGTGTCTATTGGACGTCCGTGCTTTGTTATTCCATCTGTAACAAGCTCACACCACTTGACGATTGCTGAGTCTGGAGGCAAGGTATCATCGTCTGTCTTAATTGGATAGCACATATCGAATAGTTCGAGGTATCCGCCTGGCGCTAAATTCTCATAGGCCTGTTCGAAGAATCGTGGCCAGTCTGCAAAGCTACCAGCTTCAAATTTATCAGCATCTTTCTATAAGAACGAAGCAAGTGACATGGTGTTGCCGGCAGCGAAACGACACAAGCTCTTAGAGTACTGATTGAAGCGTGTCCCACGACCGCCAAATTTGGTGACAGCGAAACACGAGTTTCTATACGTACTCAACATTCGGCTGTAGATGAAGTCGAATTTGTACGTGAAGGTCCAAGGCTCCTCCAAGTCATCGATTTGGCACATAAGATTGGGCGGCAAGAACGTTGGCTGGGCTTAGAGACCTGTCAGCCTTTCCATACTGCATGAAAAACATCAAGAGCTGACTATCTTACTCGGCGAAAGATCTATGCCTAAGACCTGAGCCTCTGGATGCGCGTCCGCAAAATCAATTGCCCACTACATAGATAAAATGTTAGTAGCCGTCTGCTAATAGGAGAACGAGTGCTAAAAGAAGCAGCAGTATCTAGATGCAAAGATGAAGGAAGGAAACTTAGAACCGTAAAGGTATTGACACAGGTGTCGGCGCCGCACGTAACGTAATTGCACTTCTTGATGTGACATGCAAGTACCTTAGTCGAGGTTGGAAGGGACTCTAGAACGCGAAAGGAATGAATGCTGGAATCGGTACGTACGATGCCAGTCCCTGTACCCACGTCAAGCACTCGATGCAGTTGGTTGTCTTCCCCAGCGGGACATAGATATAATTTGCCATCGAGCATCAGGGAGAAAATATGATGTTGGAGATCTAGACGATCTTTCTCGCCCTCGTCGTTGGGCATCATGTATTTTCCATCTTTGTAGGCATGATACGTCCTTCCGTTCTCTTCCCTATGCCGTTTAATGCTTGAGGCCAGCGTTTCAGTCGAATTTGCTATGCTGCCGGTTGTAGATCCAAGTGCAGAGTCCGCATCGTTCCAATCGTCGTCCTCGGCTGCCAATGGTTCATCTGCTGCTGTTGTTGCTACAGGTAGATTTGTTGGTGGGGTTATTGTTGGATTCTCTAGTGCATTCTCTGCCATTATTGTGTTGATGTAACCTACAGAGCGTTCGACTGAGATTTTTTGATCGTTGCTTGACTTTACAAGAAGAAAAGCAAAACTCTCGAAATTTGAGCTGGATTGTGAACATCGCAGAGATAAGGATATCGAGTGGGTATTTATGTTTCGGCAACGTCTGACCGTTTGATTGTGTTTTCCCGATGTCTTTGCTGCATATCCCGCCAGCTCGGACCGTAAACTCTGAAATTTCTCTCGGCCTCCAGCATTGTGTTCCTAGTGGCTATCAAGCCCGGCAAACCCCAGAAGTAGTACTCTTGGCCGACACAACCACATGGGAATCCAGGGAAGACAAGGCATGATGGGTATCTAAGTCGTGTGCTTCTTTTGCACAAGACTGTTTAGATTTTCTTGTTGCAGTATTGGCATTGTCCACGTACATACTTGAGAAGCAGCACCGCCGCTCCGTCTGGTTGAAGGTGCAGGCTATATTTATATCTTGGCAGGCTTAGTAGCCACTTACCAGGCTTTATGTGTATAAGTCAAGGGTGCGTGGTAGCCTGGGCATTCTGGTTGTCAACCCAAAGCGATAACCTAAAATACGTAGCAGGAAAACTTTATATCTATGAATTTTATAGAACATGGAAGGTGCCGATTCGTCCCTCGGGACTTAGTGCTCCGGTCTGCCAGCAAAAGCCCACCTCGCTAAGAAAGCTTAATGGAATCGCCGGATCTTCAACAATTTTAAGACTTGGTAGATAGTTGTTCTGTTTTAAGTGCATGGTATAAATCTTCCACCTACTTAACTACACTGGTTCGTCGCTTAAACGTCAAATCTACATCTGTTCAATAACAAAATACTTCTCCACGCCTAGTCTTCTAGATTAGTCACCTACTGTAGAATATAATTAGAGTTTCAGTGTAGATAAGATGTTGAAAGTAAGTTTATCTATGCTTAAATAGTCAATTGTACACTATTAGATTGACTAAGGTTTCTTAAGCAAAGCTTTGTGCTGTGAACAGGTTATTTATAGTAGGTTCTGGTACTTCTCCTTGGTCCTGTCACCAACCCTAAATGATCAAAACTCAAATACTATATATAGTCAGAAGCTCCAATGATTGAGGCAAAAAGTAGTAGTGAATATTGAGTAGTAACAACAGACGATGGATGCAATTGACCGAAATCAGCATTGCCCCCTTCCCCCTCCCCCCGGCTTTAGCGACAACAACACATTTCCGCAAGACTCGGCTCTCGTCCGCTTTAGGGATATCTGTAATCAAGCATTTATCACAGTAGAATGTCCTCTTTGAAAGCCTATGGTCTATAAATCACAACTATAATCTGCAGCCTGCTAGCTTTAGTAACGCCATTGAGGTACTTAGATACAATTTCTATAGATAACTTTTTTTTTTTTAAAAAAACATGTCCTGTAGCTTTGACGTAGATTGAAAACACGTACCAAAGATCGGTCTAGGACTAGCGGATAAATCATTGCCTAATAGATGCAAACTTTAAAGAGCTAGGCTTGTAGAATTATAAGAATATTGTTGGCAGATCGGAAGCTTTTACTTTAATATAGAAGGTTCTTAAGTGGAATGTAGAAGATGTGAAGAAACTTAGGATGGATTTTAGGTGGTAGCTGGCGGATACAAGTAGTAGTGCTTATTAGCCTTTGGACTTTTCTTTAGAATCTTTCTTTTTGCTAGAGATTTTGTTTTGTGGTTTACTTATAGTTAGGGGTTGTAATTTGTGAGTTCTAAAATTCTGCTAAAAGACAGAAGGACTAGAAGGCATGGATAAAAGTAGAAGAGAAAGAGGCTAAGGCCAGATATATGTAAATGAGAGTCGGAGCTGTACTAGCCTGCCCCGTCCCTATCTCATGACAATTCTAGAATTGGTATTGGTGTAATTCGCTTTGTTTACAGAGTGGATATAACTGTTAAGACTTTCGAAGTAGAAAATCTTTAAGCTCGCGAAGCGGCAAACAAAGAGAAGCAATTTAGGCCTTCTAGTGGCACTGGTACCCGCTTGGGTAGTAAGTAGATAGTTATATTACCTTAGGGTTATATCCCCACTGTAAGATAGGACTGTCTGCGTCAGGGATTTAACACCTTACCGGCGGGTATCGCGATTGTTCTATAAGTCTCCACTAATACGCCTACATACAGGCTAGAATTGGTAGGAATTAGACTTTAAGCTCGTTGAGCACTGGCACGTCATTCTGGTCCGAGTGTTTAGTTCTATACTGCGGAGGGGAAAAGAGTAACGGGAATTTAAGCGACGCTCAGTGGTACTGTACTAATGATATTAGTGCAGATTTTACAAATGTTCACAGGTTTCCAATGGCTTCAATTTGTATGAATCGTTGCAAAAGTCACTACTTGTTAAATTGTCTTTTCTAACCATGATAACTCAATTACATTTCTATGATATCTCTATACTATTCTTCTTATTTTCACCGCAATCTAATCCCCTCTTTCAACCCCCCGCTTTCATCCTCTCGGCCACCAGCAAAATATCGAAGCTTCCATTCCTTGGCCATTTCCTGCACCTGGCTTGTCCTCCAACCCCCCGCTTCCTGCACGTCAACGCGGTCTCTCGACGCATCTATGCAATCGAAAACTAATCTTATAGGATCCAAGATCCTGCCAGTCTTCATGGCGAAAGTGGCCCATGAGTTAAGTGTCATTCCTGCAACGATACCGCTGGACACAACCATGGCGATGAGCGCGAGAAGTAGAATACCCGGCACGTATGTAATCCGGTAGAAGAGTCCTTGCAATTCTGCTTCGACCGTGGTAGAGGGAGATGAGATGGAAGTGTTGCTGAGGGCAAGGTTGAGGACTGTGTTTTGTAGACTCGCTGTTGCATAGAGAAAATTTTGAGAGTAGGTTTCAAAGTTGAGAGCATTGTCTGAATCGGTGGATCTGGCACTGAGGGCAAGTGCTCCTCCAATGCCACTTAGTGTTGCGGCTGGCGCATGGTAGCTGTAGCGGCTTTGGAAGGAATAGAGCATCGACGCGACGGGCTGCTCTAGCCCAGAGATGGAAATGCCACTGGAGGACCAGGATGTAGAGGCCGAAGAAGTGTTGCGGGTTAATGTCAAGGACCCCAGGCTTTGATGGACGCTGCATGTAATGCCCCATGCTTGCATCGTGCTTTTGGTACCAGTAAAGGTCGAGTTGAACAGGTAATATGGGATATCGCCGAAGGCCGAGGGGACGGAAGGAACGGTTAGGTTTGTTAGTCCGAAGCCACTAGTCATGGTCCCAAGGAAGATACTCGAGGCATTTAAGCTGAATCCGACGAAATCATAATTTTCGTTGTAACTGTTGTCAATTTGGTCTTCCTGGCCAGGTATGTAGGCGTTGTAAAGTACTGGACCTATAGTAAAGGCAATAGATACGGAATAACCCCCCATCTGGATGATGCTAAAACTTTTCAGCTCAGCAGGCTCGCAAGTGAGAGACAATTGGTAGGCTGGAACACCGTCAAGCTTGACAATGGAAGTAGAGAGGCCATCCAGCGAACTAGTCGTCACGTTTTCATGGATATAGGTCCCAGTACTACTTAAGAGACTTGTAGCGTTCTGGAACGCTAGACCGGTCATTAGTGAGGTATACTGCATGGCAAGTTCCACCTGGTCCGATCCTTGGAGGCCAAATACTGAGGCGGATTCATCCTGGGCAGAACCGCGTGCAGAAGCCGAGTCCAGAGACGGGAGATACAGAACGTTCAAATTCTGCGATGTAGTTCCACTGCCCGCTGTATATGCCTCATACGCGATTACATTGGTGAGTAACGAGGAGGTCAGGGCAGATGCTAGTACTAGAGTACTAAACAGAATGAAGCGTATGCGGGCCGTCCGAATGAGAGTCCATAGTTTGAGCAGGTCGTATGAGCCTGAGCTGGTGACACTCAACTCTGTCACAGCTGATAATGAGACTGGCTGCTGGGCAACGGGTATTTCGTTGAAGACGGTGGTTCGGGCAAGGTTAAACCAGCAGAGGTTGAGCAATGCAATGAACAGGGGTGCCAGAATAGCTCCGCTGACGAAGTCAATGGCTTTCGCTTGGAATTGGGTTAGATGGCCGCCGATGGGGGCGCTTGAGAAGATAGGCGTATGAGTGCCACGTAGGACTGCTGCCGACCAGGTGATTATAACGACCGTGGGGATGAGTATAGTCGCCCATAGTAGAGAGACAATAAAGAAATGGCGCGAGAAGAGCTTTATGGAATGAGGATGATGGTGTGATTTCTCCCTATATCCAGGACTGGTAGACATCTCGTTCGTCGGGGTGAACATAGGCGACACATCGGTGTTTACCTCTGTATCGTTCACAGATGAATACCTGGCTGATGATGAGGTGTCTGCCATTTCGCCTCGATAAATGCCTCCGATCGAGTTTAGAACATAAGAAGGACTCAAACTAGAGCCAAGAAATGCGATGTGGGAATCTTTTCCTTTGTAATGAGGCGGAGCCCTGTAGTAAGTGGGAGTGGATCCATACACCAGATAAGTCTTAGTGCTGACAACAACAACGAGGCACCTGCAATTTGCAGGCTGCAAAGCTACATTATACTCGCTTAATATAGAACTCCAAGGTATGCGAGGCCCCCCTTTCAATTGGCCAGAGTCGTCTACGCGAGAAGGAGTATTTTCTTGACCTGCGTAGAAACGTGACCGACAGAATGAAGAAACCATGTTAGTAGCCTGCTATTACAAAAAATCCACAAGTTCAAGGCTAAATATCTTTAGAATATCTGTTGAAAGGTTAGCGGTAGAGCAGGGCAATGGGGTTGCATTCTGAATAGCTTCATATTACCTCAAGTAGGCGACAGATCACGTGACATATCATCTAACAATTCATCTGCACGCTTTCTTCCTAACAATATCTATGAATCCCAAAGTTGATAATTCAGCCAATAGTTCGTGACTAGGAGCTAAGTATCTTCCAAGATATAGCCTGGGAGTTTTAATTTTTATAACAGCCAACGCATGTATGTATCTTTCTTTAGTGTCATCCTCTAATCTCCTCTAATAGTGTAGATAAGATTTCAGATTTACTCCGGCTCTAATTATTTAATCCGGCAGCCCTGAACAAATTCAACGGCGCTGCATAATAAGTGCACTCCTAAACTCTTCCTTGATTTCACGACATAGCACCTAAATTAGACGATCCTTTCACCAGTTTCCATGATACCCGAACAAGCATGTCCTAGAGCATCCTCGAGCTGCCTATTCTAACACTAAGACAACGCAATTCCTCGGGCAACTGGAATAAAGTGCTTATATCAAGCTTTACTGAAGACCATCATAGGTTTTGCATAAAGGTCGTTCATCTTCTTTTGATATGGTTCCTCAGCTTCTTGAATCCTCTTATCCTTCTTACGCAGCAGCTTCTGGGTATGACGATGCCATAAAAACCAGCCAAACAAAAGTGCTATAGTGATTGGAACCGTAAATGCCCAATATACCCAGAATTTCTTGCTTACAGTACCAGCATTCTGTTCGGTCTGGAAGTCGAAAAAGGTAGTGCTGAATAATGACTGTCAAACATGTTAGGTTGCTGTTGATTGGATTATCATATGGTGGGAAGAACATACGGAGATGAATGCACCGGGTATGAAGATTATACCCAGTATAGCCATTGCTGTCTGTTTCCTGGTCTCAAGTAGTGTATCCAAATCCATCTGGGCTCGCTGAATCTCCCCACGTTGCTGCTCTTTCGCCCTCTCGAACTTCAGTGTTTGTTGCCTTTCAAGCTTCTCGAATTGGATGCCCTTTTCCTTGTTGAATATACTCAGCGACACAAGATTCTCTAACACATTACCTATCAATTCAAGTCGGGATAGAGTTATGTGTCTGTGGGTTTGGATGCCTTGCAATCTGGCTTTCAAAAGACTCATCCGTGCCTGTAGCATCTGGTCAACCTCGCTGATTTCTCGCGACCACTTCTGGTTCAATGATTGTAGCGTTGACATTATGTTGTCGTGAATCCCGAGGTACCCCTCAGGTCGTTTCCATAAAACTTCTTTACGACAGTCTACCAAGTCACTGTTGATCTTAGCAAGGTTTATCTTGTCGGCTTTGGTAAAATCTTTGTCGTTGTATGTATGAGATGCGTCTGTAACAAGAGCCTCGAGGTCTCTTACTGTTTGTCGGTTAGCCCGATGGCGCATTTCTTCTTTTGCATCCAGATCGTACGAGAAGATCAAGACTGGAAGGAGCAGTGGATGTTGAATTTCTGCCGAGGTGCATTTTTTCAGGCAAGCCAGGCATTTTGCTATGTCAGATCGTTCGGTGCCTTTGAAGAAGCCGCTGGTGATTCTCGTTGTCCGGTTGTGAGAGAGCACAATTTCCCAATTTCTTGTCTTAGCCACCTCTTTCTTTTTCACATCGCTTTTGCGAAAAATGATCTCTGCAGTCTGTGAGCCCTATAGCATCAATAAATTGGGCAAGACCACTGACGCAAATGCTCCTCGTCTCCAATAGCCGTGATCCCAGACCAGAATATTGGGCCTACGCAACTAGAAGTCTCACTCCAGCTAAGTGGAAGCTGCATTGACTCAATCATACTTCTGTAGATATCTTGGGGTAGTGATAGAATTCTCGGTTCAAAAGTATTGGGATGCGTCACACCAACTTGTAGACTGGCCTCCGTCAGCTAAGCCAGAAGCATGTCATAAGCAATATCAGTACTCACAGCAAGCGCATACCACCTTCACAACCGGCTGGTATTTGAAACTCCGCCTAGATGTGTGAGATCGGCATTAGATCACGGGCGCGGACAAACATACACGACCATACAGGAAATTTTCAATCGAAGTCTTCGTCATGGGCAGCTTCTTCTCTCTGAATGTAATGTTTTCCGAGCCCTATCATACAACCTGTTAGATGATCAGATCTATCGCTGGGCCAGTACGGTAAACCAAATCGCACACTGACTGAAACTGAGAAGGCTTCAAAGCACGTGGTACTCTCCTCGACAATCGAAACACCGGACTGGAGATGCTCATTGAAAATATAGTCATCCATATTGGAATTGTTCTTGCCGCAAGGCTTTGAATAATCTAAAGGGCAAAAGAATTCCCGACCTGAAAACTTGCAGGCACCATCTAGGTAGAAATAATTTTCATCAGCAGCGACCTGCAGCTCATGGCTTACAAGTAGCACTTGAAGAAAAAAGGCAAACGAGGCAATCGAATGGAAGTTAGAAACTGTAAGCTTCTGCCTATATATGTACCTCTTGCCCTTTGTAGCAATGATCCGTGGAACGCCAAATATGACTGGACAGCCTTGCATCAACTTTGCAGGATGTGAGCGAGCATGTGCTGTCGAAGTCTTCTCGCTTCCTGAGTGTATTCCAGCTGTACAGTAGCCTGCGATGCATCGGCTCAAAGAGACTCGCTACCAGCTATGTAGTCGCATCTGCTTCTATAATTAAATACTTGACGCAGACAAAGTCCTTGCAAATTGTGAGCCTCTCTACCCAAAACCCCCACACTGCCGCCGCTCGACAGAACTAACACAGTCCAGCTTTATGAATTGAAGTTTGGCAGTACCATGCTATATGGGATGGGGCGAGGCGAATCCATCATTTACCAAACTCTGAAACTGATCCTGTGGAAAGACCAATGGTGATATACCTACTCTGTCATCCATGGTTTTCTAAAATAAAAGACGAGGATGTTGTAAGGAAATCCAAGATTTCCGTGGCGCAGTTGGTCGCTTAGCTAGGGGGCTGAAATCCAATAGAGTACAGCGCCTGTGGACAACTGTATTGCCTAGATAGTTACCTGCCCTGCATACCTTGAAATAAGCACAACTAGAGTATACTGCAATTGTAGAAGCCACACACCAAACAACTCATACAGAGCACGATCCCTTTCCTCATCTCTAGCATCAAGAGGGAGACTATGAGGCCTTATCTATACTAATACTACTCATCAATACTTACTAACCCCAACCTATTCATGTCATTCAAACAAGTAGGTATCAAAGTAATCGGAAACTCATGTCGAGAGCTCTGAGCAATGAGGCTCTGCTGGATCCTGATTCAAGATCCAGCCAGAGTGATCTAGCAAAGTTGAAGGTTGGTTGTGGAAAGGTGAACATTATTACTTGCTGCGCTGTTTGTGGAGAATGTGTAACTGTAAGTTGTGAAAGGGGGAGGGCTGGTAGCTGCAAGACAAAGTGGTTATCTATCGTTGCGCTGAATCATCTGGGGAGATTGTAGCTAGCTTCTTTGGACGAATAAACGATTAGTATCAAGGCTGGAGCGGTTGTGGAAATTTAGCTGGTCTGTGATAGTTCTGTAGGCTAGCGGGTTTAATTAGAATAGACTCACGTGCTAGATTGTAGATCTGTTAGGTTGGGGCTCTAATGCTAATATTAGCTTTCATTCCTTGTAATACCCATTAGAAGTACATGTAACATGGCATAAACAATGCCATGAGCAATTTTACTATCATGAATACTTTCGTATATGCTCGAGAACGCCAGTGAATCAATCCATCCGTCCCATATCATATTTAAACGTATATTTCCCAGTTCCAATCCACTTTCATCCATCATCAATAATCTTTTCGTGGTTCCCATTTGCAGCTTATCATAGCGATGCATCGCCCACAGTCTTTCCACCACACTCAGGAATGATCACGCCACTCTTCAAATTGCGGTTGACGTCCATGAGGCCCCATTTATCCTCCCAATTCTCGTTGTCGGTATTGTACATAATCTTCCAAGGCTCATCAAAAGCTTCAAACCAGAAGTAATTGGTACCATTGTCCAGCGCGCCGCAGACGAAATCTTCCATAAAAGTATTCATTTCTGTGATTCCGGCAACGGCGCCGTTTGGACAATCTGTTACCGTGCTGGTTCCACAGTCTGTTCCGCCTGCTGAGGGCCAGCCCGTCTCGCTAATGATAGACTTAGAAGCGTCGGTTTTGAGGGGCGCGTCGTGGGTGTTGAAGAAAGTGTTGGTCCAGGATGAGCCCTCTGATGCCGGGACTCCAGCGAAGAATGGATGAATATTAGCCATTACGTAGTCGACCAGAGTCACGAGTTCGGGGGCGGATGACCAGTTGTCTCCTAGGTCTGAGGATGCTATTGCGAGGTCGGTGAAGCCTTTGCTGGTTAAGTTGTTTCGCACTCCAGTGATAACGTCGCCTAGTTCAGTGGTAGTCATATCCTTGCGGAAGAGCACTTCGTTGCCAACGATGACTCCCAGGAAAGAGGCTGAGCCGTACGTATCGAAGATGTCGTACATTTGAGATAGTTGTCTGGCGTTGGTCGTCTTGTTGGTGTCTTGCCAGACGCCGAGCCACACCTTGATGGTCCCATTTAGGTCGAGTTGGTTTATTGAGTGTAAGAGCATTTCTGTCTGGTTGCAATCTGTACCGTAGAGTCGAACGATATTTGTGAGTTGGGAAAGGACAGCCAGATCTCTTGTTATGTTGTTCTGGCTGGGTGGGTTGGTGAGACAATCAGGGTACTGAGTGTTCATGGGTGTGTAGTCGATCCCCGGGAAGACTTTGCGCAGATTGGTATTGCCCATGAGCTTCTTTATTTCGGCTGAATCTTTGTTCAGGTCCCCATTTGAAGCCGAGTCGCTTGACGCGGATTCCCCTGTAGAGGCAGACTTATCCGAAGATTTCTGCGATGACAGGATACCACCAGCTATTCCTCCTACGATGGCCGCTACAATAATGATGGCACACACCACTAGAATAATCCACCGATACCTTTTGTGTCCTGTCTTCTGCTGGCGTAGCCATTCGCTCTTTTCCTGGCTCTGTTGGCCAAGATCGAAATCGTTTGGACCGTTGTATGCCGTTTGTTGGGCGTCCCCCACAGGGTTATACTGTGGATTATTACCACTGACGTTCCGGCCGACAAGTCCACCCAATGTTCCCATAATCCCACCTGCTGCCGCTGCTCCTGCTGCTGGTGCTACTCCTCGATCTCTTTGCTGACCCAAGTTCAGCCTTGACCCTCTCTGACTTGCGTGTCTATACTCCAACCCATCATCACCATCATCCTCGATAGAATTTGGGTCAAATTCCATGTTCGGGTTGAGGTTTTGCGAATGTCGATTGTAGTAAATATGATCAGAGTATTGATCTTGAAAGCTGCCATTGGACCGAGAAAGTTGAGATACTGATGAGTTCATGGATGGTGATCCGTGTCCTGGTGGAAAGGCTGCAGCACCAAGTGGAGTCAAAGAAGACTGCGATATCTCTTGTCTATGTGGTGGTCTTGCGTACGGCGAATCCTCATACTCCATGACGTCTCGCGGGCTATAGCCGGGTGTGTTCCTCATCGCGTCCAGCCCACTCTCTCTGGCATGGGCATCTGCGACTCCCAATGCCAGACCTGCCATGCCTCCGTGAGCCACTTCTCCAAAGTTGTCGGCTCCAGGTGTAATATTGGAGACTCCTGAGGTTGTGTAGCCCGATTCTCGACCCTGACTTCGTCCTTCTAAATCGCGATGTAGTGGTGGAGGAGGTGCACCTATTATGTGCGCATAATTCTGGGTGTGTTGTGTTTGCGGAGGTTTTCTTGGGTTGTTGGATCTTCGCTGAGATCGAAGGCGGTCGAAGGAGCCGTCAGGATGTGCGGCTGCTTGCACGGGCACGTTTGGATACGATTGATATGGTGGAGGATCAGAGGAAGGAGGATGGACCGTTTGGACAGCCTCGTATGGGACTTGTTCAGATTCGAAGGAATATCGAGGTGGCATGTCGAAGGGAGAATCGAAAGACGGCGCCGCCGTTAGACGTCTGAAGGGATGCGAACGTGGTAAGACCAGTTCCGTCAATATGCAGCTAAGCTCGTATTCTAAAGGGAAACCGGCAAGGCGTGTGCTTTGGCTTCGTGTTGGAGATGCTTCGCACAAATGATACAATGCTGTATGGAGGTGCGTTTGTACAACTCAATTCGGGCGCAGGACAGGACTCGCAAACAACAGGCGCTCGCTGTTTTGCTGCGTATGATTATCGATTATCCAGACGCTGGAAGGAAGTGGGCAATTGCGCAGTGAGCCAGGTTTCCACGTCGTATTTGCAAGCTTGATTAATCGTTGGCTGGGCATCGCCCCAGATAAACAACAGCCTTCACCAGGCCGGGGTGGTTGGTTGGTCCCCTTGCGCCGCCACCCATGGCACAAAGGTGTAAACACGATCATTTCCTGTTTCCTTTATAGTTCGATACCCAGCCCAGCCTCCCTCCGCGAACGCAGGAGGTAGGCAATCATCATCATATTCTTTGTTCTATAGCCACACTCATTCAACTCCATTCCATCCATTATTGCTCCATGCTCGCAAGTCTCTTGTCTCTGCTTACTAGTCAGTGCTGGTGAGCTTGGGGCGCTATCAGCACTATTGTTGTCGCTCGCATCGTCATGGACAGGGGTTCCCAGCTGCTCAGCTGCTCCCCCACAATCTGTTCTTCTATGCTTAATTGTAGAGCATTCAGAATATCTCATTCTGTTCCCCCCAGCACAGTGACAAGTTTACCTTCTTTGTGTCTTTGGAGGCATAGCAGAGATAGGCAGGAGATAAGTGTGTTGTGCGATGCGATGGCTGCGAAGATGGAGAACTCGCCATGTGGAAATCCAGAACACACAAAGGAAGAGGACCCCATCCTTCCGCGAGTCAAAACCGAAAAGAACAACAGTATCCTTATCAGCCTCCCACATTGAGGAAGCGCGGGAGCGCCATCCTATAAGTGTATGAGGGATGAGAGGAGAATTTTAAATCTACCTTGTGTTGGTGCACGAAGAGGAAGAAACTCCTGTTAACCATTTCTACGGAATACCAATGGCAGCGATAATGCTTGCGCTTCAAACCAAAGTGATTCCTTCTCATGAAGGCAGTGCTACCGCAAGCTTGGGACTGTGGCCTGTAGGCGTTGCTTGTATGATTATTTAACGAGCAGGCTTCATTCACAAGTCTGTACGAGATTATTGAGGAGATTGCCTACAGTTTGCCATCTGTTCTTCTTGTCTCTTATGAATATTAGTGTAGAACATGAGCTATTCTGGAAATGTTATCTCACACTATAGCTACCACAACATCTTCCTACTATGATGAGAACGAGGCTGCTGTCTGGCATGCAGTGGAGAAGCTACTAGTGCTTCTACTATCGTTGCCATTTAGGGACGGGGAAGGAAGGTATGAAGGGGAGGAAGTTACGTTTTTAATGGGCGGGGTTTGTGCCGTAAGCGAGCAGACACGGCTATTCACTGTTCTTGTACCTCCGCATGGAACGATTCACTATAAGCTGCAGTGGATTGAAAACCAAGCATAGCAGATCTAAATAATGTTAATGATAATAGCTTAAGGCGAGCTTAAAAAGGCACACAACCTTGGTTGGGATAGTTCATTTAGCCCTAAGGTGAATATATAATTCTGTACTTTTACGAAGTATCATTTAGTTTAGCAGCTTCTAAATCGTCTTTCGCCTAATCGCTCCCTCTACTATAGGCAAGACTCTACTGCGTGCCCATGTCAAATGCACACTTGTACCCAGGCTAGAACTACCGACCAATGTAGTAGAACTAACAGCTCTCTTGAAGTACAAGGAACACTTTAATACTATTGTTAACCTAAGATTAATATTGTGAAATGCAACATAGGTAACAAGTTATATGTTTTACGGTACGAAAGGTGCTAATAAATGTTAGTAACTCTTAAAACCAACAAGCCCAATTTTTGAATTGGAAATCTAGAGGGTCTGTATCACTACTAATGCAGGGGTGATTTAGTTGGTTAAATCGTTGGTTTTGGTCGTTCACCCTCCGGCCCTGTGTCTAAAAGAAGGGTAAGTAAGTATGGATGTAGTAGTTAAAGCATACTAGGTAGGTAGGTATCTCTTATCTTTGTTATCGCATGTTTGTATCTATGCATATTCCGAATAGTTCTCTGTTCTCTAACCCTTTATGTATCCAGCCACTAGGCCGACACATAGCTCCATTATTCAAGAGCTTTAAGGGCCGTGGCGTTTAATCGAGAAAATCGGTATCGACCCCTCTTTTTTCCATTTCCCCACATTCCACTCTATGCTTAAATACACAAGATTAAGCATATCTCCTTCTGTTCTATATTTATATCCCTACTTTCACTCTACTTCATAAGTATCTCTTCATCTAATCTTTATAACAAGTACGATGGCGAAAGCATTTCGAGAACTTATCGGCATGTCGCCATCAACAGCTTCAACATCGGACAGCGTCCTCATCATCATTGATGCCCAGAACGAGTACGTTTTACCACGCGTAGGAATCAACTCAATCGCTGACAGCTCAAGCACAGGTACGCCGACGGGCAACTGAAAACCGAAAATGTAGCCTCCACTCGTAGAGCGATCTTGAACCTGCTCTCGAAATACCGTTCAGCATCAGCACCAGTCATCCACATCGTGCATCAGACGCCCGCAGGCGCACCAGTCTTCACACCCGACACGGACCTCGCCAAAGAATTTGCAGAGCTCGAGCCCCAGAGCGGCGAGATGGTGATTGGGAAGCAGTTTCCCGGTGCTTTTTCAAAGACGGATCTGGAGAGTTATGTAAAGAGTACTGAGAGGAATAAGTTGGTCTTGACGGGGTATATGGCGCATGTTTGTGTGAGTACTACAGCTAGACAGGCTGCTGAGTTGGGATTTGATGTCATCCTCGTCCAAGATGCTATTGGTGATAGGGATATCCCTGGTGTTAAAGCGGAGGAGTTGGTGAGGGTTACTTTGGCGGAGTTGGCTGATGCTTTTGGGAGTGTAGTGGATTCTGGGAGTATTAGCTGAAGCTCATTTCATTGTGTAAGGTACGCTATGAAAGTGATGCATGGCTGATTACTTTATCTCTCTATTTCATCTAGCTATCACATCTAAATTCTAACTCGAACAAAACTAGATGTAATATTAGTTAACTTATAGCACAGCATGGGAGGCTTGGTCATCAAGAAGGCCTGTATTTTAGCACGACAAGATGCAGAATATGAACTCCTGGCAAAACGGTTTCAAGCAATCCTCTTTCTTGCCACGCCACATAGGGGTTCTGACTCGGCCAGACTTTTGAATAACATTCTTCAGGTCACTTACTCGTCCCGCCCTTACGCTGCGGACCTCCATAGAAGCTCTGTAGCTATCCAGACAATCAATGATGATTTTCATCATTATTCAGCAGAAGTCGAACTCTGGTCATTCTGCAAGACTCAAAAACTCAGCATGGGCGGTCTCATCAGCAGACCATTGTGGGCTCACCTAAAGATTTCATAGTGTTGAAATCGAGAGAGAAACAATGGCGTGCCCGGATCTAGGACCGGGAGAAATATCTGGGCGTCTCTGAGAACTTTGTGGATGACCTTATAAAAGTTGAAGATGCTCGTATGCCCGGTACTTGCGAATGGTTGTCAGCGAAGAACGCTTACCTAAAATGGAACGACTTCACTTCAGAGGCGCCACATGTACTTTGGATGTGTGGGAAACCAGCGATTGGCAAGTCTGTTCTTGCAGGCTCTGTTATTGATCAGTTACATGGAACAAATGCAGATTGCAGTTATTTCTTCTTCAAATTGGGGGGTAGGTCTAAGTCACGGCTCGGTTCCTGTCTTCGGTCCATGGCCTTCCAAATGGCTTGTACGAACACTCAAGTGCTAGAGACCCTGCTAGAGATGTAGGAGGGTGATATTAAATTTGACTAGAACAACGATAGCACTGTATGGCAGAAGCTGTTATTATCTGGAAATCTTCAGACGGGGTTCCCGCGACATTACTGGGTCATCGATGGCCTCGATGAGTGTTAGGATCCGTCTTCCCTTTTCGATACGATGCTTCCTAAACTGGATGAAACAATACCTTTATGAATTTTAATTATAAGCCGAGAAACGTCTTAGTCAGAAAAGAGCTTAATGATTCTAGGCACTGACCAATTTCTATCTCAACGAATATCAACGACGCATACACTTCCTGACATCAAAATCCTGGTAGAGGCAAAGGCGATGACTTTGAATGTCAATGAGGAGGATGACCGTGCTACATTGGTCGAGAAGATTCTGGGGAAATCGAATGGATCTTTCTTGTGGACAGTCTTGGTCCTGAATGAGTTGTCGAATGCCTACAGCGAGAAAGAGATCAACCAAGTTCTCAAAGATGTACCTCGTGGTATGGATCCCTTGTACCATAGGACGCTGGAAATAATGTCACAGACTACACGTGCACGTAGAGAGAAGCTCACTCATACTATTCTCATCTGGTCGACATGTGCAACGAAGCCGCTGACAACCAAAGAGCTTGACAGAGCTTTAAACTAGCTGTCAATGACAATTGCCCTAAATTAGAAGAGACTGTCATGGCACTATATGAACAGCTGGTTGTTGCCGAGATAGACATAATCTGAGTGCCGGCCAAAAAGAGAAAAGGCACTGCGATCAAGCTCATAGATATGAAGTTCCCAGGGAAGGCTCCAGCAAATAGGCAATTGCGGTTTCTCCTATCAAGAAATCTGTAATTTTACCACATGAAGAAAAGTACAAATGGTCTGAGAAGCGAACACCTAAAACGATCCGGCCACCAACAAGGCAAGCTCAAAAGCTTGCTGCCAAGGTCCCTTCAACATTTATCCGTCCATATGCTTGTACTACTCTAACTACTAATAGTCTGGCTGCAAGATCCGCTGGCTGAGTTAAATCCTTCTGTGGCGAGCACCTGGTAATTGTATGTGCCCAAGTCCATTCCGAGCTGGGCCCATGCGTTGAAGTGGTTCGCAGTAGTGACAGTGCCACTAGTTCTCTTGCTTTGACGGACGGAAATATACTGATGGAAGGTCTGGGTACCTTGGATGGAAGGTGCGTTGGTACGAGTAGTCAAGTAGATGTCGTAGGTTGATCCGTCACTAGTAACAGTGCCGACCGCGCTGCCACTTTGACCACTGGTATAGTCCTCCTGAATGTAGTACTCGACTAGGGGGTCGGTAGTCCAACCATATATAGCGAGAAGAGCGGTGCCAGACGTAGCACTAAAGGTCCCATCGAAATTTATTGCCCTGTAGGCTGTCAACCACACGGTACTACTGTATAGTGAAAGTACCAAGGATAATGTTCACCTAGCAGCGCCCGTATTCCATCCTCGTCCGACGACGAAATCAGCGGCATCAGAGAATGTAACCGTATACCCGTTCGTCGAGGCTGAGAATTGAACGTCCCCACCAGTCTGGTAATTCTGGGTATAGTCTTGGCGTCGGACGAGGTCGGTATAATTGCTACCTGAAATAACAAAATCCGGATTTTCTGGCGCAGTGGGAGCGGCCAGCGAGCCAATAATCAACAGAGCGACGAAGAGGTAGAGTGCGGAAATCATGATGACAGCGATGAGTAAATATCGATACACTTCTCAAGTTCATATGTCTTAGAAGAGAGCGACAGAACATAACTCGGGGCAGACGTGACGTAGTATTTCTAGGTAGAATCCGTGGCGAATTCACTACCATCAGAAAACGCCCTCCTCAACTGCCGTTTAATTACCAGGCAAAATTTCTTGATGTAGAAATATCTTTTATTACTCTGTACAGCCGAGGCCGCCATGGACTCGTGCTACCGCCATAAAGATGAAACGGGATGAAATAATGTATAGATAAAGCGCAAGCCGCACTTATAGTAGAAACAAGAACCCCGCACTACCGGGTAACAATAACGACGTGGAGGCACGGCTAGTAATGAGGTGTATATGATGTGGAATTGTATATATTGAACGTTGAGGAGGGCGTTAACCTCCTCGTTCAGCTCCATGTAATCTTGCACGTTTGTTGTTGATATTCTTAATAGTACGACTAGGATAAGACTTTTCTTAAAGGTTAATAGATGGTAACTAAGGGGTCTAAGCTGCTATGGGTAGGTATAGAAGAACTTGTTGCACAATAATGTCATGATGGCTAGCTACGCGCGGATAGAAGTCATTTCTATATTCCATCCAGCTCTTTCGCTCAATCTGTCTCTCTAGATTATTTTCCAATAAGTAGAAATCGTCGGATGACGTCGCAGTACTTCCTAATTCAGCAGTATCGTCGAAGCTGGAAGCGGACAAACCATAGAGCACCAATACAAATTTCAACGTATGTAAAGCACAGTCATTCTAGTTGACACTGTCGATTTCAAACCATATTCAGTCGGTGATTGAATTAAGCCGTATGTCTGTAATCGTTGGTGTCGGCTCAAGTGGCTGCTCGACATTATGCTTAAATGCGAGCTTCTCTGCATTTGTTTTCCTCTTTGAAACATCAGATTAGCATTTACGCCGTCAGCTCCATTTCCCTTGTATCACAGGCTCTTATTCAATAAAATTGGCCATCTAGTACATTTTATTTATGTCGGAGCCCCCGACAACGATGTCTCCTTCTAAAGCATCTCCCTTCGCCGAGTAGTCTTGCCAGCAAGTCAAGGTTGAACGTGGGACTATCTTCCTACGCTACGCCGGCACCGGTCCACCAGCCCTACTTCATTATACTTCGCATCTATCACAGATTCCCTTGATCGGAAGACAGATGATTCTACGCTTCCTTCGGAGCACCTACTTTGATCCTTGCTTCGCTTGAGCTTTCCCTATGCGTTCAGCACCAAGTGCATTGAGTTTTGGGTGGCAGTTGTACGCATAACGGCCGCATGGAAGCGGCTTGAGATGACGGATAGACATGTTATCGAAGCCTCACTGTGGCTATCTTTCGAACTACTGCAAACGGTGGATAGCTTGACAATGCTTGGCCCATCGAAGATGATCCCAGTCTCCACGCTGTAGCACGTGTGCGAACGGCCCGTCCCCAGAGACTGTTAATGTGAGCTTCTATGGTTCACGGTGCCGTTTTAATGTGCATTAAAACTAATTGTTCGGATTCCCTGCATCCTTTCGCATTTATAACTAAACCTAGCGGCGGCTATACCTTTGACTTACATGGCCTTATCACCATCTTATCATCTATCAGAATCTGAAAGGGATGTGACTCTTTAAAATTCGTTCTTCTAGCGATGCTTAGTAGACGCAGCAGTCTCTTATTGGTCCAAGTCTGCCAATTTGGAAAGAAGAACTGCGGTGGTTAATTCCGAAGACATGGCCCATGTTAAAGTCAAGGCGGCCTGCCCAGCTGTATACCTCGTAGTTATCGAACATTACAATGTCACAGCATTACCCTCCCAATCCAATTGGATTGTCATCAATTCAGTTCGAGATGTTAGACGCACATGGGGGGAGAGTGAATGGATAGACGCGGACGAAAAACGCTTAACGATGGTTTCGTTCCACCTTCAGATTGTCGAGATGGAAGATTATCCCATGACATTTACGTGTATAGACACGGAATAATGTTGCTCTATTGCCAAACTGTAGGAGAAAGCATTCGAAACGAGGGCACTCGTTTTGAGAAACGCAGGGGAGCACATCATTTACTCTTATGTTGTGCACCACCGCACCACCACACCAATTCGCTTGGGATGTATGGCGTCGTGGTAGGTCGTGCGTTGAATTGTGGTAAGTTGGCAGAAGTGAGTTAGGATTCAAGTTCAACAAGTAATATACAGTGGTCTTCTAGCGTAGCATAGAAACAAAATGAGTTAGACTTTTATAAGTTAGTAATGTACCCATTGAACCTCACTTCAATTACCTTCGTACTGTACAGTACAGTACATACTCGGTCTATTTTTCACCGAAGTGAATGTAGGTAAGTAAGGTACCTGAACTTAGGTACTTAGTCACTATATTCCCGGCCAATACTCAGACCAAAAGCCGGCGCAGGACATGGAGAATCTGTGTAGGGATGTTAGATTGTACTGCTAGGGTTTGCGGCTGCTGGCTGGCATGCGTTAACAACTAAAGCTATGCTGCATACCTTATGCATCGCGCAGGCTCAAGCGTCGCCTGTGGCTGATAAAAGCTGTCGTCGCATAAGAAGTCTAGAAAAACAGAAGAATCAAAGACAACTTCACGATGGAGGAGAGCTGGCAACACGGAGCCATGTACCCGACACAGACCAGGGCACCGGGCGCAGTGTGGTCTGCCTACACACCTGTTCTTCTCCACACGCTGGCCTGCTTGGCCCCCACGGTGAAACGCGGGGTCTCCATCCATCCATTCTACACTTTTATCCCATCTCATTGCCATCCCGGCAGCAATTTACCCGATCATCGATCTGAAGGTCTGTACTCCGTACGAGTAGGAGGTCAGGATGGCAGCACATCGCACTAGCACTGTCTGTTTCGGCCTTGCTGTCCGTCCTACGACTCGTGCCTCGTGCTCTTTCTGTGCGATGCACGGGAACAGCCTTCACTTCTGGCTTCCAAATTGACTTTGGTCAAATGCCAGCACCCTTTTATATCCTCCCTTGACTCCGGACCCATTCCGTTCTGTTCAACCATGATACGATCCATGATAGTCCGGCCGTTGCGCATGCAATGTCGAGCCGGTATTTCGCCAGGGGCTGTTGCCTCCAAGAATCTCTTCACACCACTCGGTATGTTAAAGTGACATACGATCTCCAGCTTCAAGTCTGCTCTGTGTCACTAATCGTGTTTGCTAGTTGCGCGAGCACGATCTTTCTACCCTCCAGGCCCGAATTCGAACAGCAGACATCCAGCGCGTATTCAGTCGAAGCGGCCTTCGAGAGTCTTTGCCCGAAGCGAGGCTGTTGTCTCCAGTCCTCCCGTCACCTCGATCCCATACTCCAAGCTCACTGTTGGAGTTGTGCGTGAAATATACCCCGATGAAAGACGAGTTGCGATTACCCCACAGAATGCATCGCAGTTGCTCAAGAAGGGCTTTGCTCGTGTGCTGGTGGAAAGAGGTGCCGGTGTAGAGGCACAATTCACAGACGAAGCTTTCGCAAAAGCAGGAGTCATGTTGGTAGACCGTGCAACAGTCTGGTCGGAAAGTGATATCCTGTTGAAAGTCCGGGCGCCGAGTATTGAGGACCCCAATACCGAAATTGATATGTTGAGAGCAGGGAGCACACTCATTTCCTTCTTGTACCCGTCCAAGAACAAGGATGTGGTGGACAAGATTGCAGCAAGAGGAGCTACTTCTTTTGCGATGGATATGATACCCCGGATCTCTCGTGCACAAGTTTTTGATGCGTTGAGGTAGGTCTCAGCCAAGGGAGGCTTTTTCTGGACTCGAGCTCACGGGACATAGCTCCATGGCCAATATTGCTGGATACAAGGCCGTGCTAGAAGCTTCCAATCATTTTGGCAGATTCCTGACAGGACAGGTAACGGCAGCCGGGTAAGTAAGATCGCCTTTGACTTTGCGGTGCTTCTTTCGGCTAACAATAGTGGCCTTTAGTAAGGTATATACTACTTCTGACCAACCCCAAAATTGAGCGTTTGCCAATACAACTATAGATCCCGCCGTGTAAGGTGCTTGTAATTGGTGCAGGAGTTGCTGGTCTTAGTGCAATCGCAACAGTAAGTCTGTGATTGATGTATATGACCCATATCATGTTTTGATTTCTTCTGTCTAGGCTCGTCGCTTAGGAGCAATTGTCCGAGGATTCGACACCCGAGCTGCAGCACGCGAGCAAGTAGAGTCACTTGGTGCCGAATTCATCGAAGTTGATATTCAAGAATCGGGTGAGGGAGGCGGTGGCTATGCCAAAGAAATGTCGAATGAGTTCATTGAGGCCGAGATGAAACTATTCATGGAGCAATGTCGTGATGTCGATATCGTCATTACCACGGCACTTATTCCTGGACGGCCTGCACCAAAACTCATTAAAGAGGAAGTAAGCATCTTTCTACGATTTAAGCAAGCCCTGGCATCTTGCTAACCCGAATAGATGGTCGCTGCAATGAAACCTGGCTCAGTCATAGTTGATCTTGCTGCTGAGGCTGGTGGCAACTGTGAAGCCACAGTCCCTGGAAAGTTAGTGAACTACAAGGACGTTACGATCATAGGTTTGTTCTGTGTTTTGTTGGCTCCGAGGGATAATGTCTAACAGGCGCCCAGGGTACACTGACCTTCCTTCACGACTTCCGACTCAATCCTCCACCCTCTATGGAAATAATATCACCAAGTTCCTCCTCTCAATATCCACTGAGGACAAGCATTTCGGTGTTGATCTGAAAGATGAAGTTGTTCGTGGCTCCATTGTGACACAAGGTGGGGGTATCATACCTACAGCTCCGCGTCCAGCACCACCACCGACACCTGCAGCAAAGCCTATTCAGGAAGTGAAACCGGAAATTGTTGCTATAACACCCTGGCAAAAGAAGACCCGCGAAGTTGCAACAGTGACTGGTGGAATGAGTTTGGCGCTTATTCTTGGAAAAGCAACTGGACCATTATTCATGAGCAATGTCTATACCTTTGCTCTCGCAGGTCTGATCGGTTACCGGGTTGTTTGGGGAGTTGTACCTGCACTTCATTCACCGCTTATGAGTGTCACAAATGCCATTTCAGGTACCTTAACCATCCTTTAGGACAGCTCCATGAAGGTACTGACTTTGAAATAGGGATGGTTGGAGTTGGTGGGCTCTTCATTATGGGTGGTGGATACTTTCCTGGAACGTTCCCACAGTTGCTCGGTGCACTTTCAGTGTTACTTGCCTCGGTCAATGTTTCGGGGGGCTTTGTGATCACTAAGAGAATGTTGGACATGTTTAAACGTATTTTATTCCCTCCGGCGCTTTTGGTAGTCAATCTGACAAAATTATACAGGCCCGACAGACCCTCCCGAGTACCCTTGGTTGTATGCCATTCCTGCTATTCTGTTTGGAGGTGGATATCTTGCCGCTGCAGCTACTGGTATGGCTGGCCTTGTGCAAGCTGGGTACTTGACAAGCAGTCTTTTGTGTATCGGTAAGTATTTGGAGGATGCGTTGTGAAATCACTCGCTAAGTTGTTTCAAGGTTCATTGTCTAGCCTTGCTTCCCAGACGACTGCTCGACAAGGAAATATCCTCGGGATGCTTGGTGTGAGCTCCGGAATTCTAGCATCGCTCGGTGCAGTTGGATTTCCAGTTGAAACTTTGATACAAGTTGCGGGCGTTGCTGGAATTGGTAGCATTCTAGGTAAGTAAACTGAGTGAACAGAATGTTGGGATCCCGATTGACAAGTACGAATAGGTGCCAGTATTGGTAGACGAATTACGGCCACAGACCTCCCGCAAACTGTTGCAGCATTGCACTCTGTTGTTGGATTGGCAGCAGTATTGACAAGTATTGGTAGTGTGATGGCTGGTATTGCTGATATCTCCATTTTGCACATGGTAACTGCTTACTTTGGAGTCATAATTGGTACGATATTCCTACCAGCCTCCAGAATTTGTTTCTAATTGTTAATCTAGGAGGTGTAACTTTTACTGGGTCACTTGTCGCTTTCATGAAGCTTGCCGGGAAGATGTCTTCAAGACCACTGTCTCTCCCTGGTCGTCACTTAATCAACACGTCCCTTCTTGGTGCAAATTTTGCAACGATGGGAGCCTTTTTGACAATGGCGCCTGGATCACCTATGGTTGCTGCGGCTTGTCTTGCGGGAAGTACTGTTCTCAGTTTCTTAAAAGGGTACACCACTACAGCAGCTATCGGCGGTGCCGATATGCGTAAGTTTTCCCACGGATATACGCACGTATATTGCTTATTTACTAACAAATTTGACAGCCGTTGTCATTACCGTCTTGAATGCTTATTCGGGCTTTGCTCTTGTCGCCGAAGGTCTTATGCTCGAGAATCCCTTACTCACAACGGTTGGGGCTCTCATTGGTGTCAGCGGTTCTATCTTGTCACATATTATGGTACGTTGTTTAGTCTATTCTGGCACAGCATATACTTACCTTGTATACAGTGTGTTGCTATGAACAGACCAATTACAAACGTGCTATTTGGAGGTATAGCAGCGCCGGTTGAGAGCGAATATAAGATCGAGGGTCAGATCACCAAGACAAATATCGACGAGACGGTGGATGCTCTCGTGAATGCTGAAAATGTCATCATCGTGAGTGTTTCTTCTCAATCTAATCATACACGACTGATTCAAGACAGGTCGTCGGTTATGGGATGGCAGTCGCAAAGGCACAATATGCCATTTCGGATATTGTCCGGATGCTCCGAAGCAAAAGTATCAATGTTCGGTTCGCAATTCACCCTGTTGCTGGTCGAATGCCTGGCCAATGCAACGTTCTTCTTGCTGAAGCCTCTGTACCTTATGACAGTAAGTTATCCCGCATCTCTTCTGACTTATAATGCTGATGTAAAATTATAGTTGTACTTGAGATGGATGAGATCAATGACGATTTCAGTGATACCGATGTTGTCCTCGTCATAGGAGCAAACGACACCGTGAATCCCATCGCTCTTGAACCTGGATCTCCAATTGCCGGTATGCCTGTTCTCCACGCTTGGAAGAGCAAGCAGGTCATTGTCATGAAGCGTGGAATGGCAAGTGGCTATGGTACGTACCCTCGAATCAATCTTCTGAGACAGTTCTAACGCAGGGCAGCTGATGTCCCAAACCCCATGTTCTACATGCCTGGCACGAAAATGTTGTTTGGCGATGCAAAGGAGAGCACTGATGGTACGTCCATCCCTTTCAGTGTCGAGATTAATGCGGTTGCTGACCTTTCCATGCAGCTATCAAACGTACTCTTGAAGACCGAAGCAAGATGTATGATATTTGAGCGAAGTGCAATGGAGACCCAAGATTGAAAATAAATGACGCGTATTCATATTTCGGAGTAATTCTGTCCTTAGAATCCATCGCCTTTGGCTCTATCTGTGGTTCCATTCTTGTTTCTCCTTGGCTCGCATTTCTTAACATTGTAAGTACAATCAAGTCTGACATTAGCACGTTCTGCACTGTACACGCGTAAAGACCTGTCTGTCTGCTCGCCTCATGCCAACTTCTCGGAGAAATCGCCGGAGAGATGCTTAGAAACTTACAAGTAAATCTTGAAAGTGAAAAGGCCTCGCCAGACCGCCCCAACCCATGTAATAAGTGTAATCATCATGCGCCGCTTTGTGTTATCTTTGTGTTATCTTTGTGGAGGGCTACGAAGTATCAAGCCTATCATTCTTAGCAGAGAACAGACTATTTTATGTGGACGTGCCGAGATTCTACCTGTTGATACTTTGTGCGAAAGGCAGAGTACTCGTACCCCACTTAGATGCGCCAAAGCTTCAGCTCCCTATAGCCGTGTTCCCCATAGACTTCAGGAACAATGGTTCTTATACTTCGCCCCGCTACGTCTAATAGTATAATATTTTAATTAGGCGATAAGAGAAAGGTAAACTGTAAGTAGCACTACCCTGGGTGGCTAAGGTAAGAAGAGTGTTAATTTCGTCAGGAGAGTCGTAGTTCAGGTCACGCTATGTCGCGAGCTTTAGGTATAATAGTAAAGGTTGCAGTAAAGGTTAATAATAGGCACTGTAGTTGATATTACGGCGTGCCCTAGGTGTTGATATAATTAAGGCTTAAAACCTAGGTATATACTCATACCCCTATCTACAATGCTGATTCAGCTGCTTCGCTTTAGTAAGTGTTCCATTTTGACCAGATACAATACTCGAGGTGGTGGGGTGAAGTATAAGAACCATTATTCCGGAGGTCTATAGGAAACACGGTTAAGTTCAAGAAGTCGAAATAGGTTGATTTGCAGGGGATAGGCAAACTTTCGGGGTCTTCGAAGTTCACGGTGGTTGTTATGAAAATATTAAAATACTAAAATATGAAAATACTGGTAAAGAATTGCGTTATGATCGAAAGTACCATAGACTAAGGTAGTTATGTTATGGGGTTCCGAGTAGTGCTTATTCTCTATTGTCATTTTTGCTCTCTATCGCTAGCTTTTGCAATGCGTTTTTGTGTAGGCCACTCAGTGAAAGTAACAAATAGAAGCCAAGGATTTTATTGATGGAGGAACGTACTCCGTACCTACCTATGAACGAAAGTGCTGTACATATAGTATAAAGTGCTGTACATACCTATAATATAAAGTGCTGTACATATAATATAAAGTGAACCACTCGGCAGTTCGCACGAGTAGTCGCTTAATAGGATCTTCACAAGGAGCTCCTTGCCCATCCATTGCCATCCCCACATTACTAATGGCGACATGGCAGGGAATGATGGCGTCTTTGCAACTTCAGTTGAAATTTTTCATTCTTCTACGGGCTGACCGGTAATAATGGAGCTTTGTGGAGAACCGTTGTTGGGCAGTTGAGGAGGAGAGATTTTGTGCTGTGCTTTCTCCTTTGCTTGTGGCGTGCTGGGTTGTTCTTGTGGTGTGGGGAAGTAGGCTGTAGTTGGTGAGATGGGACGAACGGGTGTTCTTCAGGAAGAGACTTGATTGATTGAATTCTTGCGAAACTTTAGATTGATCTATGCCTTTTAACCACTACTCTATATCCCAGTCTCGGTACAAGAAAAGGACCAAGGAATTAATACTTTCGGCTACAATATCCGCTTATGCGTGAGGTTAATACTTTCCAATACTATCCTTTCATGATTGATTGAGAAGTGCGGGACAATGGACACATGTCGGAACTCGGAGTGTGTGTGGATTTCGATGCTAGGAATCAAATGAGATCCTAGAATCCACTAGGTTGCCAGGAATTCAACAACTCAACTTTAATTGGTAATAAACCCACAACCTGGTGGTCAGTGCTATAAAGCACCTTCTCTACCCTCGCAACTCAATTGACTTCGAAGCCCCAAGTCCCAACTTCAATACCCAGGACTCCTTTCTCCCTTCCCCCCTTCCCCTTCGGCCACACACCGTCGGTCACCAAAGTCATCCATCCATCCATCAATCATGTTCGTCAATGCCCCGCTCATCCCGCTCCTGCTAGCAGCAGCAACAGCTGTAGCAGTGACAGCCACAGCAAACCAGAACCCAAAACCCCAATCTCACCTGTACCCTCGATCGCTAGAAGCAACGACTAGCACCAACACCAATGGCAACTCCACCCAAAGACCTAATTTCGTCTTTATTATGACTGATGATCAAGACGTCAAGTTGGCTTCCATGGATTATATGCCGTTGGTTCAGAAGTGGCTTGGTGAGGGTGGCACGCTCTTTAAGAATCACTTCTGTACCGTTGCGTTGTGTTGTCCTAGTCGAGTATCGTTATTGACGGGAAAGGCGGCGCATAATACTAATGTGAGTAAATAATTTTCTCAGACTGACCCGAATTTCCGTCGATCGCTATTTCATCAGAGCTCTTTGGGGCTTAATTTTAAATCTGTGGCAAAAGAGAGAGGGAAAATTTGATTTGGATCTCGTTGAACAAATCTTTCTTAAGTTTTGTTTTGGTATACACATGACTTGTTTTGAGAAGAGTCAATACTAATTCCCATGTGTCCAGGTCACGGATGTGTCACCGCCTTATGGTGGTTATTCGAAGTTTATTAGCCAGGGGTTGAACGAGAATTATTTGCCTGTTTGGCTTCAGGGCCAAGGGTATAATACTTACTATACTGGCAAGTTGATGAATGGACATTCGATACAAGATTACAATGATCCATTTGCTGCTGGGTTTAACGGGTCAGACTGTAAGTGCTTTTTTCTCCACGGCGGAGGGTTCCTCTACCTGAATCTTGACTAACATTTATAACATAACAGTTTTGTTGGAACCAGGTACATACCTCTACGTATGTTACTATCCTCTACAATTTCACTGGAGAATATTATATTCATTCTCTTCCTTTTAAAACCCCCCCAAACTAACAAGACACTTTACTAAAAAGCACAACGCGACATTCCAACGCAACCAAGATGCCCCCATTTCCCATCCAGATGAATACTCCACCGACCTCATCGCCTCCAAAGCCCTCGGTTTCATAGATGACGCATCAACCGCTCTCAACGCAACCGGCCGGCCCTTCTTCCTCGGCATCGCCCCCATAGGTCCTCACGCCACAACAACCTACAAAGCAGTAGGAGGCGCCGACTTCACACCACCACAGCCCGCAGCTCGGCACTCCAATCTCTTCCTTAACGCCACCGTCCCCCGAACCTCCAATTTCAACCCCGATTCCCCTTCAGGCGCAAGTTGGATCAAGCAACTCCCATTGCTAAACGAGACCAACATCGCCTACAATGATGCTTGGTACGTTAAGCGACTACAGTCGTTGCAGGCTGTTGATGAAATGGTCGATGATGTGATGACGCGACTTGAAAGTCTGGGTCTCTTGGAAAATACGTATGTTTTTTATACGTCAGATAATGGTTTTCATATCTCGCAGCATCGGATGACGCCCGGTAAGACTTGTGGTATTGAGGAGGATATTCGTGTACCCATGTATATGAGGGGTCCGGGTATTGAGAAGGGCTTTGAGCAGGACTTGGTTACCACTCATACTGATATTGTGCCGACGATTTATGAGTTGGCTGGCTTGGATTTACATAGTAAGTACAATACCTACCTTGCCTCTTTTTTTCTCCCCGTTTGTTCTCTTTTCGTCAGAAGGGGAGGACTTGGTAAAGGCGAGGAAAGGTTTGAAAAGGGTCAAAAGTGAACAAATCGAAAGGAAGACCATTTGCTAACCTTTTCTTTTCTATTTTTCTGCAGGCGATTTTGATGGTGCGGCGTTCCCACTACAAAACTTGTTGGTGGCAGATAAAGATATCAAGTATGAGCACGTGAACGTCGAATTCTGGGGTGAAAGTATTGGCGAGGGAATCTACAACGGGAGTACGTTTACAATGGGGATTTGCCAAGTTTTCAACGTAGTATGTACTAACATGAGTTTCAGCGAATTCACGCAACAACACCTACAAGACCCTCCGGGTCCTAAGCGACAATTATGATCTGTCTTACACAGTCTGGTGCACCAACGAACACGAACTCTACGATATCAGCACGGATCCAGGTCAACTGACGAACCTCTACCCTTTCACTACTACCAGCAACACCACCACTTCCAGCACCACCACTTCCAACACCACCACTTCCAACACCACCACTTCCAACACAACTGCCCTAACAACCTCACTCAACACCACCATCCCGTCCCTAACAGCCCGCCTCGACACCCTCCTCATGGTCCTAAAGTCCTGCATCGGAACAGCCTGCACTAAACCATGGCAAGTACTACATCCACTCGGCGATGTCAATGATCTGAAAGACGCATTGAATTCTGAGTATGATGACTTTTATGCGGAGCAGAAGGCTAGGGTTACTTTTAGTGAGTGTGTGCAGGGTCATATTGTTGCGTCCGAGGGAATTCAGGATGCGTATATTTGGAGGGAGGGGAGTAGCTGGAGTGATTGGACTTGAGGTGGGAGTCTCTAATACTTAAGTTAAACATACAAAACCTACCAACAGCAGTTCCTGCAACCTCTATTATAATGAAAGTTTAGGATTCACAATTAAACATCAACACTTGCTAATATCAACCTCCTCTAAATGAAAACGGTATCTACCGTTAGCAGCACACTAATCAAGATAGCAAAACAATACAGACGAGATGAAAAGGCTATAGTATAGCTATTCTTAAAAAGAATGAAGGGTAAAGAATAGAGTTTTCTATACTTAATAGATATTAATTACATTGTCTTAACCGTAGGAGAATATGATCGAACTACTGTATCTACACTCTAATATCTACATTTCGTAATACAGGGATACAAATTGCCTTTCCAGATTATCTTGAACGCTGAAAGAAGAGTCTTACTATGTAACTTAGCTGGGGTGCCTACCATTAGGTATATGCTAATTAGCCACTGTTACATTATGTCTTCCACCTACGTGTAACTGTACTAGGTACCTACTACCCATGTACTGTATAGCCGCTAGTAGCTTATACAATTACAGTAGCAGAGATAGCGCTTTAAGTCCTTAATAGACCAAAGGCTTAAATTAAAACAGTAGAGATAAAATCATTGAGGTAAGTAACACCACTAGCCTACTTCTCCTCTTGCACTTAATAACGTTACGTCACTATGCTAAGTTGCTATGTTAAGTTAGAGCTTATACTGAAGTATTGTAGATCAAGTTCCGCTACCCTTTCGACGAAAAGACAAAGCGAACTCCTTCGTACGTAAAGGCGCAAGTAATGCTTCTGTCATCTGCGAGACGCCGAGTTCATCTACTACCAAGCCTGCTGATTCCGGTCAAGTATCGCGGCTCGTCAACACTGATCACACAAATCTCAATGAACGGCTAGCTACATCGATCTGCTCATCTAAAGGGATCTGGAGATCCCAAGATCTCTCCGCCTCCACTGGTGCACTACCTTAGCTACCCATCAGTTGGAGTTGAACAGCCACAAACTGCGCCGTGGATCTCGTCTATTTCTGCTTCTGTTAGCAGAATGCGACGAATCAGGTTTCTGATGCAAAAAGGGGAGGCTTTTATTAAAACACTACACCTCGTCATGTCAGACTTTAGGACGACGATGGGCTGTGCTATGCATGGTAAATCAACGCCATGTGTCAGATCACTCATACACGATACCAGACGCCGTCAGAGCGGCAAGGCAATGTGTCAAGAGTATGCCGTTCTACTGTTTCATTAACTTCTCATTTCTCATTCATTCATATACCGTTTGTCTACAGTCTACCCGTTGCAGCGCGTTTTCCACTTATTTTCCTTTCTCTTCGTCTCATCTCTCTCATTGTAGCATCCACAAAATGGCCAACTTCGACTCGAATCGATGGTATACCATTTTCAAGAACAACTCAAAGGGTCAAGCTTTAGTTGGGACATCCCTCTACCAAGAAGGCCATGGCTCCGTCTTCTTCCGGACGAGAAACAGCTCCGATAGTGCACAGAATTGGCAGATCTTCACCTTCAACTCTTCTTATTATGTTTTGCGAAGTCAAGAATCCGGGCCAACGGGATATCTGGGCGTGCAGGCTTCGACGGATGGAACGGTTGCGGGGAATACGGTCCCTGGATTGCGGAACTATACACTATCGGATGACTCGATGTTCTGGAAGTGGACGCCCTGGGGCGATGGCACGTTCTTTTTGACGAATGCTGCGAATGGAACGGCATGGCATTTGCAGGTTAATGCTAACTCGTTGATGTCTATGAGCTCGAATATTACAGCTCCTCAACCTGGGCAAACATTTGGGTGGAATGCTACTGGAACGATTGATAAAGCTAAATTCTCTTCTGTACTTGTAAGCACGTCAAGGATGGTATTCGGTATTCCTTTGGTGATGCTAACTTTACATTACCTAGGTAGCTTCAACTTCGTCCTCTGGAACGATCATAAGCACGACAACAAGCACGAGTACATCATCGAATACACCCTCTAGCTCGAAACAAAAGGGCCTATCTTCTGGAGCTTCTGCCGCAATAGGAGCGTCTATCGGCGTAGTCGCCATCATAGTCATACTTGCTCTCGGATTCGTCTTCTTGAAGCGAAGGAAAAGGCGAGCCACTGGTTATCAAGAAGAGCCAGTGACGGAGAAACCTCCCAAGGAGACTCCCGCAGAGATGTACAATGGCCGGGACACAGCAGAGTTACAAGCACAGGCACCGCTGATGGAGCTTCAAGGTAATTTGACTCCAACGGCAGAACTTCCAGGAGAACCGCATATAAGATGAAATGAAACTTGACAAAAGCTCCCTCCATAGCAGCCAAGAGTTGAGCTCGCTACCCCTTTTTCGCCACCGCGGCTGGAAGAGAGAGAGCACTGAATAAATCGACCCCGGGAAACATCCTGACTACAAGCCGATCAAGGAAGTTAGTTATTGCTGCTATGATTCGACAATGATCATGCAGCATTATGTTTGCTAGCTACCAAAAGCCCGGATATAAAAACAACATGAGCTTTCAAGGCGGAAAAGTGCCGCTCTTCCGAAGCCAGTGAGTGATGTGGGGTTGGAATAAAGACAAGCACAGCCAGTCGATGGGATATCGAAGCCACAATCACTTCACTTCACTCCACTATCATACATATCTACCTAACATTAGTTTCTCAGCGTCACAATAAGCAATGTGGACCCAAACAACTCATACCATTTCTACAAACCGCCCCGAAACCGAAAATCAAATCGAGAACTCCACTGCCTTTCCCAACCTCCCGCCATTCCCGTCTGACATTCCCACAGCCCCGCTCCACCGACTGTCCCTCTGCCAACTACGCAGTTCACCCTCCGAATCAGACCGCCTCTTCGGTGCATCCAAGGACCTCGGGTTCTTCTATCTTGATCTGCAGCAGGACGAGGTGGGAGAGAGGTTGTTGGATGAGGCTGATAAATTATTTGGTTTAGGCGAGGAATTATACGACTTAGGTCGCGAGGAGCTCCAGCAGTATGACTACAAACATCTGGGAAGTTATATGGGGTATAAGGGGTATGGGAGTTCTGTTGTGGATGAGAAGGGGAATTTAGACCGCAATGAATTCTATAATGTCAGTAACTGCAACTGCGACTGCGAGCATTGGGAATGGAGAATGAAGAAACGTCCTGACGAGACATCAGATGCCCAAGGAAGACTTCCTCGGAATCTCAGAGATGCCACTTGCTCATCCCAAGATCCTGCTTGAAAATACCAACCTCATCCAAGCATACATGCACGACGCCCACTCCCTCGTGATCCTTATCCTCGATCATCTCAACAGCCACCTGCACCTCCCACCCAACACCCTCACGTCACTCCACCGCCAAAATGCCATCTCCGGCGACCAAGTCCGCATCATCAAGTCTCCACCGCAACCATCATCAGATCTGCGCACAGCACTAGGCAAACACACCGACTTTGGCAGCATAACCATCCTGTTCAACCGCCTTGGCGGTCTGCAGATCCTGCCTCCCCCCACAGGCACAGATCAAGAGTCACAATGGACATATGTGAAACCGCTCCCCGGCCACTGTATCGTCAATCTCGGGGACGCAATGGTCAAATTCACAAATGGATTACTGAGGAGTAATATTCATCGTGTTGTAAGTCCACCTGGGAACCAGGCATCCGAGACGAGGTATAGCGTCGTGTATTTTGCGAGACCCGAGGATGGCGTTTTGTTGCGGAGGTTGGAAGGGAGCGATGTCATCCCTGAACTGGAGGAGGGTGTCGTGGAGGAGAAGATTCGTAGTTCGGATTGGATTAATTTTCAGGCGATGAGGTTGAGGGCGGCGGAGAAGTTGGATGCGGATCAGAGGCGGAGACTTTGGGATGATTCGGGGAGAGGGACTTGAGTTTGACGAGTGCTTGTTTGTGTTTTCGACGGGGAGGGTATGAGAATAAATGGCCTTTCGATGGAGCAATACACACGAGCGGAGAGTTCCCTTCCTATCAGACTGTCTCTCCGATATTCTTTCGGATCTTTCCTGTCACGAATGCGTTAGCAACTGCATATGCAGTTTGTATGTTCTGTAGATCTACTTCTCTCCCCACTCGGACCCGTTTTCTTTCCCTCTCTCTCCCTCTTGCATTCCAAGATCTTCGCTCTTCTTATGCAACGTGCACTTTTCTATGACGCGTATCACATTCGGAATTGCATTTCCCATGAATGATGTTCCCTCCATAATGCACAGATCATATCCATCTGGCATTGGCCACCGGTGGGCCATAGCGACGTGACAAAGCCCCCGAGGCTCCGACCTGTCATGGGTTCACCTAGATGTCATTATGAATACCACATTATCATTGTCAACGATCCGAAGACAGGAGATGCTCTGTGCTTTTCTTGACCGGTCGATACGGTGTACTACAGTAGCAATATGTTCTCCTAGCCTGCGTTGCTTTGAACCTTCCAATCCTCTTGGAGTCGGTGACGTTGTTAGATAATTGGTACGAGTATTCAACAGGTGCCGGTAATACACCAGTGTCCAGGACGAATAGAAGACCCAAAGAAAACATCACAGGCGTGCGATGCAGGTATGGTCTCTACACAGTGTACCCGAATAAAAACAAAAACAAAAACAAAAACATGGGGAGCGTTGAGTTGAGGAGATATGAGACGAGATGAAACGCCATGAAAGGCTTTTCTAGGATGGGATGGGCTGGGTCTTGACTTTTATCATTTGAATGTATTGTATGAAGGATCAAGGTTTCCATTCTTGAGTCGAGCGAGACTGGAGTGGTATTTCTCCGTCAGGAATTCTGCAAATCTTGATTTCAAGGTACGGACGGGGTCGGTGACCGTTCAGACTTTTGATGAAACGAACGAGAGAAAGTCTGCTTTGTGAGAGAAGACAAAGTAAGGCGGGCGCGATGGCAGGAGAGAGAAAGAGATATGGAGGTCGAATTTAATCGGATGAATTGTACTTCAACGTTTGTCTGTTTTCGGCGTTTGATTCCTGGTGTCTGCTTTTTGGGTTGTTGTCTTTTGAGGGTGGGTTGGTGTGTTGGATGGAATTTTCGATACATGCCTGGTACAGGTAGGTGGCTTGAGCCGGCATACGGAGGACGAGGTTGCATGTGGTACGGGGACACCGCAGGACCAGAAGCAGAATCACGATGGACAGGATGGAATCACGACTGGGAGGAATGTTCCATTGATTGTCATACCAGGGCCGCGTATAGCCCCTCTTTCTCTGCATTTGAGCAAGTAGAGACGACGTAGCGAGTACTCGGAGTCTCTGTCCAGGACGCATAGTCCCAAGTTGACTACGTTTAACTATAAATATTATTATTATTATTAAATGAAAAATAGCCAAGTACCGCACGAGTACACCTTGCCATCACGTAACTGACGGGTTTGAGCAAGTAAAGACGACGTAGCGAGTCCTCGTAGTCTATGTCCAGGACGCATACTATGCCCTCTAATTCAGGTCTCTATTCTTCTAAGCAGCGAATAACAGCCAAGTACCGCACGAGTACACCTTGCCATCACGTAACTGACGCGTTTAAGCAAGTATACTCGTAGTCTATGTCCAGGACGCATACTATACCCTCTAATTCAGGTCTCTCTTCTTCTAAGCAGCGAACGATAGCCAAGTACCGCACGAGTACACCTGACCATCACGTAACTGACGGTGGTAGCATCTTCCATCTGACCTTCCTTGTCGAGGACTCGTAGGTACCACTTTCCCACCCAAGGAAGAATATCCGCCTGTGTGGCCTATTGGTCAATGGCGGACCGGCCTAAGTGACACAGCGGGGTCCCCTGGGGCTGATCGTCTCCTGCACCCGCATCATAAATAATACTGGTCATAATCATGGCCGGCGTGAACTTACTTGTCGTGTGAAGCTTTTCCTGAGCACCATTGCAACCCACAGCCGCTGCGCCAAAAGACACCGCTTCCGGTAAATAGCCAAACCTTTCCGATATTGAATTCTAGAAGTTTGGACGGCCGGTGGGATTGAGTTGCGTTGCTTCGCCTTCATTTGGATTGCGTTTCAGGGCAAAACATGCAGCCTCTGCCTCTCGTCTTCGTTCGTGGTTGGTTGGTGGCCGGTGATCTGGAAGTCATGCACGAAGGAAGGAAGAATGTCGAGTCCCAGGCCAAGCACGTGCAAGATGCACGATGCGCGTAGGACGATCGTGATCGACAGGAAGAGCGCATACTTACTTCACTGTCCAGGAGGGTCGATAGCCTTTTTCCCACCATTACTCGCCCCGCCTCCTCCCCTCAACCACTTACCGAAGAACCGACCCCCCGTACACCCCCCGACGACGACGACGACGACGACTGTCCTGCTCAGCTCAGGACTCGTATCCACCGCTACACGACGAGCAGAGCTAGGTTCCCCGCCTCAACTTTTCACCATGGCGAATCTGAGGGGCGCGCATGGAAATGTGGCATCCCACTTGTACCTTTAGCGACGGTGTTGCATGTCTTAAAGCTGGGCTACGTTGTAGCTCAGACTTTAGCCTGCCCTTCCCCTGTCCCCTTTCTCTTGATTCAACACTTTTCAACCGCCGCTACTACTCTAACTCGTGTAGCGGGCTAGCTCTGCAGGTCTGCAGCTCTAGCAACGTTCCGTACGGAGGAGCTTTTGGAGCTTGTGAGCATGCGAGCCTCGTTTTTTGGATCAGTGCCTGTATAGCAGCAAACAAGCGACAGCTGCATGGTGGCGCCCCCTCCCCCCCCCCCCCCCCATTCTGCTTCGCCCTCAAGCAAAGAATGATACCGGTAGCATGCAACAACCCCTCTTTCTCCTTTGTCTTGAGCTTGCCCAAGATGAATTTGCCGCCTTCATCGATGGAGATTTTACGTCAGACTGGAAGCTCTGCTGCTTTGTCCTCCCAGCAACAGGATATGCTTTCTGCACGAACCACAGCTAAGGTATGCATCATCGGATCCACCGCGTCTCTTTGGGAAGGTTAAACTTTCCAGTTGAAGTACAGTGGGTGGTTTGATCATCATATCAAATGCCTTTCTGTTGCCCGATGTGGGTTGGTCTCCATACCTCAGCGCGATGAGTGTTCCACTTACCGAGCATGCATGCTACGAAGACGTGTAGCTAGTAGTCAGGTCAACCTCCTACATAAAGGCTTCCCCAACCTCTCTTTTCTTTTCCTTCAGCCCTCTTTCTTTGTGTGTGTTGCATTCCAAGATATAAACCTTGTGTAATCTTGCCGTTCTGTTCGATTGTCATTCGCTTTGCAATCTATTCTTCTTCACTTGTACTCGCATATCCAGCCTCTCTTCCTGCACCGTGCCATCACCTCACACAACACTCGCTCTACCATAATCACAATCACAATCACCATGCAGACCACGTTCGCTCTCGCTGCTCTGGCCGCTGTTGCCTTTGCCAACCCCATGCCTCAAGGTGTCACCACCAACATTGCACCTCAAGCCTCAGCTCCAGACGGATTCAAGCCAACCTACGATGGAACTTTCGAGATTACGGCTGTCAACTTCACCACCGCCAAGGCCAAGCGCAGTCTTGAGAAGGTACGCTCAGTCTTGAGTCCCAATTGATAGACACAAATTAACATCAACAGCGTGCTTGCAATACAGATGGGTCCCTAACCATCAGCCTCTCCAACGGTGTCCTAACCGACGCTCAAGGCCGCACCGGTTACATTGCCGCCAACTATCAATTCCAATTTGACAAGCCAGCCCAAACTGGAGCCATCTACACAGCCGGATTCTCCGTTGGAGCCAACGACTCTCTCGCTCTCGGCGGCTCAGCAGTCTTCTACGAGTGTCTCTCAGGAACCTTCTACAACCTGTACGACCGAGCATGGGCACCCCAATGCTACCCTATCCTGATTGAGATTCTCCCCTGCTCATCCTCCACCACCGGCCCAGTCATCACTCAGTCCTCTGACGGCCAGCCAGCCGGCACAGGAGTAGCTACCCAGGTCACCGATGGGCAACCCCAAGTCCCATCCGCTATTCCCATCTCAGAACTCAGCGACGGTCAACCCCAGATGCCCACCGGACCCCCAGCCTGCGTCGTCACCCAGATCAATGATGGTCAAGTCCAAGTTACATCCTGCGAAGCAACCACCGCGCCAGCACCAATAACTCAAATCTCTGATGGACAACCCCAAGCACCCACTTCAACTGCTGCGCCAATCACTCAGATCTCAGACGGACAACCCCAAGCTCCTACTTCCACCGCACCAGCACCAATCACCCAGATCTCAGACGGCCAGCCCCAGGCTCCTACTTCAACCCAAGCACCAACAACTACCTCCCTGGCCCCAATCACGCAAATCACCGACGGCCAGCCCCAAGCTCCCACCGTCTCTCAGAACGCCACAAAACCAGCCACGACATCAGCCGTCCCTTTCACCGGTCTCGCACCAGCTCTCTCCATCCAGAGCCAGATTGTCGCTGGTGTCGTTGGACTCGCCGCCATCATGCTTTTGTAAATTTGATCCTTGGAGAAGCAGAAGTGTTCAGTGGTGAAGAGTGGAGTGGATTTCCTTTCTTGATTGGGGCTCAGTTTCGGTTTGGGGCTTGAGGCAAGCAGGCTTAATCTTTGTGGCACGACAGCTCATTCGTCAGGTACATATTCAAGGAATCAATCAACCCAGGAACGCGAAAGAAATACAGAAAGGCGGAGGATTAATGGGCAGGGACATCATTCCTTCTTCTACATTCTACCGATCGAGTATTCATTCAACCGCAACAGCAATCGCAAGCTTGCAAGCATTGAACCTTTTTTCACTTTCTTGCATCTACGGTTCGTTTTAGGTTTTGGGTCTGGAGATTGGATGGGTTTGGATGGGTTTGGATGGGTTTGGATGGGTGCATATTTCTCTTTTATGACGAAAACCCGGAAAGGAAAGGAAAGACAAACTTTTGAAACGAGTATCTAATGTCTGAATCTTGGGCCGTTTTGTTTTTCACTTTTTCACTTTCTATATTGTTCGTGTATCTACTTAATTAATTAAGAGCAGACAAAGGGGGATTGGAGAGACACTGAAAGAATGTGGGAGTGGGGAGGAAAGGGAGAGTATTTGGTAATTAATTCGAGTTTTGAGTATGCACCATGAGTTCTTCATTGTGAGTCGCTGCTGTTATGATGTGAGAGAATCTTTATCTCTATTTTTGGTTCTGTTCTCGGAGCATGCTTTCTTCCCAAGGCTAAGCAAAGAATGTTAATCTCCACCTGAAATTCAAGTCGCGAGGAATCATCTCTGATGTCTATCATCCTTCCAACAACTTCGAACAATTGGATTTATGCTCCTAGAATCTAGATCCCATCCATCCATCAATCAATGGACCCTACAATCTGTATCAAAACTCAAATTCGAATATCACCTCGCTCCCAAAGTCAGTTCCAAGGAAGAAGCTCGCTAGCTCTCTTCTCGTCTCTTCCTTTTTCATAGGTAGAAACGAAGTAGTGGTAGTGGAAGAATCTTGGAATCCTGGAATCTTGCTCCTGTTGGAATCCTGCTGCTTACTTGCTTACTCGCACTTACCTAGCTGAATCTAGTAGTCCGTGACTCCGTCGTCCGTTCTCGGGAACACGGTACACCCCTCTCCTCACACATTCCACACGTTTCACAGATTTACATCCGTACAAGGAGGAATGAGGATGTCTGAATTTGATTGTGTTGAGGGGGAGTGTGTAGTGTGAAGAAGTGTTAGAGGTGCGGAATGAATGGTATTGACCTGATGCTTCGTGCTTTGTGCTTGGTGTTCAACCGTCAGTCAGTCAGTCAGTCAGTCAGTCAGTCGCAGTCGCATACGATACGGTATGGTAATCGCATCCTATCTATACCTAGGCTAGGTAGGAATTGGACCTTGGATTCCAACCTCATTCGGACCTTATTTGTTATACCTAACTACTCGTACCTGCCTACCAAGGTATTCTATTCACCCTTACTTCCACCACCCCCTCCTTCCCAAGGCTGGCAAAAATCAGGATCCAGACTCCCAAGGCTAGCTATCTAGATGATTACGATTACAATATAGCAATGGATATCCGTGATGATTGGGCATGCTGATATGGATACGGGATCGACTTGGGTAAGGTATGACTGACGGGAACGCTGTGTGTGCATGTCCACGTGGTATTGGCGATTCCATTAGGTGGAGGTTATTGCGACCATGTACTTACTGTACAGTACTATGTCTGTATGGATGGATGGATGGATATTAGTACAAACAAACAGGGTTGCTTGCAGGATCTTGTTATGCACGCTTGTGCATGTGCATATGATGTGTTTTATGCTGTGTAATATGATGTCGTGTGTAGGAGCAGTAGTAGTTTAATCCGATTGTATGCGGGAAGGAGGGGACTGAATTTAGAAGTGTGCAGCTTTTAGCTGCCCATTGGATGTTGGTGCGACGTGACGTACCGTCCTATAGGAGTCGATAGTAGTAAATGTGATGAGATTTGTTATCTTATAATATGATATGCGAAGGCTTCAATATAGTATAGACTACAGAGCTATGTGGTATAATGTGGTGTGATGATTAGATTAGTTGATTGGACCTTTGGTTGGTGCTTAGTAGTTCGTTGGTAGCCGCGTGTAGGTAATCGTATTTGTTATTTTTAGAAGACGGGAGTTATTTGGTGTAGTGGAGTGAATTTTGCTACCTAAGGTAGGATTATACAAATTTAGGTACGACATATATGCGAGGAGGGAGGTTTTTACGGCACTGTGGTACGAATCAAGACACAGATATGTCGTACGTGGAGAGAGAAGAGGGTTTAGATGTTTATACTATAAACATTGTAGTATTAAATGTGGGAATTCTTTAGTTTCGCCTTGCAATCGATGGTACTCGTACTCTAGGTATACAGGTTCCCCCGCCCTTCACTCTTGTAAATCAAGTTTAGGTGCTAGTTGTAGTGGTGTGCTAAGTGGTAATTTTTAAGCGAGTTAGGTACGAATGGTATATATGTACGGGTCATGGTTATTATTAGAGTCAAGGTAAGGGAGGAGTGGTGTGATCGCTTAGCTTGATGGTGGTCGCTGGCACTCGCTCCTTGAAGATAGTCTTACTAAAAAATCAGCATTATACCTTGCTAGCGAGCTTTTAGATAATATCTGGTGGTAACGGAACCCCTCAGTGACCCTCTATGTTGTCTTCTTAGTGGAAGAGCGTAGTTGGAAAGGCATAGAGGGTGCTACTAGTGCTTTTATATTCGACTTAGCGATTCGTTATCTTTCGGCAGCGCCGCAGCGAGGGAGATAGTAGGCATTGTATTCTAAACTCTTAACTCTTTCGTCCAGCCGTCTTATAAGGAGTATAATCGGAATCTTTGTTATATTGTACTACCTACGATGTACAACTTGCTAATTCTCTGCCAACTCAAACGTAGTCCTATGCCTAGAAATATGTGTTTAGTTTAAAGAAGTTAGAGAGCTCTAGCTAGTACTACCGCCCTAGCTACGATCTTAACTTTGTGATAGTTAACTATTTCAACTAGATTCCAGTCGGTAATCTAGTTGGAATCTTTTATACATAACGTCGACTCCGCCACTCAGGAGATATTTAAGCCTGGATCTTTCCTAGCAATGCCCCCTCGGTACCGACATTCGTAAGAACCGTGCAGATCCGCCTTTACACTAACCTTTATTATTCTTGCATATAGCGTGATTCATAATTTAAGTATTGGATATCCCGTCATTCATTCAAAAGAAAAGGGAAATTGAAGAAAGCGGGTTTTGAAAGGACCAAAATAGAAAGGCAAAAGAAGAAGGGAGCAAAAAATAAAAACATACAACAGCAGGGATTCGCTGATGGTCACCCACTCAACTACTAATCTGCCGATCTGTGGTTTGAGTATGGCAGAGCGGACGGGATGCCCTATTTTCCACAGTCTATGGTCGTATGTGGCAGTCTATTACCATATTCAAATACATATAGGTGTTTGAGATTGCGTTCAGAAGGCAAAAGGGGAGTTAAAAATTAAGTGAGGATTCAGCTACCCACTGTTCTTCTCTACCTACTTACGAAGTATAGCTATTGCTAATAGACCAATGACTTTTCCCTAGCCTCGATTGGCATTTTTCTGATCTTACTAAATAAGGCCTGTGAGACTCTTTCCAGTGTGAACATTAATAAGGATACTTACTTCGAAAGAGCAAGCATAAGAAGAATTGTAATTATGGCAAGAAGACTAAGCGGAGGTCTTTTACTAGCAACTCTAGATAAATATTTGTCTAATCTTTTATTTCAACAAGCTTTCGTAAAGTAATGAGACAAACCATGTCTTAGCTTCTAGAACAGGGCCTTAAAAGTATAAATTGTGCGAAAAGAGAAGACAATGAAATTTAGGTTCATCCCCGGACTAGCGAAGTCGTTTCATATGGGAAATACAGTTGCAAGATAGCACTGGACCTCGTACAGAGACTTTGAGATATATCTCTAGTCCGTATAAAACAATATTTCATTATATTCCCGAGGTTGCGTGTTGTCAGCTTATTCGACTGTTTGTGCTTGGGCCTGTGTTATTAAGCTACAGCCCACCTTTCTCAAAAGTGGGATATTTAGCGCTTTGAGAAATTACAGTAGTAATGAATGGAACTTTCATTCAGTCCGAAAGGCAGTACAGGGAGCAAATGTCATGTGTTGCCATCAAATGCTCTTAATGTGGGGCCAGGACAAGCTGAAAATTGAGCCAATACAGAAACAAGGTTTATTTCTACAGAGATTTTGTATATTTCAATCGAGGACGGAGGGAATACGTGATTTGTGTAAAAGACCATGTCTCTGTACAATTAGAAAACAATAACACCATCAAAAACTGCCCCAGAGAAGTGAAATCAGTCCTATCTTTAGCGCCAGCGTTTCACCCAATAGCAGGAGTTGTGACTAGCTCAAAAAGCCTCGACAACCCTTGGAATTGCAATTACAATCCAGCTGTGAAAGTAGACAACAGAGAGTCTGTGAATTCCCACAACGCAGATGAATCATATGTATGGAAGGCCGCACCGTTGTAGAACATTTGGTTATGACCTTGGAGCGCATACAGATCTTTGTAGAAACCAGCCGCAATCTGGTCAGCTGAAACTGTCATGTCGAATGGTGTGTGCGCGGAATAGATGACGAATTCCGGGGTCGTAAGACTTATGTTGTGTTGGGCCTGATAGCGGTTCAAGGCTTGAGTTATGTCGTTCTTGACAAAATCTTCAGAGAGCTCCACATTATTGGGTGCTCCATATTTGACGTTGAAGAGTCCGGGGAGTCCAGTTGGGACGATGTTGAAAATGCCAGGAAGCGAGGGGAGCGAGAAAGGTTGGTCGGCATCAACGTTGAACATGCTCAAGAGCGCGGGAAGTCCTGTATTGCCGATCACTCCAGTGTAATAACCGGTGTTGTTGAACTGGCCAAAGATAGCTGTCTCGGTTGTGTCTAGGTCAAACGCGCCGAGGTTTTCGAGCTTTGGTGGGATAGTGAGTATGATCCTTTTGGCGTGGATAGTCTGTGTTCCAGTAGGTGTGCTGACAACGACGGTCACATAGCCAGTCGTGTTGTAATCGCAACGGGAAACAGACAGTATGTTGCTGTTGAGAAGCACATCTTCACCGAGGTTATCAAGTGCAGCATCATATAACTGATGGTTGCCTTTGGTAGTGGTCAAGAAGCCGGTTTGAATGCCATTAAGAACACCGAGGCTGACTCTCTTCATAACAGCGAGCGTTGTATGATCAACGACGTTACCAAGGCCGGCGCCGTAAGCTGCAATGACAGAGACACCTGCATCGATGTTGTATTTGGTGGCAAATTCACCAAATGGCAACAAAAGGTCGCTTGGGACTTCTTCAGGTAGATAAAAGCCCGCCTCGAGGTATGAATACTGGACCAATTGAGTCGCGTAGGTCGTAAGTGCTGCCGTAATCTCATCAACAGAGTAAGTGGTGATATTCGTGGTTGCTCCTGTAGTTAAATCCACATTGTCCGAGATTCCTCCGGGCACACTCGTAATTGCATCAACCAATGGTATGTTGAAACGGGAGAAGTAATTCTTCACGGTGGTGGTGTTGTGAAATACTTGGACGCCAATGTCGACGGTACCATTGGTGTTCGGATCAACATAGGTTTCCGTGTGGCCCTGTATTCATTTAATAGATATTCGACCGAAGCTAGAAACGACAAACTTACACCCAGTACATTCTTTTTCTCAATAAGCACGACAGTATGGTTGAGATCTTTCAGTCGAAGCGCAGAGTAAGTACCAGAGGAGCCACCTCCGATGATGGCAAAGTCTCGAGTAATGACTTCGTTGCTCGTAGCGTGGAATCGATTCCCGTACTCGTGTCGTGGTGGGCCGTGTACAGCTGCGCTTGCTACACTGAAGCCAGCCAACGCAAACTTCAATGAAAGATACATAGTGACAGTCTAAGTAATAAACGAATGAATGACTGAAGAGCGACGAGGAGTAACGAACACAACAAGAACCTTTTACAACTCAGAAAGAATTCATATATAAACATATGGAGGGCTGCACGGCACTTACCCATAACCAGACCCCGGTAGTCGAATGAACTCAAACTTGTCTGGGCAAGCACCGGCTATTTTCAAGGACCACTTTGTAAGATGGTTCTCTTATATCTGTCATGCTACTACCAAACCACTTTCACAAACGACTGGTAGGAACTTTTAACTTGCTAAACAGTCCAGCCTTCCAAATCTGTACTCATACCTCTAAGAAAGATATTATTTACTTGCGAAGTACAAATACAAAATTTATACAACCTTGAAGAGCTGTTCAGTGTTAGCCCTGCTACAGTACAGTGCAATACAGTACAATATTCCAGAAAGCGCAGTGACTTAAACAGCTACTGTACTGTAGCGCCTGCCTGTGCGTACCTTGCTACGGTACAGTAATTAGGCAAACCTTATCATCCTTATACTACTATACTTACGTACTGAAAAACAGAGTCAAAGCTGAATGAATCTAGCGGCTAGCCCTCGAAGTCTAAAAGTAAGACAATAAGGGACGAAAGTGCCGTTCTGTGGCAATTATCTCGTCCGTTGAGTTCTCTAACGGCCTCCCTCGGTCTCCGGTGGTTTTGAATATCGAAAAACGACTCCGAAGCCGAGCAAAGGTGGGGGACGCGGTGTTCCCTACCAACCTCTAGGTCTCCTGTAGAGTCCAGAGAGCAAATGGAAGCTTACACGACGCACTTTATCGAGCAACAATTACCTCTCTCTTGACTACGCAGACGCGATTCCGCTCCTATTTCGAGCTTCCTACGGAGGTTGGTAGTGAAAGTATTGTCAGCTCACTAGTAAAGGGCCCCCTGCCAAACCAAGAACAGGGGTCTCTAGCTAATAGCATTACGTCGCCGTTCTGAATTTGTATAGCGAAACTAAGTTATATTAAGTATTATGAATTTTTAGCCTTATCCCTTTTATATAGTATAATATATACAGAGTACAGTTCATCTTCTATTACGAAGTAGATACGTCTTATACTATATATTTCTATTTCTTCTTCTCTTATACAATAGGGCGGTAACATAGTAGCTAAAGTATTCAATAAAACCCCTGGTTTAGATTCCCTGCTATAAACAAGGTTTAAAAGTGGAATCAACAATGCTTACCCTTATAATACTATAGAGTTACTCGCGGAGGAGATCGTATACTTTAAGTTTTTTATTAGACTTTATTAATTTTGAGAGCATAGGCCTCTGAACAAGTACGGTACTGTAATCTCGTGGGTGAAGAGCCTACCTAAAAATCAATGTAAATTCGAAGCAATGGGGCCCCTGTATCCTAAGGCGATACTCGAGTAAAGTAATGGAAAATGTACAAAGTAGTAATGCCGAATCTTAAAGCTTCGCAAATAACAAGCACAATGCCTATGATATTTTCTCCGGATAAGGCTAGCTTGGCAAGTGGAAAAGGAAGTGAGTTAGGTTAAAGTTGCTTGGTCCTTGCCGACCTCGATATACTATAGATGGTACTGACGTCACATTTGTCAAGGTTAGAACAGTAGAAGTTTATATATTGATAAAAATAAGGTTATATTAATATAGCTGATAGCTATTGTAGTTGTAGGTGCCAAGACCACTGACCACTGAAGATGCCTAAGGCATGCCTTATAAGTACCTTATATCTTGACAACAGTTGCTAAGATCCTGAGTAAACTAATAATTTAGTTGACAGAAAACAAGATATGTGTAGAGTAAGAGCCCACCTTATTGAAGAAAGTCCTTTGATCCAGCTTTGGTAGAGGAAAGGAAGTATTAATCATTTTCTCGGTCGAAATGACTCGAAAAGCACAACAAAGCAGATGATTATTAGAAAAAGGGGGAAGATTAAGGGAATGGCTAAGCGAGTATCATATCCACCAATCGGAAGAAAGGGCCCCGCTACTCCGCGTTCTCAGACCGCCGACCGCCTCATGAAACCTGTAAGTACCGACAACACCAGAGATAACATCTCCAACACTGAGTTCCTCCAACTTTACAAGACAACTAAAAGCTCTAGGCAGCATTATATCAACCCACCCATTCCCTTCTACCAGAAAAACCTGTTCCGGGCACTCGATACATAATATATTCTGTCCTCGTGAGCTTTTATTCAACCACAACGGATAAGCATCTTCATCCGCAGATATCAAGCACGGAGAATGGCGCGCATCCCATATATCTACCGCTTCTACTTCCTCTTTCTAGACCCCGTCCTCGCCCTCTCAGGCGCCTGGCTAATCTACGCTCAACCTACAAAGTTTCTCTCATCAACTACGCCCGCTTCTCTCAATCACCTAACTAGCGGCCCCCAAAACGAACTCACAACCCTCCTCTTAACCAACATCGCCTCTCTCTACATATTCTTTGCAATCACCGAATCCCTTGTCCTCCTACAAACCCAAGACCTTAGGATATGGAGGACGGTGTTGGCTGGAATACTTGTGAGTGATTTGGGGCATGCGTATGCTGTTTATGCTGCGGATCCAAGTGGAGTGTTGGCTGTAGGGAGCTGGACGACGGAAGAATGGATCAATAATGGGATTTTGGTGACTGGGGCGGTGTTGCGAGCGGGATTCTTGACGGGTATTGGAGGTGTGAAGCAGTGACAGGATTGCCAGGGTCATGGAAGAGCCATACACACAGAGGTATACATATAATGGTTTACCGAATTCTGTTATGGGAATTTGTTCCGTTCCAACTTGTATTGAAGGCTACATGGGCCATGCCTTGGTTTCGTAGTACGTAACGTGAGCCTACTGCGAGGAATTAGTTTTGCTAAAGAAAACTCAATCTATCAATGGCTCTGGTTGATAATGGCAATCTGAGCCATATAAGAGGTAGGAGGAGCATCATTGCTGACTTTGTACTTTGAGCATGTGTTGGCACGGAATCAAGTGATTAGATCTCAAAGATATATTAAGTCGTCATCACAAGAGCAGAGTTGCTGAGATTCGTGGAATGTCTGAGTAGAACTGTGGATAGATTCTTCTCGAATCACGTTCGACAATTATTGAATAAATAAGTCGTATCCATTTCTTTTTCGCGAAACGTTTGGTATCGAGACTATCCTACGAGCGGATAATTGTTAAAGTCTTTTAACAACCGTCAAAATCAAACGCAAGAGTTCACACCACGTAAATGTATATCTGGACCCAAACATGAGGTTTAACAACAGCAATTTACGGAAGCAATACTGTAATAGCAGCGCGAGAAGATTAACCTTAACTTTAAATTCTTCATCTTGACAGCTTAAGCGTTGAAGATACCCGCAAACATATGGAGAACAAGAAACTTTAAATTAGTGCAGAGAGCTGAGAATCTTGAGCGGTTGCAGAAGTCAAGGGGATCACCAGATCTATGAATTGGGATTGGAAGTCTAGGCGAGGTTGCAGGTACGCCGGATTACGTTAATTCTCAAAGTTCAGCTGGTGCAGTAGCGTCAAGGCGGGGAGCTGTACGCGACCTTACTTGTGTTTAATACTCGTTCAAAGGCAGGAGCTTGCTAAGTCTACAGACCAAGTATACAGTGGCTTTCAGATTTCGATCTTTCCCCCTTGCAGATCATTCGACTAATCCTGCTCCATTAGATACTGTAACAAATGATACTGAGTATTCGATACGTACTGTACGTATCTCATTCTTCAGGTTGTATTATTACTTGCACCAAGTTAATTACTTCAACAAACTTGTTGTATGAATCTCTAAGTTTTGCATGGTCCACCCAATTCGCATTCAAACATGATTATAAGTTAATCTAAGATGAAGGGTGTACAAATGATCGGTATTGTCTCAATTATTAAGTTAGCAGGAATAGTTAACTCAAATGCCAAGAATGTCCCATGAATAGCGGCACCAGCTCTCAACTTTGTCCAGCTGAGGCCCATGCCGAACACCTGAGTGTATATGTGGCTTGCGAGTGCACAACTACAAATTCGGACGCTCTCGTGTAAACACCAGTTTCCGTTTTCATCACTTAAGTTGAACTTTTATTGCTAATAGCAAGTTACACAGCTCACCATGTTGCATGTGAGATGTAGGCAGAGAAAGTGTCTGCACTTTAGCATAATGTGCTTATAGATATAAATAAATTCATAGTTCCGTACTTTCAGTTTCAGACATCCAGCTCAATTCAAATCTCAAGGAAGTTACAAAGCAAAATAACACGACTAAAAGATGCTCCTCCCAACCTTGTCGCTAGTAAATACTGTAGTCAATTCTGTTTTGGCTGTACCATCCATTGTACCCTGCTTGGTTGCAAATGTAGTTGTAGATGTCCTGCAGCAGCAACCTGGAGCGACGGCGTTTTGTAGCAGCTACTTGGGCATCCAGGCCTCAACAAGGTAAGTGAAGCGGGTCATGATCTTACTATCCCAGCTGATTTAAAAAATAAAAGAACAGCAACTGTTAGCTCCGCACCAACTGCTGTCAGCACTCAGACGACGACGACAACAAGCACGGCTCCTTTACAGACCTTCACTGCACTTTTCACTGCCACTTCCTACTCAACCACTACACAAACAATCGACTATTACCCTCCTCTTGCAAGTGCACAGACTGTTGCGACGACGACCGCCTCGGAAGAAATATCAACAGCTGTTTTTTACACGACTTTGGACTCCACAGAAATTGCCACATTTACTTCAACAGAGGTAAGTTTTATCCACCAGAAATATGTATGTGAAAGTTCGAGCTAAATTTGACACACTCAAGACATCTACAAGCACTTATATTGGGACGACAACGAGTACAATACCATGCTTTACAGCAGCAACCACACTCGGATCCTCTGATCCTAACAAGCGAGATATGGAAAGGGGAAATGCCAGGCTTGCACAACGTGCGATCACCATATCTATTCCAATATACTTAGCATCATTTCCTGCTCCCCAAATTTCAACCGGTTGCTCGTGTCTTGGTCTGACAACTCCAACGGTAACAAGAACATCTACCAGCACTCTTGCGGCTAGAACAACAACCTCGACGGTTGTTGCAGTCACATCACCAACAAGAACAGTGTAAGTGTGGAGTATATGCTCTTCTTCCACGTGTTGAACTTCGCTGACCTATAAAATTAGCTCAACGACAACCACCATTGGGACTGTTTTGACGATTAATACTACATTGACGCTTTATCAAACGGCAACTTCCACGGGCGTATTCATTGAGTCGCCAACAAGCACAGTGTAAGTACTTTTCACCTTATTTCAGAATCTTGGCTTATTTTCATAGAACAACCCTCTCAACGGTCGGCTCCGTTGTGACCTCGACAACAACGGTATATACCACGAGTACCGTCACCACCACCTCATTTTCATTTACAGCAACCGTACCTGCCACGAACGGATTGGATTATACTCTGTATCAACGCAGTGGTCGAGATGATCGAGAATCTTACGATATTGATACCACCGAGTTTGGTGCTGAGTCTGATGAGATCGAACTACGTGGATTTGGACAGAACCCCAACCTTATAAACTCTGGTGGAGACGGTTGCTTCCTCCCCGGAGGCGAATACGTCTCGGATTGTGGCAGCGTTGGTATTGTTTTGCAAGGCTTTTTCTACGCTGCCACAGCAGGAGATTACACGTTCTCAAGCGACATATACGGAAACGATAATCGGTTCTTCTTGTGGCACGGCAGAAATTCCCTCGGTACTTCGTGGAACAACCAGAATAGTGATTACGATCAGGCATATTCGAGTTATGGAGGTTCAGCTGTTGATACGTTTGCTGAGGGAGAAATGGTTCCTGTTACAATGCTGTGGGTTAATACTGGTGGGCCGGGAGCTTTTCAGATGGATGTTACCACGCCTGATGGTGTTAACCACAATGATCTCACTGATTTCTTCGCTCCAGCGTGTAGCGAAGAGAATCCATTTTCCCCTTAGGCTGGTACTGGGACGTAAGAAAAAAAGTTTCATGTTGAGAGATCGATTTAGTAAGTAGTGCCAGATCTTGGCGAAGTTAATGAATTAATAGTAATAATATAATTGAATTTGGAGAGTAACCTTGCAATAGTGAGAATGAATATTGTGGGACGCACAGCAGCAAACACATTATCCGCAGGATATACAATGCGATCATGTAAACAGCAGAGAGAGAAGAACCGAGACAGCTTGAGTGTTTCCGCCGCCCGCAGTTCTCGTTCCCAGAAAGTATATGAACCTTCAAATTCCCACACTCAACTCAGCATGGAAGTCCAATCAATCCAGACAAGCCCCATCAATTTAGACTTTTCATCCCTTCTTCGATACCCAGCTTGTGTCTTCAAAGCCATATTATCTTCAAAGTTTCACCTTACTGCAAAAATGAAGCTCATCAGCATTTTTGCTCTTCTTCCAGCTCTAGCTGTCCTGAGAACGGCACTTCCTATTGCCAATCCTGAACAAGGCCTCTCAGCTGCCAAACGTGGAGAGGACATCGACAACTTGGTCATCATAATCATCGACGCAGACGATGTGGATTCCGAAGCTTCCGAGTCAAACGCTCTGAGAACACTGACAACTTGATCAAGCGCTCTGAGGACATCGACAACTTGATCATCATTGTTTTCGATGAAGATACCCTTGAAGCTTCCGAAGTCAAGCGCTCCGAGGACATTGACAACCTGGTTGTTATCGTCCATGATCAAGAAGTTGGAGCTGGCACTAAAGCTCGGATTTTCAAGCGCTTGGAGCGCTCCGCTGTGATTGGAAAGCGCAAGATCATCTCTCCCTACCAGGTACGTGGCGAGGAGCAAAATCTTTCCTATTCGGACCATCGCCTTGTGAATTTCCTGCTAAAAACTTCTGAATGAAGTAATTACTGACTTTCCTGTTACTAGAGAGGTTGATGCTGCCGACCCCAAGGCGGTCTTGGGAAACTAAGTTGTTGCACTGCCATCTTAGCATTGGGTATGACCGTCGTAGAATTTCTGTAATAAATTCTGACTCAATCGTGCTAGACTAATCCCATGAATACCTAAGCCATCTCGGCGGGATGTACCGAGAGACGAATTCGTGCAAAAGGCAGCTTTTGGCACCTCCCACATGCACCCCGTAATTGAGCTCTCAATTCTCGGTTTTGCAAAAAAGACCATTCTATGATGGGGGGAGGAAATCGTTTGCGTTTTGAGATGGTGGATTTCTTTCCAATGGGGCGGTTATTAATCTCGTTTCTCCTCTAGACTGTTATTATGTCAATCAATCTCCTTACGTAGTCGGTTTGAAGCTTGGAAAGATTCTCTGGATAATCATTTAGCTTAGGAAAGGTCACCGAATTTCATACAGCGTACCTTGAGAGCTTCGGAGCATCACAAGCTCCATTTGTAGTAGATTGATTCGTTCTAAGTAAACGTAAGTGACTTTTGTTCAAGATACCTGACAATATGACATCTCGTCTTGCATCTCTTTTTGAATTATTCACTTGGTCTTTCATATATTCTATAGAGGATATAAGCTCAGAGTAAGGCTTTGCTAGTAGGCATGAGCGACGGAGTGCTATTCACCCACAATGCTATCGACCATAAAAGGTAGATTGTGGAGGTCGATCTCTTCCCCTGGACAAGGTCTTGAAGAAGGGCCAAATATTGCCGTGGACATGCACGGAGGGGTCAAGGGCATGCTCTGCCACCGATCCTCGCCGTGTCTGTCGAATATCCTGTCAAGTCAGCTTCAACGTTCAAATTGGGTCTCAATAATCGCTTGCCGTGACGAGGATTTCGGGGGAGGAACTCTACTGAGGGAACTTATTTCTTCAGGAACAGGTAATCTGGAAAGTCATTTTGCTAACTTAGGTTGCTTCTTTGGTTTCGATCAGGTCCTTGTATGGCCAGCTGTCCCCTAGTCGATAGTCTGGCTACAATCTGGCGAGCCTGGCGAAGTCATGCATGTTTCACAGTTCATTATACATTGGGTTTAAAGAAGATCAGCAAAATACGGAGACATAGTCATTCTCCGAAGGTTATCTGCATACTAATCAACTTCCTGTTCTTCTTCCTGCCTGTCAACATATCTCCTGCCTATGTCGACAAATACTATCATGATGAAAGACAACGCAAGTACACCTCCAGCTACCAAATATGGCAGACCATACCACGCAGGACCCAGCGCCAGCCCAGCAGAGAATATGCCGGCGTAGATTGGGCCAGCAACTGAGGTTCCAACCACCCCGAGCACAGTCATCAATGAGTAGGCAACACTCACATTCTTGGGTGAGACAGAGGTAGTCGGAAGTGATCTTACGAGGGAAATCAGGCCAGTGCCCATGGACATAAATACGACCCCTGCAAAGCATTATTAGTAATTGTCTTTCAAAATTAATTATCTTCTTACCGAGAATGGCGAGGCGAACTTTAGGTGCTAACCCAAGACACAATGCACCAAAGGTCAGTGAGAAGCTACTCCCGAGTGCAATGTAACGATCTATAGCTCTTGCAGAGAGTTTGAAGCGAAGCACAAGAGTGTGATTAGCCAAAGGTAATATTATCAGTAGCAGAATGAGTTGTGTTCCTGCGCCCATAGACCATAAAAAGCCAGCCTGCGAATAGTTCCAATGTTAGACCATGATGGAATATCTCTTTCAAGAATCAAGAAGCTCTCACCTTCGCAAAGCTCCAATGATACCTCTTCGAGATGTAGAGCAGAATTATCGTGAGCAGTGAGTCGGAGCCCAGTTGCCCCAGCAAGGCTATGGAAAGTAGCAGAAGCACCTGTTGGTTCTTGCCAACAAATTGTCCGGCGTTGCTGAGGAGTCGCAAAGTTGAAGCAAGGCTCGTCCCTATCCGAAGACGTGGGCCAGTTTTAGGCGGCGCACCCTCACTAACTGTTCCCTCCGGCTCGGTCGGACTGCCATGCGCCAAACTGTCATCCGAAACAAGCTCAGGTGTCGTGTTTGGGAGCAGGAGACTTATGAAGATATTCAGAAAGGAGAGGCTTTCCCCAATCATCCACGGCAACCAAGGGTTGTAACGTGTCAAGAGAGAACCGAAAGAAGGTCCCACCATCACAGCTATTATAGCTGCGGCATGGAGTCTAAAAAACACGATCGATCTACGTCTATTAACTCGGAGCCGCAATTAAGGACAAGTAGGGGGATGGATACTCACCTAGACCCACTTGTTTCTACATCTGCAACTATAAGAAACGCCATCGTGCTGACAACTGAAGGGCCACCGCCCATGAGCTCAAACATCAATTGAGTCCATAACAGGCGGATCAGGAAGAACTTTGAGAAATAGCCTGAAATCCTGTCAGAGGTTTAAATGCTCAAGCGCACTGTAAACTTTGCCTTACAGACGACTATTCCCCACGTCTCTGCAAGCACGACTCCGAGAAGTGCAAGCGCTAGAATATTGCGTCTTCCATATCTGTTGGCAAGATACCCGTACGGGATAGCTAGCAGAGCTAGAAATAGTCAAGTTCTGTGGCAGTCATGAATCATTTGTCTATGTCTCACCTGGCACCAGCTCAGTAAGACGCTCAATTCCTTGCACAAGTGAAAGTTCCTTCTGTACTGCTTTTACTTTGCAAAGTCTGTTGTAAGATTCTCCCTCTTGGTTGTCGATCCCGCCATAATAGTTTCGACAGATTATCGCTTCGTATATCTGAACTCGCGGAACAATCTGCATGGACGTCCCAAGAGTGGAACAGATGATCACCATGTATACCCAGAACTTCGGTCTCCTTGCGAAGCTCTTGTAACCAAAAGAGTTAGGAGGGGATGGCGTTAAGACAGGTAAGAGGGGCGCTGTCTCGCCGATGCGATGTTCGAGAGCTTCGTCGTCCATGTTTTGGTTAAGTGAAAGAAAGCAGATAAAGAATCGTTTGATTTTCGATCGAAGATGCAAAAGCGAGGACATATACTTAAATTTGCTGAATATCAAAGACAACGTTGATAGTACAGTCTCAAATCGGGAGGGTAGCGAGGAGATCGCTACTGTTATTCCCGCAATTTAACGCTCGAAACGTGTGCTACAGATAGGAATAAGGAAAGTTCGACCTGCCCAGTTAGGTATAGTCTAATCCAACAAAGAGGAGTGCAGCTAGTAAATGAAGATCGATGTGAGCACTGCAATTCATTTTCATCGGTATCCAACGGCACATGGTGACTCTGCGTTGGATGTTTGGATGTTTATATTATTGATATCGTTGGGAGTGGATCCAGATACTCCAACGACTCGCCCACACCTTTCAGAACCTTGTCCGTATCAAGCTCTAATTTAGGCGCTCCTACAAGCCGCTAGATCAGACTCGCTGCCAACACTCACCGGAATACAAGGGATGTAATAGCTCAACCAGTGGTTGTGCAAAGTTGGCGATAGAAGTACACACAAGCGGTTACAACAGTCCGATTGAAGCTAAAAATATGTCTCTATTTTAACGAGCTCCTGCAGCCATGTTCACTTTTGCAACATCTTGCAGCCTTATTCCACAATGAATGCCTTGTCACTTCGAAACTTCCAACAAGCACAAGTTCTGACTGCAGTCTCGAAGTGTAGATATCGACTGACTGAACTTGCAAGTTCAATCCATCAAAATGTTTGGATCGCACACTCAGAGAGGTTAGAACATCTTTGCGGAACTTCTTCTAGCTCGTGCACCATATTGATAAAAACCAGTGATGGAGCTCAGGTCATCATCAAGTCTCCCTTGCGTAGACAGGACGACGAGCAGAGAAAATCCATACGTCAACTCGATACTGAGATGATGATTCTCAACAGTCCACTCAAAAATACCAGTGGAATTCGGCAACTACTCGACCAGATTATTGTAAAAACTAGTCTTGGTGAAGAAACGCGAGCAGGGGTTTTCGAGTATCTAGATGCCGACCTGAAATTAAGTCGATCGCTCGACAAGTATTGGAGGCCCTCTCTGTAACGCACAAGCATAATATAGTTCACACTGGTTAGTCTGAATAGTCAAAACTAAGTCAAAAAGTGCTAAACTATATCACTACAGATTTGAAACCTGAGAATTTGGTATTTGAACAGTTTAAAAACTCAATATCTATCAAAATCATTGACTTTGGAGTTGGTATGTACTTGGCAGCTATAGAGGACAACAGTGTTGCGTCTAACAACCTCATAGCTTCAATGGAATATGAGGACCGGTATCGCATGATTACAAACCCTTATTGGCGAAGCCCCGAATCATGGCTCGGAATACCTTGGGGGCCCGCGGCTGATATCTGGTCTCTCGGAGCTATTGTAAGCATTAGATGTATATTCTCTCTGCTTGCTGACTGACTAGCTGGATTTAGATAGGCTCCCTCCTCATGGAGCCTGGCGCAATGCTCTTTAAACCGATGGGCGGTGTTGCCGGCATTCCTCAGAAAGATCGCGATGAAGAGTTTATACGGTCACTATAGACAATAGTTCCGTTTCTCGAAACATTTCTCCAGCGGGTGCCCAGGGAATGGCAGGAAACAATTTTAAGATTCTCGCCAAAGTTGGCTCCTACAGGGGCACCGATCACATTGTCATTTATAGGAGAAGTCTTTGGGGTCCCGAAGTCAGACTGGGAATTCGTTAGAAACATCTTGCAGGTGGATCCTGACAAGAGGCTAACTGTTAGAGAGCTTCTTGAACACTCTTGGTAGGACTCGTAAGCACCCTATAGCTGTGGAGGGATATTCAGAGGAGGTCGCGTTCAGCACATCTGGACCATGTCGTTGAGGACAACCAACTTTCGGGGGAAACGAGAGGACAGTGTTGACGCGGCGCGTGGTTGCGATTAAGACGTGGTTTGGGGGACATTCTCAACTTCTCGTGACTCTCTTGTCTTTCTATTTTCTGCTTAGCTTTCAGTATAACTAGACCTACTAGCTCTAGAGTACGAATTCATCCAGGATGAGATCAACTGATACCGCTATTGCCCGGTCATTACGAGTATAATTTGGAGAGACCCACGTTCCTTGCCTAGACTACAGAATATTCTTATCATCCTTGCTAAATCTTTCTTGCCTGATGTGTTTGCCATCGAGCACCTCTTCTCAAAATCTCGTAATAGGATGTTCGATATTCCTTTTCTCGAGTACTTTTATAGCAGAATGTCTAGCAAGCACAGGTATACCCTCAAACCAAAGCTCGCCTGTACAATACAACCTTGAAGATTCAGTGCGGCAGTTCCTCTCACTCCACAATATCTTGATTTTAGAAACACCGAGTTAGTCCAATATCTGATGCCTGGTTTCCTAGCAGGTGAACTGTGAGCAACTAAGACTGAATTCAACGTACCAAATAATCGCATCAACCTCAACAACTTCTACAAACTAATCAACAATCAACTCCCCCACAAACTCCCAAAAATCTCTTTCATCTTCAATCTTCACTCTTCACTCCACACATCCCCATCCCCACCGTCCCTATTCAGCCCCAAAACCCACCCCTCCACTCAAACCCCGCAACAACCCCTCTAACATCCTCTCCATAAGTAAAAACATGCCCCCCAGCAACCGCAACCCCAATAACCGCCCGAACAACAGTACAATCCGGCACCATCCTCTCCACCCTCGGCGCCAATATCCGACAACCAAAATGCGCCATAGTAAAAAACCCAAGCGTATAAAAAGCCGTATCTCTAACAGCAAAGATAGTTTTTGCTTCGAGGGGCGTGCGGGCGTAGGGATGTGATGATTGGGAGTGTAAAGACCAGGACGAGGAGGGTGATGTAGAGGGTTGTGTTTGTGAGTTTGGTGGTGGGGGGTTGACTCGAGTGGTGGTTTTGGTGGCATTTCCAAGTTGATGTTGCCTACTCGTGGCTCCTGCTGTTTGAATTTAATGCTCAACTTGGTTCTGGAACTGAGAGTGTTTGTTCAAGGGTACGTACTGATATGCTACTCACTTTGAAGTGAACGTAATGAAAAGTTGACTTTTCTTCGCCATTTAATAGGGAAATATATTGCAGCTTTTGATTCTCAAATAACTTCAGATGACTCTAAGTGGAGGGCACAGTAACTCATTATCCTAATTCCTAGGACACCAGTTGTGGTTGTAGATGTATTTTATTTGGGGATTCCTTTGGGTACTTATAGAAGATCGGAAGGCTTGGTGGTTTTGCGTTGTGCACAATTGAGGCGTCACGTTTCGCGGCGAACCAAAACCCTGCTCTTATTCCTAGAGCACTGATATAACATCATTAGTTCCAGAATCCTGCTATCGATGATCCTATCCTATGGTATAATCCTGCCGTACTTATTATTCAAAAGCCCATGGTATTTCCAACTCCCTCTAAGACTCCATTCATAACTTTCCGAAGAAAGTTGAGTATTGTAACATCATATAGCTTATTTTCTCGCACCATCTACCTGATGCTTGATTCTCCATGTCTCCTGCTAATTGGGCAGGTCTTCTACACAAATGTTAGAAAAGCATCTTCGGGCAAAAGATCTAGGCACTCCGATTCAAGCGATATGGTCCAATCTTGAAGCTTGGGCGTGAGACATTGAGACCATTTTGTGAAGATGGGTTTCGACATTGCCCATCCACCGGACATGATACCCTCCCTGCACACCACTGCGCATAACAGGACCTTTGAGAGTAAGTTTATTATTCTCGTTTGACCCTTCGCTATGAAGTTCCAATCTCATAGCCAATTAGGACTTCCGTAGTGCTCCCTTCCCATCCCCGGTTGCCAGCAGCAGAAAGCATATACTTGCAAGTCGGATCGATATGTAGTGCGGAGATAACTCCAGCTCTAGGTGGTCCAGGAACGATTAGGAAAGGTACAGTCGAGTGTTTGAATGCCTGGGGTTCCTTGAGGTCGTAAAGTCGTAGGATATCGTGTGAAGCGCTGCAAAAAAGTCAATAACGTGCTGAATGAATGCAGTATTGAACATACCATATTAAATGCCTACCATTAGGCATGGCCCTCACAGCACTTACAGCTCCACTTCCATTAGGAAACTTGAAAGTTCTTTCAGCAGACTTCAGACCCTTGTGCAAATTAAACTCTTCCACTGTTCCATTCCTCCGGCCTGCATAGATGTAATTCCCATCTGGTGACCAACAGGCGGCCATACACCACGGGGGAACTCCAGTCTTCGTTGGTATTCGCGCAATGGGGTTCGGTTGGCGCCGATCCCAAACTCGCAGTGTGCCATCGATGGACGCGGCGAGGAATGTTGAATCAGACGTTGCCACTGCATCTTGTGTTCCGGCTACCAGAGTTGCTGAGGACGATGGGATTGCCAAGTCCAAGGTGTCACTCGTGTTCATAGATGGATTCTCGTCGCCATTTGCCTTACTTACTTCAGGATCTTGCACAGCTGGCACCGCCGCTGCCTCTGATGCCAAAGTCTCTCCAGACTCCCCCATTATCAGGTCGCCTTGAGAATCCATGTGTTGCTGATCATCAATCCCTGTTGCAATCGCTCTAGAGAACTCATCATCGTCGTCTGCGCCAAAATTACCTCCCGAAGGAGCTCCGTCACCTTCTCCGAACAAAGAGTCAGTATCTCCGCCGCCGAACAGTGAATTCGCATCAGTATCTGCAGGTGATCCAGTCCTTTCGCCACTCCCATTTACGTCTCCATTACTACCATTTGTGTTTCCATTGGTAGCAAAACCACCATTGGTGAGCGGCTTGTCGCCGTTATTGGAAGAAAAAGTGCCATTCGCTACAACAAGTTCGCCTGACTCCTCCGGTACTGGTAGTGTTGACTGTGGACGCATCTCAATGGCAGATATTTGTCCACTTCCTGGTTCTAAGAATGTTCGTTTGACCTGCCCTGTGTTTAAATCCCAATCGAATATGTTTTTGTCCCAACTACCAGACAGAACAGATTTCTCGTCTTGTGCTATTGTTAAAACCGAAACTGCTGAACTATGCTTTTGTAAGGATGCAATCCGCTTGCCTTCGTCATGGCGCACAGAGTATAGGTTGATAGCTCCAGAATCCAAGCCAGAAAGGAGCCAGAGAGCTTGCGATTGTACAGCTAACGAGTAAACGGGTGAGAGAGCAGCCTCCTCCGCTGGGCTCTTCGCTACAGGCTCCTCATTATCCCAATAGCTCAATAATACTCCAGCTTTCACAACTGTATCCACAAATGGGTGCCGTTGCGCAACGGTCAATTGTGTTTTCCCATTTACTGTTGCGACACCATCGTATTTTCGAACATAACAATCCGTTCCTCCACTAAACCAATATCGCATATCTGGAGTCGCTGTAATCGCATTGATCGAGGTACTCTGCGGTGCGGCCATTGTCGGTACAATGTCATACAATGATGCTGTGAGAGCTTCCGGCCGGACTTCCAGGCGCATGCGGGGTGATGACAATGGCTTCGGGGTGGGAGAAGTTCGAGTGAGAGCCGGCTGGGGATGTGATGTAGGTCCAGTGCCATTGACGCGTTTCCCCTGGCCTGATGCAGGACTGTCTTCTGAGGCATTTGTAGAGGGGCTCGGTCTTCGAGCTTGGGATTGCTGTGCGGAATCGGAGTCTTCGCCATCGTCCTGGTCATCATCTCCATTGTCATCCATATCTTCATCCTCTTCGCCATCTCCATCTGCGTCCATCTCGGGCTCATTGTCTTCCGCATCGTCCATCAACTCATCCTGGTCGTTGTCCGAACTCGCATTGGACCCTACAGTGGTCAGTTCTGGCCCATCACTCCCTAGACTGCCAGTGCCTACCACGGTCATCATCATCCAGAGCAAACTCTACCATCCTGATATCTTAGAGAAGCTTCATCCACGGGTATCTTCGACGGGAGGTTAATGCGCATGTAATGCGCAGCCTCGCTCCCCCGAAATAAAGCGCACGCGGTGCGAGTGAGGGTTCTGAAAAAGCAGTCTGGTTAATTGAGAGGCGCCTATCAATCTGGGTGGGGAAATCGTTCGCAACTGGAAACTGGGCAGAATATTTGAGTATTTCGCATGCTATGGTGAAGTCTGAATCCTGAATCCTGATAGCTACGAGTAACCATGAGGGCGCATTCGCACTATTCTGGCCATGCGGAGTGCGGCTACACTAAGCCATTCCTGCACTGGTGCGCATAGTTTTCAGCGTAAGAGCAGCATTCCAGCACCAAACACCACTTGAAATAAGGAGGCTGAAACCAAATTGCAGCTTTTATAGGCATCCAAAATCTGCATTAAGTATTGCCGGCTTCATGATATGTTTTGGGGTTGATAAGTGCTTCAGTAGGCCCTTCAATAGGGAACCTTCTTCCAGTGCCGCTTTTGGCTTATAAATCGCAAGCTAGCCTTGTCAGCCAGCGACCCTTACGATGAGAGTACTTGATACTTTCGTACCTACCTACCTACCTACCTACGTAGTTGGCTGGGTAGCTTATTACAACAATTCCCAACAACATAATGTAATCTGCTATTAACTTTGAGCTACAACGGCACCCGGGAACACATAACGTGTATAAATGCAGAGCCGACACATATATGTGTACAGTGAGTACTGTGTAATGGTAGACATCGCGCAAGAGTGTTCCCTGTCTGGGCGTACAATAGTCGCTATGGCAATGTCAATTTCCCACAAGAGAAAGAAAATTAATAGCTTATTTGTATGGGGCTTTTTTCATGTCCACCTGGGCAATGGTATGTCTTCTACCTGAGAATCTTCAGTGGGAAGCTTGCACTCTGCATTGCGATCGAGGAAGGAAGATCCAAACCCCAAAACCGTAACGCTTTTAATTTTGTATACGTGGGTATACACACAAGAATCTAACACTCGAAACATCGAGGATACTTTTCTCAAGGCTCACCAGGCCAGATTTCGTCTGCAATGCTCCTTACCAACTTCAATTTATTCTTCATATCCTCCCAGCTAAGCAAGTTACCCTCCTCATGACTTGCAAAGCCACACTGAGGACTAACTCCCATTCGCTTCAAAGCCTCTTCTCTAGTCTGTCCAGATCCCTTGGCAATGACCTCCGCAGCCGCAAAAACTCTCTCCTTCATCTGCTCCTTGTCCTCGAGTTCGGGGAACTTGGAAGTGATGACACCGAGGATGACGTTCTTGTTTGCTGGGAGATGCAACAATGGCTCGAAGCCACCTGCGCGCGGAGTATCGTATTCCAGATAGTAGGTTGCGACGTTGAGGTCTTGGAAGAGCTTGGTTGCAATGCGGTCGTAGCCGCCCTCTGAGAAATGGCGAGATCCCATAAAGTTACCTGGCATGCTTGTTAGCTTCTCGGCTACTCAGAGGCAATGTGCTTCAATACCTCTGCAGATGTGAAGACCAATATGCATCTTGTCAACATGCTGGCCAATACTGTCGTTGTAGCATTGGATATAAGCGTCAAGAAGTTGATCAGGCGTCTTTGTATTCGACTTGTCCTCCTCCCATCCCTTTAACATCTTCTCTGAGCAGAAGTCTAGCTCTCATTAGCGAACGTGTTTCGTATATTTAGTGATCAACCTACAAGCAAAGTTAGGATCATCGATCTGTACGTTTCTCACACCCGCATCGTAGAGGATATCCAGCTCTGCTCTGTACGCCTTGGCAATATCTTGAAAGTATTCCTCGTCGTTTGCATACACATCCTTGGGAAATGCCAAGCCATCTTTGTAACGTAAATGATACCATGGAGGTGCAATCATAGTCATCTTAATATCACCCCATCGCTCTTCTGGCACTAACGTCTTGACATATTCAAACTGGTCGATCAAGGTGCTCTTGCCCTTGTGGCTGATCTTTCCGGTGCAGATGCAAGATTGGCCTGGCTTGTGACCCTTCTCGATGAAGCCTGCAATATCGGGAACATATGGGCGGAAAATATCCATAGATGGGTTTCTGATTTCGGTCATGCCCTCGAGCTCCTCGAAAAAAGTGCCCCAGAACACAGCACGGCTATCGCTTCTCAGTATTGCAGAATCTTTGATGCTTGGCAATGTTCAACTCACCGGTACTCGCCATCAGATACACCACGTAAACCAGCATCAATCTGGACCTGCACAATCTCCTTCACAGAATCATCCTCAGCCTTAGAAACTTCCTGCTGAGACAATTCCTTCTTCTCAAATGCAGCGCGTTTCTGCAAAAGCTCTTTAGGCCGTAGCAAAGAGCCCAAGTGCTCGGCCCTGAACGGGGGATTGCGATGGGCCATCTTGAACGGTTTTCTCGGTGATCTTGATGTGACGTTTAGAAGAGGTTTCTCAAGAGAAAGAAAACCTCTTCCACGTCACGCCCCTCCCTCCTCGCGGTCATCACTATTACGACCCCCACTACAACCCCGCACCACTACCAATAACTTATTGGCAATAAGGCCGAAGCCGCTGATCCGCTGTCATTAGCCTAGCTGACATCCGCTGACCAATGCTTTAACCGACATTGGTGACATTCCCTCGCTTAAACCCCTTTTCCTCTACGCATTTTCGAAGGTTTTCAGAGCTGTGGAAATATTGCAGCTTGAAGACTTGCAAACTCATCACTTTTTTCTTGGGAACCACCCCACCATTGAAGTTGAGTGATGATCCCGTCCAATGTGACTACCGAACTGTGTCAATGTATATGCGGTTTTGATATTGGCAAGGGTGCATTGAGAAGTCCGCGGATATGACAGAAATTCGGGTACGCCGAAAGACTTGGTGCCATGCCGGAAAGGAAAGATTCCAGAACAAACCGATCTCTTGCATAGATTAGTTTTACGCTGTTTTTAGAATCAAAGGTTTCCTATACCTCAAGACCCATGCGAAGACTGGTGGGAAACATTTTTGGTTCGCGTGTCGAAGAGTTTCGCTTAGTTCAACAACGGATTCACATGTCTTTTTTCTTCTTGTGAACTTCGAAATGACTCAATGACAGGGACCTCCAAAGGCTTTTTAGACGATTGAACAACAGATATTAAGGTAGTAGAGTAATTCCCTTCTTTTGGCAGTACACTTAAACCTCTTTTAATCCACCTCTTATTCTTTAGCTTCTTTCTTGAACTATTCTTGACATCATTTGTGAGCTGACCCTCCAACTTCCAACAAGACCCTTTGTTATCTCGACAGTAGTATTCTTACATGAGTCATGGTCTACCTGCAAGGATAATCATTGAGGACTGGGTCTCACAAGGACTCATCTTTATCACGTAATTCACACCCGAGACATCTTCTTAAAGAGTGAGGAGTAGAATACCTTAGTCATGTGATTATGTGGCCGTTCATTTTCCTATTTCTAAGATCTACAAGCGTCCTTTCTACGTTTTGGTCCTATAGAAATATGTAGTAAAACATCATTTCCCTACACATTTACTTCAAGTTATCGCTCCCAACAACCACTCAACACATCAGAATCTACCTTCGACTAACAGAGGCCAGCATTGGCAAAGATTATAATGCTCTGCGCTGATCATGCAAAGCACCTTGGTGTAAATGAAACCCGAGATCTACGTTTCCATGGCCAAGATAGCAAGAGTTTAGGTCCTTCGTTGAAGATCAATGAACAAGTTTGTCCTCAACAATGTCCACGGGCAAACCGTCTTATCCTTCCCATTTCCCACAAACGAACAACAGATGCGAGAAGCTCGAGATTTCTTTCTAGATATACAGCAAACATGAATGGCTTGCTTAAACATTTCATCTGCAACTAGTTTGTTCCTTTTGACGTTGACTTAGTCTTGGAAGACTGCTGTGCTTAACACTGAGCAAGTGCTCTGTCATCACCCCTATCACATATACAGTATGCTACTCAAAGCTTGGATCTACGGGGCTCGCTTTACAATCTATAAGCTTGATTAATGTCGTCGCTACACAAGATGTGTAAGATGCTTCCTAACCTCTTTGAAATGCCCTTGATCCTAGTATGATTTAAGGCTCTTTAAAGCTACAGTTTATCTATAATGCCTGTGGCATTAGACGACACTAAAGTTTGAAATGAAAAAAGCTTAGTAATGTTAGATCTAGCTTAGTGACGTGTAGACTAAGTCTAATCTTTGTGTATATAGTCTATGGACACACATATTGTGGACATTGTAGATACTAGTAGAACAAATTCGATGTCCCTGCCGGGAAGGTGCTTCATCCCTGACCATTTAAGTAGCATACTGTCCATGCTGTCAAGGATTGCGTAGTGATCTTATTCTATAAGTCTTCATCCGGGCGTTCCAGAGTATACTACTACAATACAAAAACTACTATAACTACTGAAATACTTCAATATTACCTTCCGCTGTGCTCAAATATTGACACATGCTATAGTCACACGTCCTGACATTCACACAACCAGCCCGTCCATGTCTCCCCAAACAGCAGCAGGACAGATGTGAAAACAAAGCAGAGCTAGGCCCCTTTTTTAATTTTTCAGCAGAGCAGGACAAATTAAAAAAGCAGAGCCGGCCTGGCCCTCTTTCAACACCTCAGCGGTTGCGAACTCCACCAAGCACCTGTAGAACCCTTGAAGACGACAGAATTGCCTCCCTGTAATAGCAGATAAGGCGTAGTAAATCACCACCAGTCAGCGTCGACCGTGATATTGAAGGTTGAAAGAGGCGGGATCCATGAGAACCCCTAAACAAACAAAGTAAAGATGAAGTTGTCGCATAGGCAATGTCACATTCGAAAGGATAATAGTATAGAGTTGCAGGGCAATGGTGGTGAAGCAACGCGGGTTGCTTGTACATTTCTTCATCAGCAAATACTTGCTAGCATTTAGGAAGAGCTTGAAAAGCTCCCTAGTGGAAGTTTGTTTTCAATCCTCGGTGATGACTTTGGTTCCTATGCAAGGCCCCTGAATTCTTGACCGGCGCACGAAGTTGTACAAGACAAGCATCCAACACAAGCACACTTTGTCTCCAGAAAGACGTTATTTCGTTGCAGCAACCCTGATCCAGAGGCTGGGTCCATTGTGCTTCAATTGTGCGAGCGTGAATGCAGCTGCCCTAAACATTGAACTTTGTTTGCAGCAAACAGAAATTGAAGATTGTTGCATGTAATCTTCATTAAGACGGGCTACCATCAAATTCAAATTCAAGTTCCAACTGGAAGTGGAAGTTTTCAAAGTTGGCTTGCCGATGCTGTGGCACTAGTGTGAAAACCTAACAGTATCTCCTGTGTTTTTCTTCTCTTATTTTCTTCCACAACAACAATCAGAGGGAGCGATTGTAACCAGGCCCGTAAGTACTCTCCACTCTGAATCGCGACCAGAAGAACCTGCATTCGAAGCATTAATCATTCAGCAACTCAAAGGTGTTACTGATCTGGGTGGCGTTTCCTCCCCTTGCGCCTGCCTGCCTCGCTGCGTTGCGGTTTTGCTGACTCAACCTTGCGTTTTAGGCAATTTCCCGTCAACCACCAGCAGCAAGCCCAGCAAGCAGTGAGTCCTTCCTCCGTTTTTCTCGTCTTCAAGACCAGCAGAAGGTCTTCGTTCTTTTGTTCAAAATCCAGCTTGGTTGCCAACTTTTCTCTTGTTGTCAGGCATACCTTTTCCAACGCTATACAGTTGAAGTACCATGCACCAGTCTCAAATTGACCACCAGACAGATCTCTTCCAAAAATCACAACCTCTTGACACGAACGTAACTCCAGTTACCTCTCTCAAGGTACGCATCTTTTCTTCATACAGCTGGCCGGTAAGCCGCAACCTTTCAGCCTTTCTTTCGCAAATCTGGACGTATGCTGCAATCTTCTTGACGCAACCGCACCTTCCACAAGTGGGTTCGTGGGGGACGTAATCTGCACTCTTTTCGTCCCTCTTCCGTTGCCAATGCAAAGCTTCATTTTGACAACAGCAGCACTGACGTTAGACCATAGTTCAAGCTCTCTGGTCGGCATCTGAAGAGGCAACTGGTTCAATCAATTTCCATAGGTGCGTTGGATCTTTCATTCTTTTCCAACTCGGTCTGATCATGTACCTGTGCTAACTGAATATTTCATTATAGCGGCCAGACATGGCGGCCAACGCTGAAGCCAGATTGAATCTCAATGGAGATGTCAGAAATATCATCGAAGAGCACGCCAAGAAGACGTGGGATCAAGGTAGCTTCCAGGAGGCCTGGAGAAATCTTCCCGAGATCCCTAGTCAAGCAGAAATAATGCCAGAGCAGCCAGAACTACTTCATGATATAGAGGATGACGCTGACGCAGATGATGCCGAATATCATGCCGACAAGCCTTACGGTGCCAGGGTCCCCATCAATATTGTCAACGGCCCTTGGAGTTCAAAAGCTGCATATCTCGCTGCCCATTACCAGATCTTGCGTGAGGATGCAATTGGCTCCCTTCGGGAATCCGTCGCATTAGTCAAAGCGCATCCTAATATGGAGGACGACCGTACGACGTGTATTTACGATCATGTCTATTTTAAGGGAATCCAAGCTAGTCCCCAAGGCGTTGCTTTCCGAGTTGAATTCTCGTACGAGAGAGCAGGAAAGAAGATACGCTGGGAGCAGTCAAAGCGACTGCAACAAGGCACTCTTGTTGCGCTGTCGCCACACTGTGACAAGTTCAGGACTATTTGCAAGATGGCCATCATTGCAGCCCGTCCGATCAAGGGTGGCTTGGATCAGAATCCTCCTAGTGTAGATCTCTTCTGGGGCGACGATAGAGAGGCGGAGTTCCAGCCTGGAGAGCCATACATGATGGTAGAGAGCAGAAGTGGTTACTTTGAAGCCTCTAGGCATATGCTGGTTGCTCTTCAAAAGCTGATGACCGAGAAGTTCCCTCTCTCCCGACATATCGTCAAGGTTACTCGCGATGTAGACCCACCTCGGTACATCAAAGAGCACCCTATACTTGCAATGAATTCTCTGCGGGAAACCACTGTACCGCAAAAGAAAGGGGCCGTGTTGGACACATCATTCGAGGATGACTCCCTGGATAACATCAACATCTGCGAAGCGTTCCCAGAGATTGCCGAAATTGGATTGGACAAATCGCAGATCGAAGCATTGCAACGAATGTTAAACAAACGTCTGGCAATTATTCAAGGTCCACCCGGGACTGGCAAAACGTTTGTCTCTGTTGCAGCCCTTATGGTAATGTTGGAGAATTGGATGCAAGGGGACGCGCCCATTGTTGTTGCGGCTCAAACAAATCATGCACTTGATCAGCTGCTGAACCAAATCAGACCTTACATGCCCGACTTCGTTCGTCTAGGAGGCCGAGGAGACCAAGCAAATACGGAAATTCAAGAGCGCACACTCTTCATGCTACGCAAGACAAAAGGACTAACACTTGGTTATCGAGGAGTTGCTGGTGCTCATGCTCGACTGAAAGGCTGCATTCAAGATCTTCAGTCGGATCTGGATCCGTTTCTTAGCGAGGATCCCCTGCTTGACCAGAAGATGCTGGCTCACGGTGTTCTCACAAAAGCTCAGTATGAGTCTCTCCAAGATGACAGTTGGATAACGGCATCGCCATCTGCAAGAATCGCGGCCCCTACTCATCTCTATTCTTGTAAGTCATTTCTTTAAATTATTGCTGAAATTTAGATAGCAAAAAGGCTAACTTGATGTGTGAACAGGGCTTGGCGAAGATAATATGGTTGCAATTGACCAGTGCCCCTTAATCAACATGGGCTTCGAAGAAGAAGAAATCGACCTCGAATTTGAGCAACTACAAGAGCTAGAGCTTGAAGCTGGAGAAGGAAGCCCGGATGACAATGATCTTGACGCACTGCGAGGAACTTGGATCCCCTTCAATCAAAACATGGTTACTGGCCGTCATACTTCTGGTCGGTCTGACCCGAAATTGAAGAAATATCTCCAGAGAACGCAAAATCTGTGGGATATTCCATCCACGCGCCGAGGTCAGGTTTTTCGGTACTTGTGGAAAGAATTGTACCTGAGTGTCCGTCAAGCATTCCGTTGTCATCTGAGAGAATACACTCGTGCCATACAGTCTCTCAAGGTCGAAAAGGACATCGCCAACGTTGCTCTCGTCAGACACTCTGGAGTCAAGCTAATTGGTTGCACCACAACTGGACTCTCCAAGTATCGGGGCTTCCTTGCAAGTTTGAAACCACGTGCGATGCTCATCGAGGAAGCAGCAGAAACCCTAGAAGGTACTATTACAGCCGCACTGTTTGAGAGCCTCGAGCATTTGATCCTTGTTGGAGATCATAAGCAACTACAAGCGCACGGAAATACCCAAGTCTTACAGCGAGAGCCATACAATTTGAACATCTCATTGTTCGAGCGTCTGATGATGAACTCCCTTGAACACACGGTTTTGAACAAGCAGCGTCGCATGATTCCAGAGATTCGTAAGTTACTTTGCACCGAGAGATCGCCATTCTATCGAGACCTTAAGGACCATGAGTATGTAAGACAAACAGCGAATCGACCACCAGTTGAGGGTATGGGCGGAGTAAACTCCTATTTCTTCGGACACAACTGGCCTGAGAGCCGTGACAGCGATGCAAGCCGTTCCAACCTTGACGAAGCCGAGATGGTCACCGGTCTTTTCAACCATCTGGTATATAATGGAACGAAGCCAGCGAAGATCACAGTGTTGACATTTTATAATGGTCAGAGGAAGTTAATCCTGCGAATGCTGAAGCGACACCCCGACCTCGGATTCCATACGTACTTCAACGTCTTCACCGTAGACAGCTACCAGGGCGAAGAGAACGACATAATCCTCTTGTCTTTGGTTAGAAGCAACAACTATCTGGGCATTGGCTTTCTCGAGAACCAAAACCGTTTGGTTGTCGCTCTGTCCCGAGCCCGTCGTGGACTCTACATTTTTGGCAACCCTGTGACTTTGACTGCAAAGGGCCAGGGCAAGCTGCTCTTTGATCCTATAATCGAATACATGGGTCGGAATGGATGCTTCAATCTTGTAAGTGCAGATGGTTCCCCAGCCCAGGGGTTTCCAATCGTGTGCAGTAACCATGGCACAAAACTTGAAATATTCGAAGCAGCGGATTGGAAGGACAACAATGGCGGTTGTGATAGATTATGTGGTGGAGAGTTGCCTTGTGGCCACGGTGAGTGCAAGACTTCGAGGCTCTTGCTTGTAATTCTTTTGCTGATAAGTTTGTAGCCTGCTATGCCAAGTGCCACCCATTCGGCCATGATCTCATCCAATGCAAGGAGCAATGCCCTTCAGTATTGAATTGTGGTCATCGGTGTAGCCAATCTTGTGGGGTGCCTTGCCGTTGCTACAAGTGCGAGAGTGCATTGCAACAAAAGATGGCCGCTGCTGCCCTAGCTAGAGATAGAGCATGGCCACTGCCTCTGGAAGATTTGTTCGCGAGTCCGAAAAGCTCTAATGATTCTCAATTGGTCTTTCAAAGAAAACCCTCTCAGCCATCCTTTCAGTCTGTGGCGGCGACTCTGCGGAACCTATCTCAAAGCAAGGACTCTCGTCAATCTATTCAAGAGATCCAAAACTCCTGGAACAATTGGGATGCCCAAAAGGCGGACAAAGAACTCGATGTTGAGCGCCAGAAGAAGTTTGCAATGATGCCAGAACCTAACACCGTGGTGTTCAAAGAGACATATCGTCCAGCATTGGTACAGGATGGAGTAAGAGTCGTCGCGGGAAAAGAGACACGAATTATTGACCGCAAGGGTATGGCCGACGTTGATGAATCTCAAGTTCCCGTTCACAGAGCACCAGCTGTTCCAATCATTATGGAAGTCACTCCATCTCAGATGAAGGACCACCGCAATCACTTGGATGATCTTTACGATGTCAGCGCCTCGAAAGATAAAGCAGTGCCACGCCTCCAAACACTCAAGGGAAAGGCTAGTTTCGCCGTGCTTCCTACTCCGATTCATATCTCCCCAGCAAATGCATTGTGTGATGAAGTCTCGTTGCTAGATCTTGGGGGACAGGAAACTCGAACAACCCCATCTAACAATGCCGTTGGTTCAGTATCAGCCAATATTTTGCCGAATCTCTGGCCACCTCAAACCACTGGAATTTCTGAGGATGAGGAGGAAAATCTTATTAGCTTCGACTGAGCTTTCAACGTTGTCATGTGGAGATTCTGCTTTGCAGACTCTCCTTTGGTTACTTCCTCGTGCGTTTAGAAAGAGAGAACCACCATGAGGCTGTCTTCTATGGCTCATTTGTCAACAAAGGGCTTCATCTCGAACAATCCTCAAGCACAGATAGATTCGGATATCACACTTTGCTTCCTGTCAGGTTCTGGTGCCTTTTTCGTACGCAAGTAACGGATACAAACTGATTGTAGGGGCGGCTATGTCTTATCTCGGCTTTTGTCACATCAATTGCTTTGATGCATACACACGTTCGCCCGAATAGTTTGCAGTCGTTTCGAGAAGCGGGAACTTTTGTACCTGTACGTTAGCCAAATAAAAATGATTCATGAGACAATTAGGACTTGCCGTGAGATTTGTGCAAAAGAAAAACGTCCGAAATGACGTTTAAACTATGGTGCACCAGGGTGCGTTTTCCTGGCGCAGAAGACTTGGGTACTATAAGGCGCGTATTCCCGCTTTCGAGCTCGACCAATATTATTCTATAGTCCCTATTGTAAATTCCTCGTTCAGCTTTTGTTCGATTTGCCGCCGAGCTGGCGGATCTACAAATTATAATGGTGAGTCGGGCCAGTGGCCGTAGTTTACCGTCATTTCGGACCCTCTGCTTCTCCACTCAAGTTAGAAGACATGTTGGATAGCCGAGTGATTTTATATGCAAAGTGCTTTTGCTTTCAGCCTTTCATAAATGTTAATACACAGGTTTTCCCAATCGACATCAACCACCTACCCGGCTTTCGAGCTGCAACTTTGTTCGGCGTTGAGCTCCTGAGTCCTTTCTATGGCACTGGCAACCTCTAATACCCAGCCCCATTCCCGTCGTTCAATATCTCGACAGGCTTCGACACTGTAACTTCAATATGGACTGTGATATTATTGTAGCCTGGTATCATGGGATTTGGAAAGAGAGGTTCGAGATGAACACCTACAAAATTAAAGACAAAACTAGAGAAAGGAGAAGCTCTGCCATGATATTCTACACCAGCCAACGTGGTCAATAGTGGTTGGCACTCTTTGGATCGATTTGGGTCAGGAATACAAATCACCAAACACGCTAAAAATTGGTGCACTCGTTCAAGCGGCTTGACTCAAACCCGGAAATTAGCAGAAGCCTCGCTGCGAAATCCATTTCCAAGCCAAACGGTCGGCTAAGAAGACTACTTGGTCTTGGCAAAGGTCGTTGAGCAGCAGCGTAGCGACTCTAACGTTGGAAGTATCTTCAGACTCATCAGGCAGTGCCATCACTCTCTCCGTATGTTTGTTGGCCATTTTGGACAGGTTGGGTTGTCGGAAGATCTTTTGGTACACGAGGTGCTGAGTTGTTGCGTGCATGTTTCTGTCGAAAAGGTTACTCGTGAGCTTGTGGATAATTTCTTATTCTACTTACCAGAGGCAAACATCGTCAAATCGTTCTTTTGGATTCCACTAAACATGTCTCATTCACTAGCGATATGAGCCATCGCCTCTCAAAATATCGGCAGATATTGTAGTCTCTTTTTTATCACTTCGGACCGTTACCACGGAGAAGTAAGATTCTAGACAATTCAAAGACTTTCCTGCAGCCTTAGTTCTGGGAGATTCAGAGGTGCTGATGGTTGTCTTTTGGAGAATATATTGGCTAGGGAAAGGGGATGAGGCCAGAATGTGAACCACGCACCTTAACATAACATTTTAAGTTGCTGGGGTTCCTGTTATCTGGAAAGAAGAACCAACCAGGTGTACTGGACGATGCCTGAATGGCGGATCTGGTGTTCCTATTGATTTATCTGGATTGTAGGCTTTCTGGAAATAGAATAGGCGCCGTGGAATACCAGGTCGATTATATTTGTAAGTCAAACACATTCCATGGAGGGACTCTACGTAACTCCCAGCAATGGTGGTTATATGGGCTGATCGTAGCCCAAATTCCCCAGTTTCGACAACCAAACAAGTGTTTCCGCCTAGCTTCCTTTGATCTGTTGCCCGGTTAGTCCTGTTCTCAGGGGCAAGGAACCAAAGACTCGCAGCTCTGCAAGAGAAGGATAGTACTTCCCTGAATGACCAAAAGCACCTTGTGCTCAGGTGGCTTAGTATATTACACCTGTATTTTCAGTCACATCATGAGGTTTGGCAACGGCAGTCACCACTTGAATGATGTAACATTGCCTATCTCACGGCCGGGAAAATATGCCTGTTTGTTTCCTTTTGGCCAGAAAGTATCCCTCGGCATCTCTACATGCTTGACGAGGCTTTTGCTGAAGCCGACTGTAGCTATAAGACCTGTTGCACAAGCATTGCTTGACTCCTTCGACGGATGGTCACAGTAAGGTCAAGCATAGACCGCAGAATAATTGGTTCGTTCGATTTAAGATAGCAAGTGCCTTGGAGGCCGCAATGAGTCCTCGTGGTTCTCTGACAGTGTTCTTCGTAGAAGTAATTTGGATTGGAGAGTGGTAGCTGCGTTTTTCACGGCCTGTTGCGCGCCTGTGATTACCAATTAGCCAATCTGCAATAGCTGCTAGTCACTGCGTTGCAGCTCGAGGATAGTCCTCAATCCGAAGCCCAAAGTGTTTGAGGCAGGTTCTGATGGTTACATCAAGTGTATTGTTGGTGATTATTCGCAATCTAGAAAGTTGCTGGGATGTAAATCTAGGAAGACTTACTGTGCAAATTGAAGAGACTCCAGAAAGAGCCTGCTTCGTCGATAGCGTTGCTTGTGCTGTCATCAGAGGTCTCATCAACACTAAAGAAAGACGTTGATGGTTGGAACATGCTGAAAGAAGTCAGCCCCTTGATGCGCGTTCTGCACCTAGGTACCTGCCTTTGACCACGCCTGTACATCATTTTCGCAGTTCCAGACATGATAAGACTCTTCTGAACAATGGCAACCAAGTTGACCAAGGTGGTAACATACTTTGTAGAAAGTTCGATGCTGCAGAGAGATCCTGGAGAAGTTTAGAGTCTTATTGATGCGCGGTAGTTGGTGGTGTTGTGTCGCAGTTGGATGGCTCCTGGATTGGGAGCAAGACGCGCTTGGTTAGCGTATTTTGGGCCATGTGATGCTGGAGTGCCACATCAAAGTGCTATCTCCTTCTTACTAAGGAGGCTCAACGGATGCAATATAATCCGAATTCATGTTGCATGACGTATGGTTGGCTAAAAAGAGGTTGAGATTGGTGTTGGCCTGGTGTTGGCCATCTTTGAAGGCAATCGAAGCGAGGCCCCGAGCTCGGGGAGTGAAAGGCATTGCTCGGGCAAGTACTTGCCAGCTTATAAAGACTGCTATGTCATGATACTGGGTACGTGTGCGATGACACTCGTATATAGTATATTGCTGGAACCGTCCGTCTTGCCTTTTATTCAACTCGCATCGATAGACATTCAATTTGATCACACCCGTTTCACTACGGGTAAAGGTGATGCGCATCTATAATATATAAGACTACCTCCATATTATAGCATATTCGGTGACCAGCGCTTTGAATTCGAGAAAATAAATATCTTTTCTGACGCTGGTCCCTGCGAAGTCATCTCAGTTGAATGGGCATGAGCAAAATCGTCCTCCTCGAACCCGTACAGTACAAGCACCTCGAAACTTCCCTCGTCATTTTCCAGAAACCAAAAAGAAGAAAAAGAAGATTCTTTTGTGGGTGCCATATAGCTCTTGTTATAGTGATTTGGAATAACGGGCCGCCAGATGTGAGTTGTGCATGGTCAAGTGGCTGTCTGCCTTCCACTTGGTACTGGGCACCGACATTACAATCCACAACATGACGTGACCAACAACTAGACTCAGCCCTGCCACACAGTCAAAAGCTCTTCTATGTCAATTGAAATAGCGGAGATTGATCAGACAGTGAGTTTAGACGACTGGTTTTACTATCGTTCCTTTCGTTATCAAATCCACTCTTGTGTTTCTGGGCCATACCTCTTCGCTAAACCATGTCAAATACGAAAATAGTGAGAACCACATCAAAACAAAGCAAACATCCCTCGTGGCGCAATTGGCTAGCGCGTTCGACTGTTAAATACTGCAATCGAGAGGTTGGTGGTTCAAGCCCACCCGAGGGAGTCTCCTCTTCTTTATATTTTTCTTTACTCTTTCTTCATTCTTACAATTTTTGCCTGCTGAGGTTGTATGTTGAGGTATTTATTACGTGTGATCGAATTGGCGTTGTATTATTTTTTTGTGGCAGTTGAAGTACAGGTTCGTAGGGTGGAGCAAGGTGGGTTTCCTACTTGGTGGTAGGCCGCTGAGATGGTGGGCGACGACAGCCAAGGAGAAATTCTTGCCCCTTTTCTTCCTCGCTTAAGGCTAGGGTCACGTGTGGTACAGGCAAGTTACCTAACATCCGCGGATACTTCGTAGAGAGAGAGACAGGCATTTGATGGGTTTCTTATTACTGTAAGGTACCTGACTTCAAATGCCACAATTTTGGTGGTTTAAAAGTTCTGCACAAACTAGATAACTCAGTCTTGCAACCATTGCGCTTGATCTGGTCTCGAGAATGGCGAGCAGGAAACAAATCTAAACATACTGTTTATTGAACCAGATCTAAGTGTTCGATATTCGTATAAACTTTGTTAATGAAACATCGACATAGCCATACTAACTCAGTGCAAATCCCATAATCTTGTGCTTTTACTTCACCACAACTTCGATGGCAGTAAAGCTTGAACCGTTACAATCTCATATAGATGACTTTGGTATTCGAACCTCATACGGCTTAATGGGACAGAAGCTCTTCTATCTTGACGTGGTGATTTTCATTTTCGTAAGACGAGTGAAGGCGTATGGAAGAATGACTCTGCCTACTTTCGTTCAACTCGGAGGTTAAGCGTGAGCTCTAGCTTACTTAATTCTCATAGTGATCGGAGGAGTTATGAGTGCCACAGCCAGGATAAACTTAAATGGCACTCGACGAAGAAGACCTCAAAATGGCTTGGGGCCTAAGTCTTCTTCTGCAGTCGAGAACCATAAGAGTGCCGACTCCTCATAACTTCAAATACTTGTCTCCATGATTGGGAATTGTTTACTTTGTCCTCACAGTGATGGGACCTGTAGGTAAACAGATTCATTTGACTAAGGTGCCTATCCAAAGCATCTCGCCACACGCCAAACCCATTATTCAAAATCGCTAGCAAACGCTCGCTCTCTGTCGTTGAAAATAAGAAGTTATCATCCAGACCCAAGAGTGCGAAGAGTATGGTATCTTCATAAGAAAAGAACAGCTACCGCATAAGAAACACCCAGGTATCTCGACCAGAAACAAGTCCGCTCTTCGCGTCCCGGCTATCTTTCAAGTCACCCAAGAACTCCTACAAATGCTACCAACCAAAAGCATTAACAAGAAAACAAATCAGAATAGGCCTGTTCATAGCCATCCAAAACTCAATTCTCACCGTCAAAGTCCTCACCATCCCAAACTGCCTCCACAATACTCATCCTGCAACCCTCAGGTCTTGTAACGCCCGTAAAGCGAAACCTGGAATCAGCCACCTCAAACAAGTCCCTAAACTGGGCCTCCGTCCTCTCCTGCGCATTCAGCAAAGTCAACATAACCAAATCCATAGTCCGCATAATCTTCTCGTCATGCTCGTCCTCCTTCGCCGTCTCAGACAGACAATGATCATTAATGACAATACGGGCTCCTTTCTTCAAGGCCGGGATAAGCTGACGCAGCATATTAACGCAGTATGGTGTGGAGTGGTTGTGGAAGATCCAGCGGAACAGATATATATCTGCGCCTTTAGCAGGCTGTTGCTTGTGGAAGTCATGGGCCTGGAATGTTATTCTTGAGGAGAGGGGGCCGAGATCCGGTGCTGAAGCCACGGTTTTGGGGAGGTCTTGAACGATGAAATTTATGTTGGGGAAACGTCGCGCGAGATCAACGCAAACGAAGCCGTGGGATCCACCTATGTCGACGACTGTTCCTCCCATTGTGTCGACGGTGTCCCAGGAGTAATTGTCAACCAGGTACTTCACCTCATACCCCTCTCCACCCGTCAAACTCGTCATGGCACCACCCATCCTCTTCGCTCTCTTCGGCTCCTTCCCAAATGTTACAAACATGGGCTCTTTATTCACAGTATCATTCGCAACACAAAAGCCGGTTTGTGTGGGTTCCGAAGCTGAGGGGAAGTTCTCGAGGGCACTGATGGTGCGTGAGGCGGCTGGCCACATATCTTCGACGCAGAAGCCGATCCAGTCTATCATTGCACTGTCTGTTGCTAAGACGCGGGACCGTGCTGTGTGGGCTACGATTCCGGGGGCTGATTCGAAGAAGATGTGGTTTGTCATTGCGTGGCGAAGGAGACGGCGTGTATTTAGTTCGTCGAGATTTATGGTTTTGGCTATCTGGGCATAGGTTGCTGTGCTGTTTAAAGGGAAGGATTTGGCTGCTTGAATTTCAGTTATGTGATATGAGGAAATTCGAAGGTGCTTACCTATGTTGTAGTGATAGATTGCATGTAGCGAGAGTGAGTTGTTGTGCTGCACTTAGTCAGTCGAGTCAAAGTCGTCTATCAGGAGGGAGAATCTCACATCCCAAGCCATCCATCTAACACCCTCGGTAGGTCCTGTAACCAATTCTCCCAACTCCTTACTCGCCCTGATCACCATCTGCCTCGCCTTCTTAATATCATCTGGCAGACGTGGGAAATTTAACGGACTATCAACATCAAAACCCGGTTGTGGTAATCCTTCCTGCTTTAGATACCGATCCAGCTTCTCGGTTTCTCGTGTGATGGTTGCCGCCAGCTCGATCAAATTTCCACGCTTAGAGGTTATGGAATGTATACTCTCGATGGGCGTGGTCATTTCTCGTGGGCTCTGTTTTATCATTGGTATTGCCACTGCGCTATATCTCCTCTGAGTAACGCTGGCAACTCCATTGCAGTTGCGTGCAATGGGTAACGGCCATACGCCCCGACTTAGTCTATTCCCTGCAATTCGTAATTTGACCATGTTTTGTTCGACGTTCTGCCTCCCTACAACCGTCACAAATATCTCTTCTCTCTCCCCTAGTCTTCCAAGTCCTCCGATCGGTATGCTCCTCCTCTTCCCAAATCTGTGTGCTCTCAGCGACCCAAGCTCTCGACCCAAGCTCTCGACCCAGGAAATTGGTAAACTTCGTCTCGTTCTCTTCGTTCGATCGATCGATCTAGCAACCCTGTGTTAGATCTTCCTCGAGTTCGCAGATAGATTTGTTTTTCCCAGAGAAATTGATCAGTAATGCAAAGACCAAAAGTCTCCCTGTCGATTCCAAACCCAGGTTATCGGGAATCTGCGGTCTCTTTACTTTTTCTTCTATGCTCTAGGTCCGAGATGGTACCCTGTCGCACGTATAACGTTCCTTCTGTCTTTACTTGACCTGATTGTGTGCCCACTTACCGAGGACCGAAAATGATGCTTTTGTCGCGTGGTACTGTACCGGTCACCCTCGTGGATAGTTACAGAAGGGCTGCAGCTTACCCGTTGCTATGCTGTCTCTCCCACGAAAAATCCAGATTATCGGTGGGTAGGAGAAAGTGGGAAGATGACTGAATATGAAGGAAATGATCTGAGATTCCCGCGGTTGTATGCAGAAGTTTCCAAACACAGTGATCCGCAGCATAGGGGTTCTGCAACGTTGGATGCGGTGTCCCTAGGCGAGATAGCTCTCCTTGGTTATTTGGTAAGGGTACCAAGTGCTCAGAGCTTCTATGGAGTGAATAATTGGACAATGGTTGACGAAGAAAATGGGGTTATCCCGAAGTGGCTTTACGATACTAGGGTCTGGAGGATTCAAGGGCTAGGGCAGGGATTGTGCTAGAACTTGGGAGGAGATGAAATGCAATACATGCTTCAGTACAGCATTGAAATTGAAGAATTCTTTAACCGGAAACTTCTCGCAACAATCCATCCCTAAATAAACAGCCTATGAGAAGAAAGCAAACACGCGTCTAAAGCATCAAGAACACTTCATCTTGCCTAGGAAGCATACCCTACCTGTTTATAGGGGAGCCTATCACTATCAACTCGCATCTGCATTGGATTTTCGGAAGCTTCTTCCCTGTAGCCGTAATTGGAGAACCCTGTAATCCGCACCACCCGGTAAGGTAAGCATTCTACAGTACAGTACAGGACCTGGTCCTGGTCTGATACTGTATCTATCCAACCTTAGCGACAAGCACACCTGAACGGCCGTACTCAACCAACATGCCCATCGCTAACTTCGACGTACTTGACAACCCAACTTCTATTAACTTTGATGAGAAGAAGCGGTGTATAATGAGCAGAGCACCGCTAAGAACGATACGATACCGTTGACACATACTAGACTGCTTGTAGCGCTGCTATGCATCTCCTTCCATACCCAGTATTGCAACCACCAGCGTCGACGTGGCCTGGAAAGCAGGGCAGGTAGACCTACGTAAATCTTAAGAATAACATTATTGCAGTCAAGGTTCCAGGCCCAAAAGATTGTCAAGTTCAAACCATAGCTTTTCGTCTCAATCCCGCCCTCTTACTTTTCTCTTCAAGCTTAGCGGAAGCTCTCATGATAGTGATCAAATCCCATCTCACCTCACAATCCCATCACCCAAAGAAACAGAAAAGGCAATCATACATGTAACCTTACAAGCATCCAACCCGTACGAACCACGTGTCTGACACCTGATCCAACGATTACACAAAACACAAACCGAACAAACCTTGCCAGACTCGCTCGCCATGCTGTATCGCAGTAGTAAATGCGACAAGTCAAATCAGTAGAACTAAATTGATATCCTTTGTACTTCTGTTTACGAGTCGTTTCTGCCGGTTGACTGGCCACGCCTACAGGCAATAAATAACGTGTTCGTACCTGTGGCCTGACCGGTTTGCCACGAGCTTGCCTTGCTGTGCGCCACTAAACAGCACTGTGGTGTAGCGTGAGAGTGAGGTATCGAGCACCAGGTCGGTTAGAAACAAAGCAGAGCTGAACCGAGTTTGGGACTAAGGAGCTGATCTACACAGACATCTACGAACTCAATACTGCTAAGAACGAATCCGACACTGAGTCGAAAATATGTTTGTTAGACCTAAGGAATATAGGGTAAACTTAGCAAATGATTAGGCTTAGCTATAGCCTATCTAGCTTTTGTTATGTGGATTTGTGTATCTAGATTTAAAAGAGTCCACACTCTGAGAACTCCAAGGTTTTCACTCCAAGTAATGAGGTCAACAAACATCGCCTACCAAGGATCATCGGATAACTATCAACCAAAATTAAAAAGAAGAATCCTAGCCAGAACTGAATAATGAACAACGATCAGATAGACTTTACACAATTCAAGTATTGTTAATTCACATGGACATTCACCATCATACATAGCAGTCCACATCTGAATCACAAACTCACCAAGGTACCTTATATCAACACCCTCGGCATCCACCAACACCCTCCCTCCCTTTCACATACAGTAGCATACATCTGACATCAAAGACCAGCAAGAGAGCCTGGGAGGTACATCTCCACCCCTTAAAGAACCCTATCTACCGAGCACCGAGGCAAATTCGTGTTGCACTGTTGCTTTATCTTGCCAAAGGAACTCACCCACCAGGCGCAGGATACAGTCGCGATTGCCTTAGTTTTTTAGCGTAGACTTAACGGGGATAAAAGACCCCGAAGGGGGGTTCTTAAAATGAACATCTCCTTTTCACCCTACACTTCACAATCCCACTTCTTTTCAGGGAACCCTTTTGGTTACATTTCTAGTGGAGCGGCAGGTGAAGCCACAGAGACGACTATACAACAATTACAATACAATTAGTGCCCTAACCAAGTTTCCAGACAACAATTCCCATCAAACCGTCCAATCGAACCTTCCAAGCTCCTCTTTCAAGTCTGCAAGAAGCAAACACACAGCTGTCACTTACCCCTTCACCTGAAGGCCCACAGGGAACCCTTTTAGTTACATTTCTGATACCCTATTTTACATTTAAGCGTATATCTCTATTGCTAACGAAAGTGGTGTTGTCAATACTACTACAATTGTCACTAATTACTCATGAAATAGGTATCAAATTAAGTCTAATTCTATTAATTCAAGTATCTTATAAGTTATTATATACTATCCTCTCATTATCTATCCTCTTAAAATTCAACTAAGTTTTAGTTCCTCTAGCCCTCTTATCCTATTCTAGAGCTATCTGCTATACAGAATCCCTCTTATCAATAGGTATTATAACTAACAACCCTTCTTTCTCTATCACTTAGCTAATAATAACTTAATATAAATGCTCGCAAGCACGTATAATATACTTTTCAACCACACATTGCGATGACAGATTAATACTAACAAGACTATGCTAGTGATACTATCACAACTGTCAGTCATTCTCTCATAACTAGGCACCGCTAGACCTTGACCGAGATTGTGTCTATATAAAGTTATTACTATGCCGTGACTACCTAGACTTGCCTACAGAATCTTATCCTCAACGTATTTGTATTAGGGAAGGAGGCCAGTCTGTTCTACAAACTTTGTTGTCCTTCTGCTTGTCTTGGGCTCTGTGAGTAAGCTTGGCTGTTCGAATGGGTAACTAGTGAACGGTGTTTCTAGCATCCTCGCCTTTGCTTGAAGTTAGGACAATCAAACTATCTACATTGAACAAACTAAAACTGAATTTGTCCGCTTTGATATAAAAGGAAGGTAGAGACTCTTAAGATTACCAGAGACAGTACGTATTCTCTGTTTGGTCTATATTCCTATTATATATTCTCGTATGGATTTCTATTATAGTCCGCTATCGACATCATATATACTGGCGGCATTTCCAGTCCACGAGTCGCCATTTCAAATGCATCGCCCGATCTGTTCTGTAGGTATATAGCAGAAGACCGAAGAGAAAAAATACCTTCTCCCTTATACATGCAAATACATACTCTCCTCCAAGGTTTTCGTACTACTCTTCTGCTAGTGAGATACCTTAGTTAATAGGCACATCAGCCCAAGGCGGAATCTCCCCAGTCCCATAGACATGCACATCAGGCCCTGGCTTTTGTCCGCATATTATATAAAGCGGCATATGCGAATGAACCCAACCATCCATATACGCCTTCCTCACTTCGACAAGCCAAACCTCTACTTGGTCCTTCGTCCAGCCCAGACCCCGCGTTAATGGTCCCAGGGCGATCGGCTGCGCACCATCCAGGAGTATTGTACGCCAGTATAACCCTACCTTCTTAAGCACTTTATTTCGAGGCCATAGACCGATAGGAACGTGGAAGACGCGTGTGTGTACGTTTACAAACCCTGCTTCGCGCATGATCTTCTCGAGGAGGAGCGTTGCGTTGAAGTTTACGCCGAGGCGTGCAAGCGCGTCAATTATTAGACCCCAGTATTGCGCGACCTGATGGTCGGGAGGCATTGTGCCATCGTGACAGTATGGATAGTGGTGGATTTCTTGCATTTCGTACCAACCTCCGGGCTTCAAGTGTCTGCAGTATCTCTTAGCAAGGATTATATTGGAGCGTGCGAGGGTATCTTACCTCAAAACTCGGCCCATGAGTAGGGGCCAATCTTTGATTGCCATAACGGTGTGGCGCGAGTGTACAAAGTCGAAATGATCGACAGGCCGCAGCCACTCACTTTCAACATCATCCACCATGAACTTGACGTTCGGAGGTACCCATTCCGGCTGAATTGGACTTACTACCAGTAGGTGATCATTGTTAGTCAAGTAGTCTTTTCGACTCTCAAAGTCGACACATAGTAGTATAACTTACGATCAACACCCAAAATATTTGCACTGGAATACAAATCTCCCACTTGAGTTTTAAAACATTAGCCACGACCTGCCACAAGCGACTGATACCATCATCACTCACTCTCAATTGCCCAAATCCCCGTCCCCGTCCCGATATCTAAAATATTCTGTGGATTCGGCCCAATTGGTGCATAATGATACCGTCCGTGCAGCAGATGCACCATCATCGCATGCTTCATATCCTCCCGATCCTGCTCTGAATCGTCATTTGGGAAATTGTATGCTCCTTCTCGAAACCGGTGGTACCGCCGTCCGTTCTCCCAGGCGTAATCGCGCACACTCGATGCCAAAGATGTTGAGGCTGTTCCCAGGCTAGCCGTCTCGTAACCTGCATCGCTGACCGACTGCGCATCTGAACCACTGTCTGCCTCGATATAATTCTGCGATTGGTGAACTGCTGCTTCACCCTCTGCGTCTTGCGCCGCTTGCTCTTCGGTCGATAAGTTGCCGTAGGGGACTGGAGGTTCAGGTGGGGTGCGCGGAGGGCTGTAATCTGCACTGGCCTGCGACCGTTGTTCTGAGCCTTGGTCTCTGTCGGGCAGGATGAGTCCTGGTGGTTCGGAGGGTGTTACTGGAGCCCTCGACTTCTGATTCTGATTCGAGTTCGAGCCTGACTTCGAGGTCGAGGGGTCTTCTGAGGCATTCGTTGGACGGTATGAGGATGTATCTGCAGCAGAATTGGGAGCCTGGAGGCCTACCGTGGCCACAGAAATAGCAGAGTCGGTAGGCCTTGGGTACGGTGGTGACATAATGGTTCTCGGTGGCGGCAGTGTGCAGTGCCATGAGCCAGCAATTCTGTAGCTTGTAGAACAAACAGAAGGTGTAAGCACACAAGTGGTGATCAAGTGCAGAGGCTAGCAGCCTGGGTGTAGGTTCATGGTGTGGCAGTGCTCGTGAATATGTCAGGAAGACACTTGTGCGTATGCCATTCTTTGTATGGTGATCTCGCCGATGATTGATGGGCGTTGTGACTGCAAGTAGCCGGGGGCCCTCATGGCTGCAAGGAAAGAGGAACGAGGTTTGGGCACTGGAAGTAAGGTTTGCTCCGTTGCGATTAGTGAGCAATATTAAGAGTGGAAGTGTAAGGAATGCGATCAGGGGACGAAGGACGAAAGTACGTTAGGTGTGACAAGTGACAAGATGCATCGAGCACGTCAAGTGGCGTAGTATGGCTATCATTATGGCTGGTGTTGGGCTAGGGGAATGCATGCATGTTGGCTGAAGCCATCACCATGAAGGCACCGCCATTCTACACTAGAGGCACGGTGGCGTGTGACGAGAGGGCGCGAGAGTGCGTGCAGCAGAACTGGTGGACGGGGTCCTCGTAGTGGACGCAGTTGTGGGAGGGCACTGCCAGTATGGGAGATGGTGCGACAACGCTCTACGTCAAACAAATCACAACAACGACGTCTTCACTCTTCTGTTCCCTCTTCGCTTGTTGGCTATTGGTAGTGTGCAAGAGCAAAGGCAACGAGTCGCATCAAGTGATACTGGACAGAAGTGAGGCGCATCAGAGAGCAGCAAATATGGGTCCTCCAAACCTGATGCGGCGTGTGGAACAATAGCTGGGGAAGAAGCAAACATGACATCCATTCCACATTACGTTGCCAACTTGCCATCCGTGTATGCAGTGGGGCACTGGGAAAACAAATCCTACTCCTCAGGCCTCTTGTGTGTTCCCTCTACAATGCCTAGCTTATCACAATTCCTGCAGGAATCCTGCACGATGCGGTGATGTGACCAAGTGGTATACGCGCGGAGCTGCATAGGGCTGGATAGAGGCAGCATTGCGGGCAGTGGCGATAACAAGGAGCACTACTGCCTCAAAAGACGCATTATGATATTTACTTTTGTTGAGTGTTGCTAAGCATTAGTAATCAAGAGACCAGCATCAGGATGGGTAGACACGTCCACTTATGGCATTTGCATTTATCCTGTCTTGCTGCGCATCAACGACGAAGAGGTCGCGCAGTGCTTCTAGTGCTATTCAAACGTAGAACAGCAACAACAAGGAGCAGTACTCCATTTCAAAGGCGCATTACGCTGCTGACCTCTATCGTGTGTTGCTAGGCATCAGACACAAAAGAGAAACAAGGTAACCGCTTGCCTTTCGCACAGACGACAAGATGCCGTGTTGCGCCTCAGACCATCAACAAGTATGTTGGAAAGAAGCAGTCAGACAGATAGAGAAAGAAATGAAAGGGCAGTTGTCCTTCATTGCACACACATCTTCCCAGTCTGCTTTCGGCATCTTTGAGAAGTTCAGTAGCCTCCTCCAGAGTTAGATTCAGATCAGAAGTCGCCTATCACTATCACGGGCTTTAAGTGTAAAGCATACTGTACTTTAAGGGCCAGATAATCCAGGTTATTATTATGGGGTCTTCTTAAGCTGAGAAGCTGAGAAGGGTCCATACTACGATCACAAAATCCCAACACCATTCCCAACCACCACCAACTCCAATCATCTCCAACTCCAACTACCTCCACCACACCTTGGCACCAAATCCAAATCACCAAACCCCAATGCCAGATGACCATCTTCCAAGACGCCGCCCTAGACGCAGCATTCACTCGCCTCATAGCTGAATTAGCAGCCAACATCGACGGAACCCAGAACAACCTCAACAAGGGCGAACTTCAATGGTGATTGCAGTACATCCAAAAGTTCGAGCGGTCTCAGCAGAAAAACGATGACTCTATGGCCTGGTCGGCACGCAGGAACGCGCTCAATTTGCAGGAGTCGACTGAGATCCTTCAATAGAGGATGAGGCATAAATAGGAGTTGCACAAGGTGGAACTGATGAAGGCCAAAGCGGGCTTGATGGCATCCGAGGAGGAAGGTCGGATGGAGGATATGAGGGGCTGTGCAATGATAAAGGATGAAATGGAAGAGTACAGTAAGAGGATCAAAGAGGAGGACGAAGATGAGGATGACCACGAAGAGCAGAGTCTCCGAAGCGGCACAAGCAGACACACGGATGAGCAGCTAACTTTTCAGACTGTTCTTCTGCACAATTATATTGGCGAGCTTCATTGTGATTCTTAACGCTTACTGACAAAATTATGAGGAGCATTATAGCCTCCCGCACAGCTGCCCTGCATGTTGGAGTTCCTCTCCAAGGTATGATATGTTGTAACTTTTGCTTCCAATCCCAGACACGTTCGCTCCATATGTCATAGTCCCGTTGTGCAAATAGCGAAAATATCCTCTCATCGTGGACAAATCATTGTTTCTGGGCTCAATCCTGCATAGTGCAAGTGCTATCAATCCATAGCCCTTGCATAACAAGCTCGAAGATGGAAAGTGTCTTATCGAGATTGATCTACCTTGTTATGTAAGATATAGTTTTGTGACTGGTTTCCGTGGGTGTACTTACCTCGACACTCTTCTTTTAATCCTCGATGGCATCGACTGTTTCGAAAGCAATGGACGGTGCATCGGCTCCCTCAATGACATCTCCACCCAGTGTTATACCAGCGTCCCCATCCTCGACCAAGCAGTAATAAATAATGTCCGCATTCAATTCAACCTCTTCCACATTGTTTGCAACAGCATCTGTCCACCACTCTTCGTGTGGTCCACAGAAGATCACCTTCTCAAGTCTTCTGAAAACCAGATTAAGATGGACAAGCATGTGCTCTGCAGAACTCAAAAAGCATGCATCAGAGCAAACACGTGTGAAAGTTATAGAAAGTGTCCGAAGCTGATCACATTCCTTTGCGAGCTCGGAGGTATCTGGCGCGTTGATGTTGATTTCGCGGAAGATGATTTTCTCGAGAAGTCTCCAGTCCCCAGCTCGTAGCGTATCTCTCCCAAAATCAAAGTAGATTGGACGACCATCAAGCAAAGTTGCGAACGCGAGAGTGTAGAACTTCAATGCAGTCTTGCGCGAGTCGTGGTTCACGTACAGGATATTGGGATTCGTGGCGTCAGTCGTCATGCCGGTGATATCTTTTGCAGCATGCTTCCGAGCGCGCAGCTGGTATCGATAGCGGGGTCCCATGGTGACTGTTCGAGGGCCAGGGAGGGAAAAGCTCCAGATCATAAGTTGAAGCTCCGGGGGGAGTTTTGAGAAGAGGGTGAACGTAGGAGGGAGTTGCTTAGGCGCTGGCATGGACATTGCCATGGGCATGGGCTTGGGTTTGGGCTTGGGCTTGAGCATGGGCTTAGGCTTGGGCTTGGGCTTGAGCCTGGGCATGGGCATGGGCATTGGCGTTGGGGGACTGCCAGGCAGTCTCAGTCCGCTGGTCTGTCGGCGTGCCATGCTGTAGGATTGATTGATGTATGGCATCTGAGGATGTCTCGTTGGGACTGGGAGGCCTCGGACTGGAGCTTTATCTCGCGTTTGCCGTTGGTGGTGTTGTTGTTTGTGGATGGTGGAAATGGGTGGAACTTGATGGCGAAGGTGCTGCTGGGGACTTAGTGCTGGTCGGTTCTGGCAGGTAGGAGTAGGTAGTACGTGGTACCTTAGGTAGCCAAAGGTTAAATCCGAGTGACCTCAAGCAAGAGTCAACAACTGGAAGAGTCCAAGATGGGAGGGGAAGCTCCCTTCGCACACCCAATGCGGAACTTGTCTATTGCAGAGAACCTCAGAAAATAGCGATGTTTTCTTGATACGCTCACCAACCATCGAAGCGGGAATGATATACCAGGCGACGAAAGCTCAAAGGCTGACTTTGTAGCTATGGCCCACATGGTGAGCTGAGAATCTCCATGGTTCCTGTCGTGGGAAAGCACCTCGCTGCCTTGCAACTGCATTCGATGGCTTCTGGCACTTCCAATTCTGAGTAAAGCAGAAGTGATGACTTGAAACTGGCCACGACAACATGAAGACACTGGTTGTTGGGGAAGTAGCTACTGGCTTAAGCTCAATGGAGTATAGAACCCAGGTTTTCTTTCAACGGCGTCGGATTGCGTAAGTTCAAACTTCCGTAGTTCACACCGAGAGGACCTAGATCTTGCGCTCCTATCTACACCACGAACATGATACCAAGCTTTCAGATCCGCTCAATTGATGACCTGAATATTCCCAGGATCTCAGCCTTGCAAAAATGATTCAGACCACACCTGTTTTACGGACCCATCTGATTGCAGTGCGAAAAGTGGTACCTTGATGTCTTATACAGCAGTCACTACGATCGTCTTTATACAACATTCGCACTGAAATTTCTGCTGTTGTACAGTTCTTCACTTTTTTACTCCTTCCCACCACTTAGCAGGAAGTTTGTTTGACTTATGTGGTTAGTACAACGTAGGCTGTAGGCTGTACGTTGTGCTGCATACTGGTGTTGTTCATAGAAATGTCAGGATTCAGATAAACAGGAGCTTAATTCTTTGTAGTCGTATCTCACCCTACCTGCAACTCACTGGCTCTCCCACCTGTCCAGATTCTAACTTCGTTCCACTGCCAACTTCCTTCGTCGTTGTAGTGGAGCACCAGGGAGTGTCAGGAACTGCTTAGTAATCAGTATGCTAAACTTCTTCGGGGACACACTTTAGTTACAACCACCAACCAGTCTGAATAACTTCATCGAATACAAATCATTGGCATCTATATCAATGCTCTTCGGCCCCTCGCTCTGCTGATCAACCCTTGACAATTATGGTCAACCTTGATGCAGCACGTGATCGCGCGCAGCGCATTCTCAAACCGCGTTTCACAGAACACCATCTCTCCACCAATATAGATCACCTCCAAAAATGGTGCAACGCCAGCCTATCATCGTAAAAGAAACACTTTATAATACCCCCCTCACATATACCGCGCGCAACCCCAAATCTGGCGGCCTACGAGCATTTGGATACGCATTCGACCCCGCTGTCTCGTACAACAGCCCCAATTCAATAAACTACTGGAAAGCACAACTGGCATTTCGTGGACTACCAATCACAGGAGAAGATATAAATCGGCTCAAAACTCGGTTGAGAAATGCTTGGGTCAATGCCATTGACGCACATGTTGCAGAAGCAGGGGAGAGGATGGAGGTCACATTTCGGAGCAGGCGAAGAAAGCGATTGAGGTTGAAGTGCGAACGCAGAGAACAAGAAGAGGAGATACTAGCTGCACAACAGAGACAATTGGAACCAGAGGAGGATGACGACATTACCATCGACGATATCTGCTTCCTGATAGCTGATTCGAACCAGGTGTCACAGAGACAAAGTCCTCTTGCTTCTTGTCGCCCAAATTACACCTGGTAACTACGCAACCTACAATCACATTGCTGAAGCCTACTCGGACTATTACGAAGATTTCAATATTACCAAAAAACGGAATGTTGGACCTGTGCTGAGAGACAACGAATTTGCTAAGCTCGTACCCACCCACCGTGTAATCCGACAGAACGGTATGAACGCTCCACCTGATTGGGGGTCTCACGTTGCGGATGCTGCTTACAATGCGGAGCTCTTAGTTGCTGAGGGGTGCAAATTTGACCCCAGTGGAAGACTGAGATCTTGCCAAAAATATGGCGGGCAGATGGTGCCAATGGACTTCAATATGAATAGAAACCTACCACATGTGGATATGCCAGCCATGATGCTTGCGGATTACAAGGAGGGTCTTTTTCAAGCAGCATTAGAGCACCAACCGGGCCCCAGACCAAGAACACAAAGGGAAGCGATATTCCAAGCACGAGCAAAATGGTGAAAAATCGAAGCAGAAATAGCACTGCGAGCTGAGACGGGGATACGCACTCCACGGGTATGGAAGTTATTTGTACGGGAGCATCCCAAAGAATTCCTCTTGACAGTGTTCTTTGATGAGAACGGCTTTGATAACGACGACCCACCGGTATTACTCAAGGATCTGGCACCTGCAGAACGTGCACATCTTCATCAAGCTGCCGATGATCTGGGATTGTACACGAATACCTGCCGCAATTGTAATGATATGATGGTCATTGGATCGGGGAGGAATAGGCTCGGTGAATATAAGTATGCACAGATTTGCCGTCAGTCGATGTGGATTCACCATAAAGAGGAATTGTGGTAGCAAATTTCGACTTGGTCCAATCATCTCTCTAATTATGCATTTGCCAACTTGGCTAATTTGAGTGGTTATATCTACGTTTCTATGGTAGTAGGTATCTGATCAAGCCCATCAATGCATGATATTCTTTCTGACTGAGGCAGATTTGATACGACCAGCAAGGCAGCTCTGTAGCATTTCAGGGCTATTATGACCTACTCAAAATCTAGAAACGTCATTTTTAAACCTCTCTTGCATTCCATATTCTACTTTCGTCCCAGATCAATAATGCCCTTCTATAGTAATTCCGATACATCACGCACCCTTTATCCCGACTTCCGTCAAAAACCACTGCACCGCAGATAGAAACCTGGTTTCACTTCACTAGGACCTTTCTCTCCCTCACCTCGTCTTTACCATCCTCTAACTGACCACAATCAGCCGTAAGAGCCATATCAAGATTCCAACGACTCGACATGAAAGTAGAATTACCGTGTTGCAGCGTTTGTTTTCTAAATTTCCACTCTCTATATTAGCTCTAGGTTACATCCCATCCATATAGGACACGAGCCGAGTGTTATATACTCCTTTTACACGAACTCTCTGCCGTCTGTAATAGCCAAGAGGGTCCAAGTATCGATTTCCGTTGATTATCATTGTGGAAATTGTACATATAAAATTTGCAGCATGAAATTACCTGACTCTAACCACGAACTGTTAACAGTTCCGAAAGAAGAGTGCGGCGACAATGATTGCGGGTTAAGCAGACCATCTAGAACCAAGGCTGGATCTAAAATAGCGGTGACTCCAACAGAACCAAAGTGCTGAACAACCCTTTTCAGTTCATGAAGGCTAATTAATCAGTATTTCAGGACTCTTCTCCTTTTATTTTAGCATTTATGACAAGCTGGAATAGATTGGCAGGAGGCTTATTATTAACAACAATGTCTACATTCGCCGTGAGACCCTAGTTGCAAGCTTAGGCTCATTCTACAATATCAAGATCAACTAGAAATACCACTTAGCACTCTTAGGATATAGCTCTATGTTTAAGGCTTTGTACAAGCTTGCTAATAATAAATGTAGAGACTTAACAAGAAACTTCTATATAATAGTAAACATCTATATAACAACTAACAGCTAGTTAGCCATTTCTAAAGGTAGATACGCTTTATCTGCTAGAGCGAGGTGAGTAGCCTTAGCCTTAGAAGTTATCATATAGCTCGTTAAGACTTAAGTTGTGATCTGTGTCTAGAGTTGTCCTAGAGAATTTGTTTACTATTCGGGCAGGCTTGAACTCCTTGGTCAAAGGAAAGCTGAGACCGCAACGAGACCGCATAAGCGAGCCTTTACAATACAGTAACCCTACCATATAAGACGCAGACTAAGAAGTAAAATATGAGAGCTTTGATATCAGGAATAACCTCACATCTGGCCAGGGCAGTTTCTCGAGGGGCCGGAAAAGTAGGTCAAAGATCCCCCACTCTTGGAGGGGTAAGCTTCGAAAGGGGGGCTTATCGCTATAGATAACGTAAGAACGTAGCCAACGCCTTGACTATAATTTACTTCACCTAGTTACCTACCTACTCACCTCTACAAACAAATAAAACAATCTTCACCTTTCTCGACAGACCTTTCCCTCCTTTATCTCCCAGAGAAACAGTTTACACGCAACAATGGCAGACGTAGCAACCATGCCAAGTACAACGCTCCCAGAGTCCCAATCCGACTCCCTCGCAGCAGCTTTAGAAGTCCAGAACTACCTCAAATCTCGCCTCACATCTAACCCCTCCACCACCAGCCCCTCCAAATGGGACATTCCCATCATCGACCTCACTCCGTCCTTCTCCGCCAACCTCTCAGACAGACAAGCCGTTGCGACCAAGATCCACGAAGCCTGCATCACCACCGGGTTCTTCTACATCACAAGCCACTCAATCCCTCAACCAACATGCGCCAACATGTTCAGCCTTGCCGAGCGCTTCTTCCATGGACTTAGTGCTGAATCGAAAGAGAAGATTCATATGAAGAATTCCACTCACTTTAGAGGCTGGGAGCCGGCGAGTTGGACGACGGTGAATGATTTAGGGGATGGAGGGGCAAAGGAAACAAAGGAGGGCTTCAATTGGGGGTATGAGGAGGGTTTGGATCCTAGCGGTGGTGATGGTAAGTATGTGGAGTTGGATGGAAGTAAAGATGGGAGTAAGAATCTGTGGCCTGAAGAATCGAAACTACCTGGCTTTTATAAAGGCATTGCTGAATATTACGGCCATGTAAGCTCACACACCTACCTATAGTTCTCTTTTTACCTTTGGGTGAAGTTCTTTGGTCAAATGGAAACTAATCATGTATAACAGGCACTCCAACTATCCCGACACCTCTTCCGCCTCTTCGCACTTTCCCTCTCCCTACCCGAAACCTACTTTGACAACCTTTGCACCCACCCCGGCGGCATCGCACGCCTGATAAACTACCCAGCCAAGAAGACCACCGAAGAAGAGATTGGTCTTGGAGCACATACCGACTACGAATGCTTCACGCTTCTCCTGCAAGACTCAACCCCAGGTCTCGAAATTCTTTCTCCAGATGACAAATGGATATCCGCAACGCCCGTTGAAGGAGGCATTGTGGTTAACGTGGGGGATTTCTTGATGAGATGGACGAATGGGAGGTACAAGAGTACAGTTCATAGGGTTGTGAATAGGACGGGAAATCAGAGGTATAGTGTTCCGTTCTTTTTTAGCATTAACTATGATGAGAAGGTTGAGACACTGCCGGGGTGTCTGGCTCAGGGGGAGACAAGTAAGTATCCCCCTATTACTGCTGGGAGATATGTGCTCGATCGGCTAGGCTTGACTGTTAAAACAGGGAAGTATTGAGCAGCAATATTATGAATAAGTTACCAGGGTATTGCCCGGAAGGTGTTCCACCAGTGTATCTATCTTCTGAGCCTCAAAACAGTAGTTGAGTAGCAAAATATACCCGTTCTTGTTGAGTCGAATAGTCATGCGACTCTGCATTCACCATCTCCACTGGCCATTCAGAAACGCACACAAACAAATGGCTCAGTTTTAACGTCTTAAGTCTGGACAGAATGCACCATGATACAGCATCCCACGTTTCTACTACCCTAATTGTTCTGTCGACAAAGGAGCACCAACCTCCTTGCGCTAGAAACTGAAAGTCTTGGATGTTCTCAAGCAGCTGCACTAGAGCCTTTTTGCACTGAAATGAAAGAGCCTTGAAACTTCTGAAGCACGCTGCACTTCCTTGTGGCAAGCGACTGCAAGTCTCAAAGTTTGAGCAGGAACAAGAAAAGAAACAACAACAATATCTGCAGGCTGAGATTTTGCATAACCTGAACGCTCCGATACCGATCCAGCTTGAAGCTATGAGCCTGTTGAGCATCACCCCAAAGGTGAAAGACTGAGCGCCTGTACTTATCTTCTCAGCCGTACTTAAATAAGCTCTTTCCACGACTCAGATACAACTCTTCCACATCAACCTCCGGTTCTGAGTTGATTCTTAAGCCAGACGATAACCAAGCCAGCAGACAAGTCAATTCCGAACCTCTACCTTCCTAAATTAGCGCCAAATCTGACCTCAAGCGTACAATTTCACCTCCTCACCTCGTAAACCCGAGTCTCCAACCTCACCTTTGCAATCGCCGGATATCAATCATGACTACTCAAATAGCACATATCCCTTGTGCTAATTTACAACAGATCGGCAGCAAAGAATCACAATGTCCCAAGCCAGCACTGAAAACCTGTCAAGGATGTTTCTTGGTCCAGGTCAGTTGTAACTTAACACTGCTGTTCCCCTGTCTTCGTCCGTCCCTGTTAACGTCGTTCTTCGAAATAGTACTGCAGTCGAGAGTGCCAGCAAGCTCATTGGAACCTCCACAAGCTTGATTGTAAGTCTCCTATGATGAAAGCATCGTGGAGACCTTTGTGGGAACGAGAAAACCGAGAACCCGCATTTGTTTCTAATGATAGCCTGTCCAATGGCCCATTTATGCCATCACATACCGTGTTTGGGCAGCTGAAATATCTGTGGGGAAACGTCCCAGCTGTTGATGTGGTTAAACACCTGCAAAATGAAGGTGACAATCTCCCAGAACAGCTCAATCTTCTATTTGCTGGTAAGTGTCTAGCCTTCCCCTTCCTATAAAGTGCTGACTCTTTTAAGCTTCTGGAGACATCCGGAATGTGGTAAAGTCACTTGTGGGATTGCCACAATCCTACACCGGACAATGTGAGGTTTTTATCAACGATATAGACTTCGATATTGTGGCACGCAACACGATCCTCCTTCTAACAGCCTTGCACTTCAGTCCTAGTGAGGCAGCTCCCATGATGCTGCACATATGGTATTCGGCCCTCATACCAGGGGAAATGTTCAGTGATCTCCAAGACAATATATTACCGCTTATCCAAGATGTGTGCACGAAGATCCGAGGAAAAGCAGCAATTTCTTTGCAAGCGAAAACTTGGAGCTACGGCTCGCGATCACTACGCCTGGTGCTGCAAAAGAATATGTGGGATCGTCTCCGGTTGTATCTCGAGCTTCCGGATGGTCTATCGACGTCTCAAGCTCAGAATATCATGCGGTCGATCACGTTGGCCCCGGAACGGAAAGACTTTTTTGAACGAGCACTTTACAACCGATCACCGCCAGCGCGCGTGTGCATCACCAAGTTCCGGACCGATGGAATCCTGCTCCCTTTTGGAAGGTCTCGCGCAGAGTTTGATACACCCAATCCGTGAGTCGACAATCTATAACTGCAATCATGCCATGTATCATCACTAATTATCAAGAAGGACACTATACCAAACAAAATATTGCTGGCCGTTGATGGACTCTGCTGATCCTCTCGAAGGCTGGCCACTCAAAGAGGTATGTCACAAGGCACCGCCTGCGAAGAACGACATCTACGGGAGCCTCTACATTTACCTCCAAGACATCCTGTCGGCATTTTGCAGCAAAACGGAGATACACAAAGTCTGCTTTCAACTTTTCCATGTTGACGCCCGGGAACTACCTGGCAGTCTCAAGGACCGTGCAGCGGGAAAGGGGTATTTCGATAGGATCGAGGTATGTCAATATCACGATTTGTGCTACATAGACGACTCAACTGATGATTTATAGGTCTCAAACATTGGAGACCGTAGCTATCTTGGGCCCCATATCACTCTCAAAACATTCGGACCAATGCTCAAATCCAAAAGCTCTAACCCTCACGCAACTCTTCTGGCACTATTTCTGAACGCCATCCACGAAGTTACTAAACCCTTAGATGAATTCAACTCAATGAGCACCGAGGGGTCTCGCTTGAGAAAATACATGTCACCAACCGCAATGATGGTTCAATGTCGCAAATTAACCGATGCGAACATGATAAAATTCATTGAAGCACGCAAGTATTTCCGAGACTACGATAAGTTGTTCAAGCGCTTCGTGGACGAATGTCATATTGGAAAGATAAGCACTGCTGCCGGGCTTAGGACCAAATTGAAGAATACAGTCGTTGACCCGTGGCCTTTGCGGCTTGGGGTTGATGCTTCGCAGGAGGAGTTTGAGGAGCTGAGTGCTTCGCCTCATACTGGATCGGAGAGGTATGTTGAGTGGGAGAGTACGACTTTGTAGCTTCTGATAGGATGGGGAACTGGGAGGAGCCATGTCATGTGTTTGGCTTTCAAAGAAGCCTTAGGATAGGAACTTGAATGCTCGTTCAGTACTCCTTTGGACAGACCTACAGAGAGGTCTATATTCTGGGTTCTTGACACTGTATGTAGTGCGTTAAAGAATGCAACACGCAATTTCTACACATTCCAGTGTTGCTCCACGTTAAACACTCAGCTGCGCAATAACAAGAGCAGTTAATTAACATGTCTCGGCATCAGTCTTTATGCAGCAGGAATTTCTCCATCAGATAAAGCCAGGCCTCGGCTAAGTAACAGCCGAGTCAAAAGGAGGGTGAAGCACGTGCTCGCTTACTGGCCTCAACTTCCTTACCTTCTCTTCCACTCCCTCACTCATTCCTCAACTCTTAGACCGAAAATTGCTTGTATTATTTCCCTCTAGCACCTAATACAAGCTCTCAATATCATCCGCATAAAGCTTACAAGTCAAACTCCTAACAATCGTCCCCTTCGCAGCCCTAATAAGCGGCCTCTTCGCATCCGCCACCAAAACCAACTCCCTCGCAACCCTCGCATGCTCAGGCACCATCTCATTAGCAGCCACAACATCAGGCCAAACAGCCTCAACAAGGTCCTCGTTCTCAACACTCGCATCCTTCGGTTCCAACAGGATCCCACATCTCGTGTGTCCGGCCCCAAACACTAAATTCCCTTTCAGAAGTGCGTGTCCCTGTAAGTGGGTCTCGATGTGGACGGGATTGACTTTCCACCCCGTGCTCATAATTAACTGATCGTCTAATCTGCCTTGGAAGTTCCACAGTGTCAATGATGAACCGTCGTCGGTCACTACAGAGACCTTTTTGCAGAGGTCTCTGGAGCGCCATTCTTTTAGGTCGGGGAAGAGTTCAAAGACGCTTTGGAAGTCGTAGGCGGGGTGGTCTTTGGGTACGCGAGGTGTAATGATTTCGTAGAGGTCTTCTTCTTCTTCCCCGTTGTTATTGTTGGGAGAGGAGGGGGCTCTGGAGACGAGTTCGACTTTGGGGCCGATGAGGGGGTGGAATTCGAGGTATTTCCAGTAATTGCGAGGTGGCAGTAGGAGCGGGTAGGCGCTTGTTTCTGTGGAGCCCATTATTTGCCAGAGGTGGGCTTTTGTGCGCTTTACTATGAAATCGCCGGTTGATTGAGCCAGGGGACCTGTATCATGTTAGTATTATATCATTATCATTAAAGAAGAACCTGTCATCAAGACAGGGAACAGACACATACCTCCAAACCAACAAACATGTTCCAACTGTTCCAAAAACGGCAACATCTCCTCCCCATAGTCCCCAAACACAACATCCGCCACCGCCGGCACCATCAACAACCCATGAAACCTCACCCGCCTAACCATATCACAGACAAGCTGTCCACTGGTAGGAATCTCCGGCGGACCCCGCACAATCGTAAAGCCCTCGAAAAAAACGATATTCGAGAAGGCGATCCCGGAAAGATGGAACATGGGCGAGCTAAGCAACACAACGCTGTCTTTTCGAATGAGATTCGTGTTGGCTGCGATTCGTCCTTTGATCTTGGGTGTGTATCTTTCGATGTCGGGCCGGTTAAGTACGATGTGGTTGAGGTAGATGGGTTTTGGTGCGCCTGTTGACCCGGACGTGTGAACGATCATCACAATATCATGTTTAGCCTCTTCCCATGTTTTCGTATACGCATAATTTTCCGCGGGTTCTCGCAGCATTTCTTCAACCGTAGGCACAAGGTATGTCTTCAACTCAGGTATAGCAGCCTCCAAAGCCTTTGCTTGACCTGCAAATTGCTCGACGGTAAATACCGCCTTGCATTTGGTGGCGTGCAGTAGAGATACCGTATTCTGCAACGCGTTGGAAGGTGCTGGTAATAGGAGCGGGTGGCCTGTCTTCATTGCTGCGTAATACATTGCCCAGTACCTAAAATCTTGGATTCCTATGAAGGCAATTGTTCCGCCTGTGTTGTCGTTGCCGCTTAGTGTTGCGTCGATCCAGTGGGCGGTGAAGTTTATGAAGTGTGCAACTTGGGCGTTTGTGAGTGTGAAGAAACCTTGGCTTATATCGGTTGACTTTGCTATCATGCCGACGATGTGGTCGGGGGTTTTGAGCGCTGCGGTGTCGATTACTTGGGGGAGTAGACGCTGCCCGTACTTGGTTCCATCTTCTGCGCATAGGTCTTTGGATGAAGTTTCGGAGTGGCTAGTTTGCGGGTTTGAACCCTCCAGCTCTACCATATTACCCATTGTCTCGAAGTCTTCTGAGGCAGGTTATCGTCTGGGAATCCTGTATGTGAGAGAGGTTTGTGAAGTTATTCTGGGGCATTGGATGTGTGCATGCCATGTATATATATCTGAGAATGTCTTTTGTAGAGTAGTTGTTTTGGAATACTTAGCGAGCAATTGCGTACAAGCCGGATATGAAGGATGTGTGAGATCGCCAAGTGCTTATCTGCTTAATTCTTATGTCAGACCAGCTGCTGCTTGACTGTTTGGACGATACTTACTTGCAATTGGCTAATTTATGCGACCTTGTTTCTTCGATACCTACGGAACCACGGACAAATAAGTTATCGTGGACTGCCTTTGCTGCGGTGCTTGATACTCTATACGAGTCACTATTATTTATTGGTGGCAGAACAATCTGTTACAATCCGATCGATTGATCACCTGGACACGGACTTTCCCCTTATGATGTTGACGATCTTCGGTCCTCGGTCTCGGTCTTTGGACGTCGTGTTTTAGGCTAGGTTTTCAACTCTCTGAGTTACGTTATAGTTGGCCTAGGTAACTCAGACAGTTCTAGTGGACTCAAAAGCCGACGTCAAAAAGCTTTGAGTTGTCGGTAGATGTGTAGTTCTGGGGGTGAAATACCGTCCTGCCGTTCTGCCGTCTTCCGGAAACCGAGGGATGATTACTTATTGGTAAGTTCCTAGAGAGTCGAGCCGAGAGAGCCTCGTTTGAAAATGTGAGCATCACAACAACCTCTCTTGTCTTTTTCGCATAAGTGAGTAAAGATGGCATTGTTTTGTTTAGTTGGAACAGGGTTTGTGAGCACAAAAACAGCTTCCTTGAGAAAATAAGAGCCATAGAACATGTATTAGCATTGCTACTGTAGCCTGACAGAAGAAACATTTGAGGCTTATAAGAAATTGACATGTCTCTCCCTGTGGACCATGTGTTGACAGCAAGCCCCAGTCGATATTCGATATAATGCCTTTTCTTTTTGGGGGATTGGGTGGGGGTCACACTGTTTGCCTATCGCTACCACTCCATCAGATGCAAGATCTACTTGCCATGGTTTAATTTGAGACTTTTGTGGCCTAAAGCAATTCGTGACTTCTTCGACTTCGAAGTGAGGTTAGAATATCGTCATTAGTCACTACTCTACGGCTTGTTTCCACGAAGCGAATTACAAAATATACCTGAATCCCTTGTTATCAATCTCAGTCATGTCAAGCATACCCTTCTCGATGGCTTCGCGCTCTTCCTCCTCACTTAACTCGCCTCGCGCTGCAACGTCAGCATCTCTCTTTTTGTTCGAGCTCCACATATAAAAGTACAGCACTACAACCATGGCAAGCTTGACGCTATACCCGACAAGCATTGCAATATAAGCGCTATGGTAACCGGCTACAGGGTTAAGTTAGTTGTATGTTCGGGATCTGGATGCTATTGGATGGACTTACGAGCCTCACTGGCAATAAAGGTTTGAGGACCGATGCTGATGAGATATTAGGTACGGTTAACACTAGCGCGGAGAAGAGACTTACATATTACCGACGCAATAGCCGGTGAAGAGTACAGCACCTGTTAATTGCTTCTTGGTGTAGCCAGCAATATTTGAAGACACCATTGTCAAACTCATACTAAACCCGAGACCTTGGAAGTAGCAAAGCCAGAGTGCCACAAGACGCCCCCACTATTCATATCAGCTCAGTCTCCATACAGGAGGAATGCGCGATAAAGACGTACCTTGTTATCTGCGGGTAGTCCAACTAAAAGACCTGCACCAAGAATACAAACTGTATTGGCAAAACACATAGTTGCACAACGACTATTGTTTGGGAATTTGGTACAAACGAACCCGCCAGCTAATAATGCAACAGCCTGAACAGCACCGCCTGGGATCTGCATGTACTGAGTCCCCAAAGTATCAAAACCAAAGGTTCCGATAATGATACTTGTAAAGCTGGTTAGTGCTGAGTTTGGAACCTGTGCCCCTGTGGCCATCACAAACAGAATCCAGGTCTTCGGATCACGCAGGGTTTGCCAAGCTTGGTATGTCTGGAAGTGATGGTTCTTGACACCCTGTCGGTTGCGTGAGACTCGGTGAACTGCAATCTCACGCTCGCGCGGAGTGAGGAATTTGGCTGTCGAGGGCAGATCTGGCAGAACAAAGAGTGAAACGATACCCCAGGCAATTGAAATTGAGCCGAAGATAATAAAGACATACTGCCACTTCTGTAGCCCTGTATCAATGTGTCCAACTGCGTAACCGATGAGACCACCAAACATCGTCGCAATACCGTTTGTACAATAGTAAATTTCGAGGCGAAGAGGCTGCTCAGCAGATGTGTACCACATTGCTGTAAGTGAGCACTGTTAGCAAATCTTCCGATTTGAAAGGAACTTTGACTAAGAACTTACACATCATAAGCACGAAGCCGGGATTGACAGTCGCCTCAAGAGAGCCGAGCAGGAACCGATTTGCTGCAATTCCAGCGAAGGAGGAGCATGCTGGTGTACATATGAGAACAATCCCCCAGGCTATTGTCACAAGAGACAAGAATCGGCCAATGGGCAACCGCTGCAGGAAATACCCGGAGGGAAACTGAAAGACAAGATATCCAAAGTAGAAGATAGTCGCTAAATGAGAAGTCAGGGAAGTTTCCTTAGTCAGTCATGCAAGAGAAACTAACCGAGCCATGAATAATCCTGCCCTTTCAGATGAGTTCCCTTCTGCAAGCCATAGACGCTGGAAAAGTTGATTGAGTTCTTGTCGAGATACTGAAGCATGTATGTTACAAAGAGAATGGGTACAATCCGGTAGTCAATCTTTCGCAGGACTCTCTTGAGCTCTGCCACATCAACGTCGAGATCTCTGGCATGCTTGTATACATCATAGCTGTCATCGAGGTGCTTAGAACTAGCAGGTGCAATGTCTGGTGCAACAGGGCCAGGCACCTGTGGGCTAGAACCAATTGGCTTTTCTGGATCGAGGGAAGCCATGTTAGAAGTAGATGTAGACTTGTTGTTCGAGAGATGCGATCGGCGACCAAGTCAGATTTCTTAAAGGGAAAAGGGGGCCAGACTAAGGTATGTAAATAAGGCTACTGATGAAATGACGAAGCAGGCGGGGGACTTTCCTTTCCTCATGGTGGACTACCACCATGTCGAGGATCATAGCTCACCCACCTGCACAGAACCATTTAAAGAACCACTTAGAGAACAGTTGGCCGGCGCTTTGCCTCGTGGCCACCAACCAGAGTCGTGATATTTTGGAGATAATTGGCAACTAAGACCAAAAGCTGGCCTGACTACGGCATCTCTATCTTCATCTCTTGCTTCCACTAGGGATGCTGGCAAGACGGCATGGTCGCTTCGCAGGGTGTCATTGGAGCGGAGTTGGGATGTGGTGGATGTTCAGGGAATGTTTCCAATTCGAGCAATCACGACATTTTGGTACAGTTGTCGCAATACTGTCGATACCTAGCTTTGGACATCTCGTCTCGTCTTATCACCGAGCCATGTTCCATCGGTTGGAGGCGGAGACTGACCGACGAGGGAACGAATCGTGCTATTGTACTTTCGTGTACTGAAAGAGCGAGCGAGAATAGGTTGTACTGTATACCTAGGTACGAGTACTCCGGGAGATCGAAGGAAGATGAGGACATACGGCTAGTAAAATCCGGGGTAATCATCGGTGCCTTGAATTCCAGGACGCTCAATAATCTCCGAAGCATCACCATTCCATTCTTTTCTATACTTGACCAACTACCATACCAGCGCATATGCGACACCCACACTGTTATCGGCATCAAGGGAGATCGCAAAGTACACTCTTGCTAGAGTCAATTGCCTGGGCTGCGGACAGCGAATCAGGGTAACCCCACGCAACAACTGAAGAACAAGCCATACAGAAAAGCTGAGCCTCCTTCTACCTGCCATCCTGTTTCCCCTTTGCATTCTCTTCCAACCCCTGCTAAACATACGACGTCGAGTGGCACATATGTACAGTCCAAATTCGAACAAAGAGCCGTGGATTGGCAACCGCCTTCCATGGAACTTTCCTCAATTTGTTTTCTGGAGCGGCCTTCAGCGACAACGAAGTACGTGGAAGACGTATGCTTACCTGGACGATATCAAACCGCTTCTATACCTTTTCTCAAGCCTACATGTATCCTGAGTGGCAGTCCCCACCAGCTGCGTATTGAGGAGACGCCGGGGCAATGGTGGTAAGGCTCAATGTGCTTTCAAGGACTACTCCCGCAGAGCAACAGGAAACCACAAGTTGTCAAGAGCTTTCGAGTGGAGACACCAATGCAACAAGATTCTACCAGACTGCGGCGAAGGACTTATACTGACTTTAGGGTCGAAACTGGGCTACATCAGAGGATGTATAGTCTCGATTGTCGATTGTTGAAAGTGGTGGGATGCAATAGGTTCTTGGAGAATATCATGTCGTCATATTGAGGATGGATGGGATACAAGAGATTTGCTCTTGAGCCATACAAGGAGGAAACGTTCAGAGGTTGCCAGATGTTTGCACAATTCAATTTGGGGTCATATCGGGCGTCTTCAGCTTTCAGAGGCACGAAGATCAAGATGAAAATTCCAAATGAGGATGGCTACGAGGACGACGAGCACGAAGTCCCATCCCTGAAGCCTTCTTTCTTGGAACGGCAATCAGTCCACCGTCTGAACATCCAATTTAGTTAACGATGGTGTGGTGAGGAGCGAGGCGAAAGAGAATTGCACTTAAACCCGACGATCAACCACTCATGATGTCCTTCAGCGGACCGAAAGGCACACGTTGAAGGGCTGACTTGATGCAATTATTATTGGGGGAGAGTGGCAAGCATAGATGAGGCAAAATCTGCTTATCAAAGTGCTAGAGTCGACCATCAGGGACATCATTCGCTGGAGAAACCGTCAGTTGGGAGCGGCAAATACCATCCAAGCAATACAAAGAACGCCAAAGAGACATTCTATTTCATCCATCATGCTAAAAGCCCACAGGAAATTCTTGAACACCTCTCTGACCCAACCTCCGGATCCTCCGTACACGTACACCTCGAACCTTATGATCCTTTTGTACCAGCCTCCCAAACTGTCAACTTGGTATCCCTGATGATCAGACAGTTTTAGACATCATTATGATCGACCTCGACTTGACGATCTACAATTCGGAGGTTCGTTCGAACCTTGAGGAGTCACGCACATCATTTTAGGGATCGATACGCGACGCATTATTGGAAAGCTCTTTGGACTATTTGGCACTGTTTAGAAATGTCCTCAAGATGTATGATCTACTGCCACGTGATCCTTACTCTGCAAATCTACGAGACGTGCAATTTTTCAGCTGTTCAGGCGCAAGTTGTGGCCAGAAGCATCTTTGGTCATCAACTCAAATTTCTTTCTTTTTCGACGTGGAATTCTTGCGCTGAGATATTCAGTCGAGTTTACAGATGCAGAATTGTGGTGTAGATTCTTGTTTCTGGGGTTTGCAGTTCTGAATTTCTGGACACCAGTTAAGGTTTGTTTCCCAAATCAACACATATATACCAGACAACATTAAGTATCCGTCAACCCCACATTCGACGTAGACGACCTGTCTATAGCCAGGGTTGCACACATCAAACAGAACAAAAAGGTATGGTCATTTTATTGAGTTCTAGGGGAGAGAGCCGATTGTTCAGATAAGACCCCCAGCCTATTTAAACACTTGATTCAATTGAGGCTCAGAGGGTGACACAAATCCAACTATCCAAGACTGGTGAGGCGCGCGGCTACATATGTGGTAATGACAAGCTGGGGGCACCACAGCGAGGTCGATCAAGCCATGGCCAGTGACTCTAGCTTGTGTGGAAAAGAAAGAGAAGTACAATACTGTACGAGCACCGTACGGCTTCCGAACGCAAGCGTTAGCCCTCCGTTGAGCTCCGTAGGATTCGATCATGTGATCATAGCTGGTGGTTGGCACGAGCACGAGCCTCCCCCACACTGTTTCAAAAGATGGAACAACTTTCCCCTTCACGCATCACCTTGTTACTTACTGTAGCTCTTGGTCTTGGTCTTGTTCTTTCCACGAGCGGTACTGCTTGTGGTCTTTTGCTACTTCTCCCATCTGTACCTGTTGATACGCTTAATACGCAACATCAGAACTACTGATGAAAGCAAATGAAACGTGGGCATCAACTTCCATTGACCACAGTTGTTGGCGAATGGAATGCTACTGTACTCTAGCTGGGGATCGGCAAGGTTCTGGCAAGGACAGTACCGGAAGAGCATGGAGCCCGGCGTCTGGGCCAGCCAGAAGTAATATCTTGAAACCTCATTTGCAACCTTCCACAACCTTATTTCTGGGCAACTGGATTTAAGAAGATGATTTGTGGTTAAGGCAAGCACAGCCCTGTAAATTGTCATCAGTGTCCGATCTTCAGGGCTAAATCAAGGCCCGGAGGCATGAACCCACGCAATAGACAGCTATCAGATTACTTTTCTTGCAACCTTAGTTTCTGCTTCCTCGATTTCTTGCAAGGAAAACAGTCTGAGGCATACTACTCGGAATTGCTTCAGCGATCAGATGGCTCTGTCCGAATACGAGTTTGCCATCAAGACGTTCGAGGAATTTGCCCGTGCGAAAGGGGCCATCATGGCTACTACACACGCTACAGCACTGTACAAGGCTTTCAGTCAAGGCCTGCGTAGCATTCTACGTAGCTCAGATTGCCACATGCATCGTGGGCAACAACTTTATTTTGGGCGATCGCACTCAGAGTCTAGTGTCATGGCATGTTATTTTCGGGGTTTTATGATCGCAGATCTATTGTCCTGTATGGTCGGTCAGTAAGTGACGCGTGCGCTGCAGCATGACCCGTGTATTAAGCCGTATGCCCGTATATTCCTTGTCCAAAGTGCAAACAATGTTTCCTGCGGAGTTGCTGTCGACAACGGAGGCCGCAAGTACGAGGCTCTCCCTGTACCAACTTCCAGTTAAGGTTCGGATGAAGTTGATACTCCAGCCTCGTTTCAGCCAGGGATGCTGAAGTTTGCCAAAGCAAGCGCCACACTGTATCTTGAACTTTCTGTACAAAATGCATCCCATCGCGACTCTTTTCTCATGATGCTATCAGGGGCCAATACTTGAACGACTGGATTTCGACTACCTTTCGTTTCCTCACCCTCCTCGCCACGAATCACGACTCATTTCTCACCATGGGGAAGATTAGTGACAAAATCTCCAGTATCAAGCAGGGTCTTGTTACTGACGCGAACTTCAGCCGTGCTGGACGGGGTATTGTTCGCGGTGCGAAGGCTCTGCCATCAGCGTCAGGGAGATATTTGATTCAGAAGGTCCCGGTGGTTCAGTGGATCCCGAAGTACTCGCCACAATGGATTATCAACGACTTCATAGCGGGTGTGACGGTTGGAATAGTTCTTATCCCGCAATCACTTGCGTTTTCGTTGGCTGCTGGCGCACCACTGACGTCCGGCCTCATCGCGAACATCTTGCCCCCAGTGATATATACTTTCATGGGCACCTCAAAAGGTATGGTCTTCTCCAATCAGCCATACATTCTGCTGACACCCCTTAATAGATATTAGCACTGGGCCTACAGCAATTACAGGATTCTTGACCAGCTCAATCGTTGCGCGTCTGGCGGCGAAAAACGTGCCAGCAGTTATTGTGGTCCCAACGGTAGCTTTCGGTACTGGCATGCTCTCTCTCGTCTTTGGGATGTTGAGGCTCGGCTTCATCTTGGACTTTGTTTCGGTTCCTGTTCTTGATGGCTTCATGATGGGTCAATGTTTGGTGGCTCTCTTCCAGCAGATTCCACTGATCTTAGGAGAACAGGGCGTGAGTCCGGTCTTCACGCAGGGGTCGATGGAAGTCGTCACGAAGATATTAACCTCGCAACCACTTACATTAGCCATCGGACTCCCAGCGGTGGCCTTCCTTCTTCTGTTGCAATTTCTCGGCAAACGATTCGGTCCTAGATACGCTGTGGTCCAGACCATTGCGTACATGAGGAGTGTCATTGTTCTTATTGGCTTCACCGTCATCAGCTATTTTGTCAACAAGGACCGAGAGAGGCCCGTCTGGGCGATCATTGGAGATGTTCCTAAGGTCTCCATCAAGCCTTCAGCTCCCATTGCTTCCCTTCTTATGCCCCTCCTCTTTCTCATCGCTCCGGTTTTCCTTTCCACAGCTCTGGAACATCTCGCTTTAGCCAGAGTTTTTGGCCGCATCAATGGTTACAAGATTGATGCCAGCCAGGAATTGGTTTATCTCGGAGTGGCTAACATGGCCAATGGAGTTATGGGAGGTATGGCAGTTGGAGGCAACATTTCGCGATCGGCCGTAAACAATTCATCTGGAGTCAAGACACCACTGGGGGGTTTGTTCACGTAAGATATATGGTCTATATCCTGGAATTACCACTAACTCACCACCAGCTCCTTGTTCATGTTACTCGCCATCAATGTACTGAACACTGTCTTGGCCTTCATGCCTACAGCGACTCTTGCAGCAGTGCTACTGGTAGCAATCCTCCAAGTCAACCCTCCTCAAGCTACGCTCGGCAAATACTGGAAGATGTCCTTTGTGGATTTCGTTGCCATGTTCATCTCCTTCAACTTCGCTATCGTGGCAACAGCCGAAGTCGGCGTCGCTGCCGCAGTTGTTTTTAACCTTTTCTATGTCCTCTTCCGCATCATGTTCTCACATCCCAAACCCATCAGCAAGCTCGACCTCGACCATACCTATGGACCTGATCCTTCCCCTCTCTTACAACCCAACCATATTCCCTCAGAGATGCAAATCATGACTCTATCCCAACACCTCTTGTTTCTCAACGCCAACCGCATGAAGCGTAGCATCATGGACCAAGTCCAGACAAATTTCAGCGGTGTCCCCAACGACCGCAAGGCCTCCGACAGAGTCTGGAGCGATGTCCGCGAGAAAGAAATCCTCAGCATGCGCCGCAAAGCGGATTTCGTGACCCTTACGAAATTCATCCCTCATATCCGCGTCCTCATCCTCGATTTCACACATACAACCTATATCGACTCCTCCGGCATAATAATGCTCGAAGAACTTAAAAGCGAACTCCAAACCTGGGCCGGTGAAGATTTCGAACTCCGCTTCGTCGGTCTCTGCCCCGATGTGCTTACGCGGTTCAAGCGTAGCAAGTGGCAGCTTGTCGATTGCGACACTGCTATCCAGGGCGTGACCAAAGAGAATGACATCTATTTCGAGCTGCTCAAGCCGGCCATCGAGGCCATGCCAAGACGTATCAAGGAGGACGAGGAGTTGGACTTTGGACTCAGCAAACCCTTGACTAACAATAGCATGGTGGATTATCAGGGCGATTGGAAATATGATGAACAGCAGAAGCAGCCTGTGATTACTACCAGTGTTTATACGAAGAATGGGAGGGCGTATAATCGCAATAGCGATTAGAGGGGCATAGGCATGTTTCCTTTCTGTATGATAGCAGCGTCTGGACGGGTTTCGTTTATATTTGCTTTCTGGTTTCCCTTTGTCTTTTGGGTTTTGGGTCTTTAAGCGCTGCAGCATTCTTGATATTCTGACATCTTGGGGTGGGATTGGACCTGGGGCTTGGAAATTGCGAGGGTTAGTGGTTTGGTCTGGTTTGGCTTGGTTCGGTCATGAAATAGATTTGGGCATTTGCAGGGGCATTACTATTGTCTTTATCTTCCTTTTTTTTTTAGCTTGTGAGCGATGAAACCGGACTGGGCTGCTAGACAGTTTTCAGCTTAATGTGATATCTGAATACCTATGATTAAGTGCCTAATGTATCCACTCGTTAAGTTATTGATTGGGTTTTACTTACCTTTGAACATGTTGTCACATGATAGATTTAGATGATTAGGATTGAGGTTGTTTATGTCTATAGGCTACTCTTACTTAGCTTATATATAGTGTTACTTTTAGTAGAAGATACTTTTATTATTTAGCTTATATGTTTAAGTACTTAACTAGTCTAGCGAGGTAAGACTAAAAGAAACCTAGGTTAGAGAGGTATAGTGAATATGATTGCAGTCTATAGAAGAGGCTGTGTATATATACTGATAGGGGGGGCGGCCTTAGAAGGAGTACGTAATTGAAGGATCTCAAGGATTAAAGGATCAAGGTGGTTTACTCAAATATAAGACGTTGACTCAGATGTAAGGTAAAAATAGAAGATATAAGTCTAATGCTATAGAGCACGTGATCTTAGTTCAACAGATACTTACCACTGTTCTTGCTCGACTTTTAAGGTAAGATTCACCCTCCTTTTCATACCTGAGGTGTAAGTGAACACTACTCAGAATTACCGAATGTGATCAATCATCCTTCTCATTAAACCACAGCGCATCTTCGTGTTTCATTTAGTCCCTAGTTTTCCAAACCAGAGCGACTTACGCGAGATTGCTTCCGTCGCTTATTAACTTAAATCCATCTATCACAATTCGCGGAAGATTTGCGGGGTAATGCCTGCATACTGTACAGTACGATCGTACCTGTTTTTAGCTGGATATGCAAGTATTTTAGTGTTCATCTTATTCCCCCGCACAAAGGTTCAAGTATCAGGCACTATCCTTTTCCATAACAAAGCATATGACCCTCTCTTCCCCTGAGAGCTTGTGGCTTTACTTGAACTCATTCGTGGGTTATCTATACCTTAGAGTTACTTACCTAAATTTAATCCGGCAACCACCAAAACTTGAACTTTTGACAAGCGCTAGCTGCAATGAAACGGAACATCTCCTTGCTACATTCCTGTAATCGTCAGTGAATCCCTACCTTATCTTTTGAAATAATACAGTATAAGAAGCTTCAAGGCGCCAAAGCTTAAGTTTGACGAGCGTCAAGCGATGAACCATTCAATATTTAGCTATATTTAATGCCAGGAAAATGAAGTTTCACCTCTCTACGGTGTTTATTCAGTCCCTGCTCTTAATATTTGCAAAAGCCGAGCCATCTCCAACTCCCGTTGAACACCCGCTAGGCACCGTCTCCCTTGCAAAGCGAGCGACCTGTACGCCAACCTCGGCAAATGACAGCAGCAAAGACGATGTGCCCGCAATCGAAGCAGCGATCAGCTCCTGTGGAAGCGGTGGTACAATCGTGTTTCCAGCAGGCATCACCTACTCAATCCTCTCCACACTTTCCTTCACCGGATGCATAGGCTGCACCATCAACATAGAAGGAACGCTAAAAGCCTCCGATGACCTCGACTACTGGGAAGGCAAAACAGCTATTCTCTACATGTCGGGCATCCAAGGCGCTACAATCCAATCTCTGACCGGGACAGGAGTCATTGACGGCAATGGGCAAGCAGCCTACGATTACTTCGCAACAAACACTAGCTATGCACGTCCAACACTCCATTATATCACAGGAGCATCTTCGAACATCAACATCAAGAACCTCAAGGTCAAAAACCCACCAAATGTATTCTTTAGCGTAACTGGGGCTTCGACAAATGTCAACTATGCTAGCTTAACTATGACAGCAGCCTCGAAATCAACAACTGCACCTAAGAACACAGATGGCTTCGACATCGGCACCAGCACATATGTAACACTAAAGGACATAACAGTCTCCAACCAAGATGACTGCGTAGCCTTCAAATCCGGTGCCAACTACGTAACTGTCGACACAATAACGTGCACCGGATCCCACGGTCTCTCAGTTGGTTCTCTCGGAAGTAGCGCCGGGGTAACAGACACTGTAAAGAATATCTACGTAACAACAGCCACAATGATCGACTCCACCAAAGCTGTAGGCATCAAGCTCTACCCAGCCGGTTCAGCGCACGGCACCGCAGTTGTCAGCAACGTAACCTGGGATGGAGTTACAGTACAAAATTGCGACTACGCTGCTCAGATCCAGAGTTGTTATGGAGAGACTGCGACTTATTGTGCTAGTTCTCCAAGCACGGCGTCGGTGACAAGTACTTACTTTACGAATTTTAAGGGCACAACTAGTGGGAAGTATGACCCCGTTGTTGCGAATCTGGATTGTCCTGCTGCTGGGACTTGTGATCTTTACGTTGAGGCTTGGAGTGTGGTTCCGTTGAGTGGGGCGGTGGCTGAGTTTTTGTGTGCTGATGTTGATGATGAGACGGGACTTACTTGTAGTGATGGTGCTTCGGGTTAGTTATGGTCGGTGTTGTTGAAGTGGTTGATTGTGTTGGAGGTACTTACTTGTTGCTATGATGAAGCCTTCTGCGAATGTCTAGATCTTGACTAGCAAGCACAGCCTCCGCTGTACTTTCTTCCCTTAGGTCTTACATAGGACTAGGAACAGGCTAGAGTACCACCGAGTACCTTAAGTAACTCCTTTAGCTTTGATCACCGGAAATTTGAGGGCTGTCAAGTACCTCACTGCGTTCAAGAGACATTATATACGTTTTTTTGTGGAGTATAACGGCGTCTTATAAGTTTGTTCGCAACCCGAGAGGCTATCTGGTGACTGTTAAGCCTTCTGGCTCATGTCAAGATTGGTGTTCCTGTTAACCTTTATTGATGTGGTTCGAATGAAAATGCTAAGATACCGGGGAATTCCACAAGATTCAACGGAAGAGGCCGGCGTAGAAGCCGTCTTAGTCTTGATTTAAGTTATACAAGGTATATGATAGATTTCAGCATTGTAAAGCAAGGACGGTGCAGCAAGTGTCGTTATAAAAAGGTTTAGGGCTAGGACATAGTATCTGTGGGGTTTAATAGCTAAGAGTGCGCCAAGACGGGGAAGTGAAGACTCGTGCTAAGCTATGCCTTTCTAGACTCAAGGCGAGACTAAGTCAGTGAGTTACCTTTTTGAAATTATTGATTTCCATCAGTGCAGACTTTTAACTACACATCAGCGCGGGATAACTTACTTAGTGTCCGTTCGGGGAGACGGAAACCCAAGCCACGAAGTAAGCTTCTTTAAAGTTTGGGGAGAAGTCCAAGAGGAAAGTGAATCTTGGAGAATCGATCAAGCTAGGGTTCCAGGAAGATATATTTACAAGGTTTTGAGAAGGTAAGCATAGGGCATAGTAACTTTACCCATAACGTCTTCGGGAAGTTTCTACGATTCTAGGCCCAGGGTTAAGATTAATAATTACGGTCGCTTACTAGTTGTAAACACGCCCGCAAGTCACGTATGTGTTAGCTTCTCGAGGGGTGGTTATTACTTAACGTATATATCTAAAATAGAGAGGACTTATACAAGAAGCAACAAAGTAAACAGTATAAAGCAATCAAATTTGTTAGAGAACAAATGGTATTTAGGACGAGTCAAGACTAAACCCCTCTGTTACATATCTCCGTGAATCTGGTCGCAGTTCTAAAACCCGTGGACAATTACAACACAAAGCTCGGTTGTCCCTTCAAGAAAGGACTTTGGAATTTTAATGATACTCACAATAAGTTTCATTCCGACTCTCGACTTGGTTGTTGCATTCCAAGGGACTGTCTTTTTCATTGGTTTGAGCTAAGCGACGGTCCATCGAGTCCCTCCCAGATTTCTGCTCGCTAATCTTCTTCCAATTTTTACATTATAATCTCTCGAGGCACCTTTTGGCATCTCTCAAAATATCAGGGCATTAAAAAACCACAGCTTTTCAAATCCTTACTATTTTATCGAAGGCTTTTACTTCCATGCATATAACGTTTACTAGGCAAGGAGGTGCGCGCATTTCGGAACATCACAACGTAAAAGCCAGAGAGATTTCTAATGGTAGTTGGGCTAAATTAAACTCGAAATAAATATTCTGAGTTGTTTTAGGTGTTGTTGCTCTTCCACTTTGTTGTGCCATTGATTTTATCTCTAGTCAGATTTCCTTTTCCTTTTTGCTTTTGCATTACTCTACTGTACGCACGACGTTTTGCTTTTGCAAAAGAAAAGAATAACGCAGCCCTAGGCTATCGTTCCGATCCTGCAACACAACCTGCAACTAAATTTCAAGAGGCAACATGGCTCTGTATTGCTTTTGGCCTGCTTTTTGTAAGGCTGGGTCCATTGCCACGCTTTGCTTTGCTGTCGCGATTTCTCGCATGTCATACCGACACATGTCGATCTATTTGCAATATCAGTTGATTGCTCGATTAAACTTCATTCCAAAAGGATACTTTACGCAGATCTATTGTCATGAATGTACGGATACGTCAACAGTCGGGACCAGCAAGGTAGTCTTCCCTTTCACTAATTATTCGTTATTCTCCCTACACACCGACATAGTTCGTGTCAAAATTCTGTGACATGTGACATGTGCTGGCCCAGTATAAGATAGAGGGTACTCCATCAGTACAGCAGAAGCTAATTAGTCGAGAGAACAGGTACTTGCGCATTTCTTGAAGTTCAATAAAAGCAACGGTATTGCGGTATTTCGCCGTCCCATTTCCCAAATCGTCTCGCGTGCTACAGATCTCGATCTGGCGCGATGTATATACATAAAAAATCCATTTGGTACTTTGTAGATTGTCCCAGAATATATCCTCGATACACGAAGTAATTTATGAGGGCCCAAATATTTTTGACAGCTCGAAGATCCACAACAAGCTCCAACATCGACGAGTTGGGAGGCCAGGGAGGGTTGATGAATTAAGATGCGTCGTTTCTTTTGTCTCCTTTGCAATGTTCTGGATTTTTTCGAGATACACTCAGGATTAATTTAATCTCCTCGAGTTAGGCTTCTTTTTTGGCACAACGTACAAATACCTCAACCACCTTTCCCTTCTTCAAACCCAGCTCATCATCCACCTCCTTCGCTAGAATCTCTCACTCTTTTTTTCTCTCCCCGTACTTTCTTCGGCTGGCTGTAGTTGTCAAAGTTTTCAAGAATCTGGCCCGAAGACGTTGCCAAAGAACTCGCCACCTCCCCACAAGATACCTCAGACCTGTCATTCACAGGCCTCGATATTTCAGCGCAGCTCTTCTCCCAAACCCCTCGAGACTGAACACTGAGAAGGGAGACGTTGACATGAGTTTCGTACTGCACGATATAACTCGACCTTTTCCAACACAATACCAATAACCGAGGAGAATAATCGGCATGAGGTGCGGAATCTAGTACTCTACAGCTTGCAAGTAAGTCTTTCCTATTCCCCTTCTTTAATTATTCTCCAAATGGGCTTGGGAGCGTGGAGGATAGGAACGATTCTTTAGGGATGGTGGAGTATAAGGAGTATTTGAAGGAGGGAGCTGCTTTTTGGTTGGTTGTTGAGGACTGTGATTGTCAGGAAGGAGGGAGGAAGTCGAGAGTGGAAAGGATGGCGGGAGCATTTTTAACATCACGGTGAAGATTCAGGAATTGTTCTATCGAAGATAGGTCCTGTTTAGAAAGGTGACTGTTTGCTAGACAACGTTAGCCTTGAAATTCTTCAAGATATACCCATTTGAATCTATTCCTTATCAAAATGCCCTTATTCTTATAAACACAATAAGTTAAACCTATTAAATATTCACCTATCAATACTAGCATTTTGAGAACAGATAATGCGTTATTGGTTCACAATTAATCATCTACATAACCATGCTACCAGCCCCTAGAATTCACACAAAGCAGTCTACATGCCCTCTTACACTTTTATAAGGTATATTAGAGCCCTGTACATCAACCTAAAGCTCTGCAATAAAGTATGACTTCCCCTTGATCCCTATGAGGGAGATAGAGGTTTAAGCATACTTTACATCTAGAAAGTAAGCTGCACCAAACTCTAATAACAAACACTAACTTCCACAAAGAGCAAATACATCAAGTATAAAAAGAATCTACCATCTCTTTAGTTTCCTATCTTTGCTTATACTTTAACCAACGTAAGAAACCTAACCAATACTATCAAGTAAATAATATTAACAACTTCCTTCTTAACTCCAACTCGGAAAGCAGCAATGTTATAAAACATCAAGTTAAACTCTAGTTTTCTATTACAGTATCCTTCTTTATACTCACCTGTCTCCTATAACACTTCAAAATCAACAACAACTGAAAGAATAAACAATCTGTAATCTCTAAGTACCACGGAATTCTTCATATCCCAGGCGTGGATATTCTTTAGTAGGACAATTAACACCAGATACACACAATTCAAGGCATCAGAATCGATCCAATGCATATTTATCAATCTTCTTCTAAATCCTTCACCACCAGAAAACCGCATATCTCCTCCTCTTCACATCCTTAGAACATTCCCGATGACGAAAACCACGAACCGCCTTACCTACTACCCCTTACATGATGACCCCTCCCTCCCACGCCTTCACTTCTCTCTTCAAATGCGCATCTCTACCACCGTCCTCCTCCAGATCTCTACCCCGAATCTCTCTCCTCTCCACCTACATCCACCCACAATAAATCAAATCAAATCAAATCAAATCAAATCAAATGACAACAACACAACACAACTCAGAAACCAACACCGCCCAAGAAACAAAAACACAAACAAGACTTTCCGTCCCATCGAGTCCCTTCCCTCCCGTACCTCATCCTCGTTCGAGTCGGTCACACACAACTTCCTCTGTACCACCAACAAGCAGCCTCATCCCGCATATCACGTCGTACAGAAGTCACCTCCTCGCCTGCTCGCCTCACGTCGACTCAGATCGCACCAAACACAAGCCACCTACTTACTTATTCGGTCTGGGTCTCTCTCTGTGTCTTGCTCCGTCTTAGGAACTCATCTCATACCTACCATAACTGATATCTAGTTACCTATATGATTCCACATCCAACAGCGGTATCGACAACGGCAACGGCAATGGCGTCAACAAACAACAAACGGGACCGGTATCAGTTGAGGAAAAAGACGGAAAGATAGATATTATGATTCACATGTGGCACAACGCAACGCAACGCAATGCAATGCTAAGGTTATGGATGATGGATGGATGGATGGATGGAGAGGGAATGGTGCATTAGGCTGATGATAAGAAGATAGGGTAGGCTATGATGTGATGTAATGTGATGTGATACAGCACAACACAGAACTGGAGAACTTTGCGTGGGAAGAGGACAGGAGAGGAAGAGTGACAGTCGCTTCCCTTCTCTTGACTTCACTGCGCATCTCCCATCTCCCATTTTTCTTCTTCCCTCTCTCATCCTCTCACCTCCCATCATCTCTCGGACTCCAACACGTTGCTTACCCTCATCCATCTAAACCAGATTACAGCCCCGCGATTCAGCACGCTACGCATCGGGAACCTACATAGCATAGCATATCACCTACCTACCTACCTACCATCCAGTCCCATTCCCAGTCATTCCCAGTCTCAGTCTCAAACCCAGTGGCTGGAACTTGGAAACGGCTCATCGCATAGCATACCCAGAGTAGGGCGTCCCCAAAATCCGTTACTCAACATCTTGACAACGCTTCGCTACGTTTCGATACGTCAACCTATCCATCACTTTTAAATCTGTACCAGTCGCTTCAATGCAAAATAAAGGAAAGGCGTGGACCAAAAACGTTCTCAACTGCATAATCCAGCCTTCAGATAATGGGAGCATTTACGACGCACGCTCGCTCATATAACGATGACATAATCATGGTACTTCCGTTAATAGCAGAACTTTGCATTTGGGGCGAGAGAGTTTTAGAGAGAAAAAAAAGGGTTGGCGACAATGGAGACGACGAGTAAGGAGAAGGCTCTGCCGAGAAGGCGGTGAACGAGGAGGGAAATGGGAGAAAGGAGGACAAACGACGCGAGTGGTTAGGAAATAAAACCTCATACTCCGACTTTCGGTACGGTACGGTATACTCCGTTGAGTACGGAAACGGATGTAGCAATTGAGAGACGTCCGGACTTATGGTCTTCGAGTACGCGTTTGGACACGAAGGCGACAGCTAAGCCGTGTCTGGCTACAGTACCAAAGCCGCGAAACTGAGACTGAGACATATGGCTTAGTGACTCCTTACAAAGACAAAAAAAGGCAGAATATGTATTCATCCGTACAGAGGCACTTGTCCTTTGCAAGCTTCCGCATACTGGCCCGTACAATGGTGCAGTATGTTGCGAGATGACGGAAGGCTATAAGATCTTGGGTGATATACGTCAGATGCGTGTGTGTACACAGTATGCAGAGACAACTGTTTCAATGCTGCTTTTTATATTGTGGCTTGACGCCTCACATCATGTGCTGCATGAAAAAAAAAAGGCCGGAGAAAGCAAAGATTTCTGTGCTACACTGTGCTACTGTGCGACTGCGTTACCAAGCTTCACAGACTGTTGCAGACAGCAACTTTGCTTACTTATCAAAGGAGAAAGCCGCATGCGCAGTAGGAAGAGATGGAATTGCGCGGCCTTGAGGGATTAATTGGCTTGATTCTGGTTGTATCCTAGATTGCCTCATCATCATACGATTTTTACAAGACCCAGACCGCTTGGTCTTATCAGAGCAAGAATAATGCATGAAATATACTGGCCTAGCACAAGTACCGACAGCAAATCAAACCGAGTCGTAGACGACATCATCAGTCATCATCAAATCAAGCTCTCAAAACAGAAAAGTCTGTGGTTGAAAAGGAAGACTCGTGCCAGAAGATTGCGCTAACAGAACAAAAAGAAATATGGAATGGAAACTGGCCACGCGAAACCCCCGAGCGAGCCGCGTCCTGCCTCCTGAGACATTTTTCTTCGAAATTACTAAGATTCGCAAACTCTTCTCGAAGAAGGAAAAAATGAAAGAAGACTAGACACGACTTCCAACAACGAACAACAGCCCCCACAGTATTCCCACGCGGCACTGGTATCTCTTGATCCGTTTGCCCAATGGTGTTGATTGACAGGCTCACAGCCCTATATCACCGTGTAGATATATTCCGGCAAGGGGCGGCGTTTGCAACCTTGGTGGCGGCTGCATGCCCATTAATGCAAACACACTCCGACTCTCTGAGATCGATATGGACTGTAACCGAGTTTTTCCACTCGCTCGATACCAGGGACTTTTGTTCTGTTTTTAAATGATTGAAGCTTGACGAGGGAGATCATGATGCGATGGAGCGATGGGAGTTTGAGATCTTGATCGTGCGAACATATGTAATTTGAGAAGTGATATAAAGTCCGTGTTGTCTTCAGCTCGAGCCATGGGCTTGGAACGTCGGAATCGAAGACCATTGTCGCCTGTGACGGGGAGATAGAAGTCAAAACCGGCACGTGAAGGACAGCCACAGGGACACGCTGTCATCTTAACTGGTGATGTGATGAACTCTGTATGTATGGAGTCTTCTCTCGGGAAGAGTACGCCAGTGACAAGTTTTCCAGTAAGTACCGTGTCAGCACTAGAGGGTATGTGTTTCAATACTCGAAATTGCCCTTCCACTTAGGCCTTTTATTTTGCGGACCTAAAATAATAAAGTAATATCAAACGTCTACAGTATGGTTGCGTGTCTACTATCACAGTAGTAACAACTCTGGCAGTCTCGCTTAAGAACGATGTGATAGTTTGATGGACGTGATGATTCCTAAGCTCTTTGTTCCCTGACTTCCTTGATCCGCAAAACCTTGGCCTTCAGGGAGGAGGCCGTACTTAGCGATGGGACCCTTTTGAGTTGATTTTGGCGCAGGGTCAGGCACTGTAGATAGATTATTGTTGCTTTGCGGGTCAAAGGAGGGATGTGTTATGTCCTAACTTCCAAGCACCCTTCCCAGCTTCCTATCGGCATCTCGACGAAAGAATGCCTGCTTCCCAGTGGCCTTCGCTTAGGACTCGGCCGAGGTGACTTCAAGCGTTCATCTCATTCGAGGCTTTGAAACGTTGCCGTTGTTATTCCCAGTCTCGCTCTTATTATTGCCGCGACAATACAGTAGCAAACCCCCGACTGCCTGCCTTATGCGGTATCGAGAGCTGTAAGGTACCAAGCACGGTACATGATAAGCTTGCCTTTCCCATGAGGATAACATGTGCGCGAGGTTAGGGGACACCGGCCATGCCTTGCAACTGAAGTTGCCAGCCAGCCAGCCAGCAGGGGATGGATCATGGGAGAAGTTGAAGCTCAACGGTAAACGGTCTTGCTGGGCAGGCCTTGTAGCGTCCATCTTAGTCCCTACTGCACCCTGCTACACCCTCCGACACCCTGCTACAGTCCCCAGAATCAGCCAAGGAAGCATGCATGGCACGCACCCACACCATCGAACCATCCTTTTCTGCTGCAGTGTCAACTTCTGGTCAACTTTTGCCGCGAAGACTCGCCGAGAACTTTCGAGTGTTTAATTTAGGCTGCTCATGTTGTAATATTTTTGATCGGCGATACAACGTTATTGGGGCGCCTGCCATTGGGTGATTTGGGTTTCAAAGTAGTCAAGACTCATATCATCATATGCAGAGCTGGCAAAGGATAACGCTACTAATATGAGTGTGTGATGGTGTGCCGTAATCTGCATGCTAGCTGTAGCTTCGGCGTTCAGTGCTCAGAAGAGTTAGACGGAGTCGACAGGCCTTGCGGTGGCTTTTTTTAGTCCATCCTTGCGAGAGATTGCAGATGGCAGCAGGCAGTGGCAGGTGGCTTGCTGGGCTTGCTGGGCTTCCTTGGCTTCATGGCTCGATGAATGGATGATTTTGATGGAAGGTCGAATGTGAACGAGGGTTTGCCGATGGGGACTGATCTGAGGCTCCAGAGATCGCCCGACCGGGCACCGTGGCCCTTCACACCCAAGTTCCAACGCTCTGACATGTCAAGTTTGGCGGCAAGCTTTGCAAAACCCTCGAGGGAGCGACGTTGAAATTCTCCGAATTAACAAGGCAGGCCTCTAAAGCCCTGAGGGTTGAGGGTTGGAGAAGGGGGACAACACCTTGCGAATGGTTCACGATGCCGGAAGCCCTCTCAGCCTTGGTCTGGCATTTAGAGGATCTGCCGGTCATGGGTCAGCATCGATAAAGTAGAGTGCGGTTGAAGATCCAAAATGTTTCTTCCAACGTCACCTCATCATCATGAAGACTCCGTAGACGACGAGAGTACACATGGCGATTACCGACTTTCCTGCCAGCACCACTACTACCGCCCGTCAGAGTTGAGACTTCTGCAAATTTCGGGCACAAGACCTCGTCAAGGGAAATCCGGACAAAGACGGTGGAAAGGTAGGATATAATTGGCTCGTAGAGTGTGATTTAGTGTACTGGGCTCGGCCAGAGAGATAAAAAAGCAATAACTTGTTAATAATTTTGCGAGCACGCGCGACAGTCCACATTTCAGGCGCTATTAATAATTGAGAATTTGAGAAAGACCGACTTGACCGAGCCATTGTAATAAGATGGACGCTTGCCTCGTAAACGGCGTAAACATTAAGATTAAGTCGTGGGTACTTTCGTACCTGACTTCCCTCAGTTCCCTTCGATGGGATCTCGCAGAAGTTAGAAGGCAACGATCCAAACTTAGAAAGGCGCAAGAGATTGTAGACTCGCAACGGCCTTTCGGAGGCGGTTTATTGATTCCAGCAAGGTTCCAGATCTACTAGCAGTAGGTGAAGAAGTTGCGTGAACTTAGGGCATCGCTAGCAACGTAGTGCCTCCCTAACGCGCCCAACCTGCACAGGCAAAGCCACGAGTAATGCTCGATGCTGTCCACCTCCCTACATAAATAATGAAGGCGAATCTCACGGCACGCTCGGAAGTCGAACAGGCCGCAGCCAAGTTGTGAAGACATCATCAGCCTTTCTTTTATTCATTCCTGGTGTTCAGCGTCATTTACCCCATCTTGCGAGCTTCGTATCCTTCTTCGTATCGAGCGACAACGATGATGAAAGATGCACGGCGCCATGAGACAGCACCACCAGAGCCGTTTGCCAAAGATAGCATCTTTCAAACAAATGCGGAACTCCGCAAGCGCTCCCCGTAAACTCTCTTGATCTTCTGCTGATGCTCAGCTCAAGTTCGGGGCGAGTGAGGATCATCGTCAGGAGCTTCCTCGTTGGGGAAATGAATCTCCGAAGCTATCAATGCAGATTGCGCGGCCGACATATGCTGTACTGGAATAATGGCGCGAAAAGGAGGGCTGACCGATTGCCCGTACAGTACTGTTTCGGGGGCTACTCGTCTCATGCAATAATGGCCCTTCTATGACTGTTGTGCTGGTACAATGAGCGTCCAGATTCCAGATTCGGCGTGAGGCTGTTTGCTTGCAGAGAAGAAGATGTTTCGTCGCGGTTTGAGTGGAGGAGCAGGATGTTCTTTCTTTGGGTGCAGAAGGACGGAGAGGGCGTTCGTTGGTAAGGAAGGAGCGCAGCCAAGTCGGCCAGCAGCCACCCAAATCAGCGCCTCGGTACCCCAGGCACCAACTCTCCCGTCCACGCGAGTGCGAGTGCAACTGCTACATGCAGTACCCGAGATGTTTCTTGTCCGTGTCCTTCAGCGCCGTCGTCGTCGTCGCTGCTGGAGAAGGCAGAGAGCGATGCAGAGCGAGGTCACCCGGGAGGGACTAGCTGTACTTGCTTGGTCGATGGCCTCCAGACTGACTTTATCCCTGACTCCATACTTTTGTGCCAGCCGCTCAACAACGCCCCCCTGCCCGCGCCGTTCCCAAGCTCTGCTCCCCGGGACCCGACCTATATCCTGGTCGCTGCCCCTCGTTTCCCTCGTCCTTGTCCCTCGACTGCTCCCCCTTCCCCCTTCCGCCCTCGTCGCCTCCTGTCAAAAAGTCAAAAAGCGCTCTGGTCATGCCCTTGTCCTTGCATCACCACCGCACAGGACAGGCCAGCTGCATCCCCATTGCCAATCAAGCTTTCTTCCGACACTGTCAAGGCCATCATCCAACGGCCATTGGAGACAGTCCATCCCTGCCTCGGCCGCCCATGCTCGACCGTTGAAGCCGCCGTCACCTTTTTTTTGGTCTTCGATTTGTGAAGCTATTCACACAAGACACACAGACGGCGGCACCGCGACATCAGTTAGTTGCCCTTGTCTCGCGGTCGCATCCAGTCCCCAAACCGCCAGTGCCACCAGGACGGTGCTGACGAGCATCCACGTGCCGCAGACTGGATCCCGTGCCTCATTATCGACGTGCAGACTCCTTGGGCGCGTACGCACACAAGTTCCCTTCTCCTGCAGGTACTTGCGGCTTCTGCAGAACACGCGACCTGCGCATTCGATCACCATACCTCCCTCCGCAGTACCCGCGCAGACAGACCTGAGCCCAGAGATTCCCATGGTGAGCCCTTATTTTCCTATTCTCCTGGCGAGTCTGGCAATCCAAGCTGGGCTTGAGCAACGCGCCAATCTCCCCAGGCCAGTGCCAGACGCGACTTTGCTTTGCACCACCGTGTACAACGTGTCTAGGATGGCATCTGCAAGAGAGACGCGTCGTTACAGACAGTGGTTCGCAAAGCAGACTCGACGCCGACGCGAAGGCCTCGAGCTGTATAGTGCTGCTTCTTTCCTTCTGCCCAAGCCCTCGTACTGAGGCTGTATGCACTTTGCTAAGCTGTGTGCGACACAGACTCGAGAAGGCCCAACAGTTCCTGTCGACGTCCATCCCTGCCACGTACCGGCCGACCTCAACGGGAGCAGTCTATCACGTATTCCGTAGACGGCTCGAATCTATTCCAAAAGGCTACCAGAGAGGTTTAAACCCAGATACCTGGCACTAGAACTCACACCTGTTGTTGAGCAGCGTTCTCCATACATATCCTTCATCAAGGTTATCAGATCCTAGAAGGTACGCAAACGAGTTTGCCCTTCGACGCGGTAGTGCAGGACACAGGCAATTTATCTCAGAATCTGAGGGAGCACCACGCTACAGAGTCCAATCATATTATTTGATCCCCTACACTCGACCGACCGCCGCATCACGCACACAGCATTGGCCAGCATCTGGTAGGCATCATTTACTCGGAACCCTACGTCGGTTCACTCTTGTGAGAAGATACAAGACGCCAGCAAGCCATACTCTTTACACGAAATCCGAAGTAAGTGCAACATCAGAAGGCACTCGAGCGCGTTGATCACGCAGGAGCGCGTTTTGCATGGGTATATCTCAGAGCTAACACTACTGCAGAACGGGCCCTGCACGCGTCGCATTATCAGATCCTTCCAAACGTCGGTCCTTCTTCGCAGCAGACGCGATAAGCGCGACATCAGCCAGGTATGTTGTCTGGCTCTGGGCCCTTCTCTTTGCCTATCATCATCTCTCTGTGTGTGTGTATGCAGCTTGGCGGGAGGCGGCGGCGCAGTGGATGGGTCTTGCACGCCTTGCTTTTCTTACCCCACCATCCTCCGTAAGCGAAGTGTCGCCCGCGTCCAGGTGGAGGAGGTGTCGAGGCCTGCTGCATGCCCAGCTGCTGCCCCTGCTGCACACGCCGTCATCTCCTAGATTATGTGCCGAAGGAGGCCCTGTCATGGTTGCTCGGCGTTTTGGTAATCTAGGAACTATGGAGCTCCTGTTCCCATGTTTACCAACCACCCATGCCTGTATATAATTCAAGCCCAGCCTCTCCATCTGGACCTGGTCCTCCCAACTGACAACGGTCGGTCTTTCAACTGTGGACTTTTTTTTCTGACAGCCTCGTTGAGTGCGTCATTCTTCAGCCTTTGCAGGAGCGTGCAGTTGCAGTCAGTCAGTCAGTCGCTCGCAGTCGCAGTCGCAGGCCGCGCACGATCGAATCGGTCAACACCGATCCCGTATGCATCTTCCCTTTGCTCGTTGCGCGAACCCATTTGCCTTGGTGCCATTTGCTTCCAGTCATGCTTTCCCATACCCGCCTTGAACATCACACTGACGCGGGACAGACAGGCACCCCAGACACACCAGACTATCAAACAGATCCGAAGAGGTATCTGAGCGAAGATAATCTTTCCAGAGGTACGTTCTTATTCGGACGTTGCATTAGCATCCGGGAACTTTTCAGGGTCCCTACCGTCTGGCCGCCGTCCGTCCCATTCAAAGCACGGCGAAGGGTACGGGCCGGGTCACGAGAAAACGTGGTGGAAACCATGGTATACGCGAGCTAACAACATCTTCTGTCAGTTCAACGTTCCTCAACGCTGTGCGCCACAAGCTGTCACCCTGCGCAACGTGTGTAACCACCGTCCATCCAAATTCGAGAGCGCGGTCTACAGGTCGGTCCGTTCCATTCTGTACAACTCCAGTCTGTCAGCAGGCTGCATCGTGGAAACTCTCCTCGCATTTCTTCGATTATGCTTGCAGCACCATCTGATACACGGAATACCTAGATCCCGCACGCAGCTTTTGCGAACTCGGTTTTAAGGCGCATATCCATCCGCATCATTGAACACCTGAAGGTCTAGGAGAAGGCATTGCGGTAAGCTTTTCCCGATCTTGTCGGCGCATTACTTTCACCCTCAATTTCAAATTAAGTTCCTGTCTCCAATGTATGATCGCCTCGAGGCCTACCGATCTGCTGGAAATGGCGTCTATTTTTACTCCGGCGCACAGCCATGCTGTGTTTCGGTGATCTCACTTCGGGGGTAGAGGAGCTATAGCTTTATGGAGAAATTAAATGGCTGACGACTGGGGACGGACAGAAGAGCATTTGCGAAAGACACGACAGGTGTTTCAGATTATCATTGCGGTAGCCATCCTATTGCGCTGCTGTGCAAAAGAAGGCGTCTTTTGTGTGCCGTTGAAAGTAAAGTAAGTTGAGACCGTCCAGCGCGATGCGATATTCTGCGCACGGATGTTGCAAGGCATGGCATGCCATGTTCAGTCCCTGTTTGGCGGGAACTGTTGCAAACTTTGGACTTCAACGGCGGCCCTTGGGGTGTGGCTGGAGGGGCGAACTTCGCTGACGGGGGAATGCAGGTCAGGTCAGGCCCAGCAGTCGTCCATCTGCCGAGATGGCTCATCGTCAGAGTGGAGGAGGATACAAGGAGGAACCGGGAGTTGGTTCCAGCGGTGATCACGTAAGTCTGCACCGTTTCTTCCATCTCCTACTGTATCTGAGTTTCTGGGTGCTTTGTGCCCAAAGGTGTGGTGGGCGTGACTCGGTTCGGTTCGTCGGATTGCGTCGTTCGATGGCCCAAAGTCTCCTGGCACACCCGCACACTGCGCCTGCTGCCCATGCTTCCCACGTTGCCCATTACACACACATGGCTCAGGTCCTACCACGCATTTTGCTTCGGCCTCGAGACTCGCAAGTTGCGCTGCTTTCGGGGGTCTGAGGTCAAGTGTGCAGTGCGGACTGGCCACTGGCAGGGGCGCTTTTGGGTGTGGCTTCCACGCTTTCCAGAAGACCCAAGATGGGCTGGGGAGGGATGCGGACTCGAGCGTGTGAGCGTAAGGATTCCCGACGGCGCTGTTTCACAACGGACCAGGCGGCCTGCGTCGACACCAGGACCCCCCTCTGCTTGCTGCCCAATCCCAAGCGGGAGTCTGCGGCGCTACCGCACGCCGTGCACGGGCCCTGGTGCTCGCTTCGCGGATAAGCTCTTAGCGCAGTCTGATGAGAAGTCTCTTCACAGTCAGTCGAGCGCAGAGATTCGCAGAGGTCGAGTTGATGCCTGAGAGATGGCAGCCGGTGCCCGTGTGATTGGCTGTGACGCTCAGCTGTCGGTTGCACACGCATGCATGAACGAGCCACACACACAGTAGGAAGTACAGTGCAGGAGGAGCAGTAGTCGTAGTGGGAGCCCTTGGACTCTGGATTTAGGGCGCCCTGAGAGACCAGGCGATTCTTGGTGAGAGGATGCGCAGCGTGCAATGATGAATGATGATGGATGATGCAAGTGCCATCATCCTGACCATCCTTCAGCCTTCATGTCTCGCGTCGACTGGTGGTTGTTCTATTCCCGACGCTGCTAAGGAGTGTGCGTCGTCTGCGGTAAACGAGGTCAGGGATACGACTACTTACGAGGGCGAAAAGCTGGAGGCGATGGGGCCAGGGTCAAACAGCTGCTGCTGCTGCCACTCCCTTCTCCCATGGCTACTGCTGCTGCTGCTTCCTCGCACCTCAGATCTGGCTGTCTTCACAGGACTTGACACGACGCTATGCCCCAAGGGGCCTACGCTGTCTTCCGCGTCAGCCTGTGCTGGGCGGCGAGTGGATGCAGCCACGGTTCCCAAAATTGGCCATTTGTGGACCGCGGAGTGGGCTGTGGATGCTGCTGCTGCAGTGGTGGTGGTGGTGCTTTTGCCGCCCGTCCACACCGCTGGCTAGTGCAGGCAGGGGCGTCGACGGATCCCAGTCGCTCCGACGCTGATCCCTGGCATGGCCGAAACCCTGGTATCTGCCGTGGGCCCATAGAGTTGATTGGGCTGCCGTCGCCAGAATCCTTGCGCTGTCTCTGTTCCCTGGCGGTCTGGTCGCATCCTCGTCAAGTTGACCGTAATGCGATGTAAACCTTGTCACGTTTCTTCCATGCGTTGTCGATGTCCCACAGGACCAACGCCGCCGTGGCCATCATGCTCATTTAATCACCTTACTTGAGCTCCCCTGTCCCGCTGCTCCAGGACCGGACAGGACAGGACCGCACACTTCATCTGGACCGACGCTTCTGCCAACCTACACCCCCGCCCTCACCACCACCACCGCCGCCCCAGACCGTTTTGCTGGACGGCCCCCCTACCCACCACGCCCGGAGTCATCTCATCCTCGATACCGTGCAGACAGGCAGGCAGTACAGGACAGGCAGTACAGGACAGGCAGTAGTAGTACAGTACAGTACATCCAGGACATCCAGGACATCCAGTATTGCTGCTGTACAGTATCGTACGTACTAAACCACACCCAAATTATCCATCTGGTCGCGAAAGAAAAAAAGTCCACACCACCACCACCACCACCACCACCACCCCAAACCCAAAAAAAGTCAACTGCTCGCGAAATCAACTCGCTTTCTTTCTTTCTTTCTCCACCACCGTTATTTATCCTCGCTCCGATCCCTTCACGCTCACATCTTCCGCGCTGCCTATTCTCCGGAATCCCTCGAGTCCGTACCCTCTTCCCAATTTCACAAGCTTCGCAGCCCCCTCGTCGCATCCACTCTTTCGCGGTGCCTGGCAGAACACACCCTTGGCGACCATCACAAATCTCGGACATTGCCTAGTCGCTTGTCGTCCTCCTTGTTCATCATCTGAAGATTTCGTAATAGGGCAAGGCTCTCTTGTTATACTGAGGTAGCACCCTCGTTCTTTCCCTTGTCCCAGTCCAAGTCTTGCAAATCAATCCAACTGTTTATTTTCCACTTTGCCGTGGCCGCTTGTGCGCTACCGCAAGATCCGTCGCCAGGTACCGCGAGCTGCAGTATACCCTCGTCATCAAGGATTGACCACGCCCATTCATACAGTGCGGGTGTCGAAATAAACATCGCGACGCGCATCTTCGCTTTTTGAAATGGTTATTACTATGTTTCTGCTGCGGCGCCCATCATAACAGTCGAGGCCATATTGCTAATCATCTCATCTATGCAGCATCATCCCCACCACCCTCAGCAGGGTCCGCCACCTCCCCAACATCTACAACATCCTCGTCCCTCGAGCATCGTTCATCAGCAACATCATCAGCAAGCTCCTCCGCCTCAACAACCTCAACACCCCAACGCATACCCGCCCGCCCACGGTCTCCCACAATACGCCCAACCAGCTCCCGGGTCCGGTGGACAGCATCCTCAAGAGCTGCCATACTACGCAGCGCACCCGAGTCCGTACAGCACACCCAGCGCAACCGGCACGTACTCATCTGCAGGTAAGAGAACGCGCTTTTGCACGCGTCTTTTCAAAGTTTGGTCACTCACTGATGGATAGCAGAAACTCCAGACATCATGGCGGCGGCACAGATGACTCGACCATATCCCCCCATATCTTACCATACGCCTCAGTCCAACTCACCGGCCTCGGTCGCGTCGCCACAGGCACACGACCAGCACCGAATGTATGGGGCGCCTACCTCGCAATTGCAGCAGAACCCTCAGATGTACTATGCGGGGCCGCAGCAACAACAATACCCTCCGCCGATGGCTCAGAGCGGTCCCTCTCCATACGCGCAGCATCCACAACAGCATCAGCCTCAGCATCAGTCGATGACTTCACAGCCAAATCTACTCATGTCACATCAGAATAGCCAACACGCGATGCAGCAACACCCAAGCCAACATCAACAGCCAGGGATGACTGGGAGTCCCCGAGCCAAGATGGAGCCACACATGCCTCAAACCGCTCCCCGGCAGAACGCGCCTCTGGGGCCTCCACAGCACCAGCAGAACAATGCCCCTCAAGGCTCAAACCTGAACAACGTTCCTGGCGGTGGGAGTGGTGTCAACCCCAACGCGGCGCCCGGTCCCATCCCAGCAACAACCCCGCTGGTGGTGCGACAGGACAACAACGGCGTCCAGTGGATTGCTTTTGAGTATTCGCGTGATCGCGTCAAGATGGAGTACACAATCCGCTGTGACGTGGAGTCGGTCAATGTCGACACGCTGAGTCCAGAATTCAAGACGGAGAACTGCGTCTACCCACGCGCGTGCTGCAACAAGGATCAGTACAGAGGGAATCGCTTAGTTTACGAGTCCGAGTGTAACACGGTTGGGTGGGCGCTGGCAGAGTTGAACCCCTGTCTTCGTGGAAAGCGAGGTCTCATTCAGAGAGCCGTCGACAGCTGGAGAAATAGCAACCAAGATCCGCGACTGCGAAGTAGACGCGTCCGGAGGATGGCTAAGATCAACAATAGAAAGGCGGTTCAAGCGGCTACTCATAATCCTCACATGGCTGGTCCCAGTGGTCCTGCAGGGATGCCGGCCGCTGGGAACATGGGCGGCCCGGCCAATGCGGGAAGCATGGGCAAACCCGGGCTTGGGGGTAGTAGCATGGGCGGCGGTCCACAACTCCACCATCATCACCAGAGTCATCCGGATGGGAGTGCTCAAGGAGGGGATGAAGTCGGTATGTTTCACCAGATGTGATTTGTGAAGATTATTTGTTGTTTATGATACCTTTCGTGTGCGAAAATACCTGTTGAGCGGGGAAGGATTTGGGGTCCAAAGATTGCCTTGGTCTTTAGCACATGCACACACACACACGCGCGCTTCCTGTACACTAAATATTGCACCTTCTGGCATTTTGCTTCTTGCTCGCGCTCGTACCCCCGCATCCAGCATTACCCAAGCTTCCCATCATGTTATCATTGCATCATTGTACTTCCTTCCTACCCAGGGCGTTTTGAATTGCTTACTCGTTGCTTACTTCGTCGCTTCCCGGGTAAAGTGGTCATGCTAATCCGTCGTCCCATTCTTCTAGACACCGATGAGTATGGCAATGATGAAAACACCCATCACCACCACCAAGCTCCCAACGACGCTCCTGGCGATGTTCGTCAGGCCCAAGTCTACCCGGGCTACGCTGCCAACTATCCACCGAACCCATCTGTCGGCGCGGCCATGGCTCCCTCGATCCACGACCCTTCGCGCCCTCACCACCCGTCCAACCCCATCTCCGCCCGCTCCAAGGAAGAGGAGGAGGACCGCCTGGCGCTCTTTGGCGACATTCCCGAAGGCAAGAAGCGCAAGTTCATCCTCGTAGACGACCCCGGAAAAGGTGGCCGAGTCCGTGTTCGTGTCACTCTGGATACGGTCGATATCAAGGAGATACCCGACTCCTTCCGAAAGAGCAACTCCGTCTACCCACGCAGTTGGTTCCCGATGCAGATGCAAAGCCCTCCCCCCAGCGCCCACGGCTCCCGATTCTTCGAGGCTGACGATGCTGACGATGATGTGGACGTCGCTGCGGGCGGGAGACCCCGTCGCGGACGAACGATGGTTAGCGTGCCCCTTGCAGATGGTGGGGAGGCGGAGGTGGCGTGTCCCAGGATGAGGAAGAGCGTGCGCAGCAAGGAAGTTAAGCTTAACGATTTGGGTTATCGTATGACCTGGCATCAGAGCAGAGTCTTTGCTGACAAGACGGTCTTCTTGCAGAAAGCTTGTGAGTTCCCTCGTGCCTGGTCGACCTCCTTCTAGTCCGCGATGAGGCTCCTTGTACTGACTGCGGCGCGTCAATAGTGGACTCCTATCGTAATAAGGTTCGAACTACCATGGAGACTGTTGGCAAGGATGTTGCAGCCACTGCTCCTCACTTCGAGACGAGAGTCGGCAAGAGACGATGGACTGAACGCACAAAGCGAGTCAAGGGTGGGGATTCGGATGCTTGATCGATCTCGTTGGTCTTGCTGCTCTACTTCGTCCAAGTCGCCGGTACTTGGCAGTGCACCCCAACCCGGCAATCCGGGTTTCCTGTCCTCCCTTCAGTACGATACCCAAAATTGTTTCCGCGGTGCTTTGTTGTACAGATATCCAACTACTTTTCTCGCGTCTCGACCTTCAGCGATATATCAGAACATGGTGTGTGAGTATTTGGCTTGTTGGTCTCGTGCGACCTGGTTCCTGTTAATTGACGATGATACAAGGTTTTACAGTATCTCATGGAGGACCCAATCTCTTGTTTTGGTAGTACTTTTGTTTTTGATCAGATGAGATATGACCTTGATGTGCGGCTACTTGTTACTCTTGTTTTTCCTGTGCTGTGGGGGTTGCTGGTTCTCTTTTTTTCTTTCTCGGTGGTTCTCGAGATGGGGTTTATGGGTTTGCTCTACTTCGCTGGCTGGCTCGGGGTGGTATGGTACGGTAAATAAACACTCGGGGAACGGACGGATGGCTTGGGGTGTTTTTGTTCTGCTATCTTTTGCTATGAGTAATGTTGTGGAGATTGGGGAGTGATAGATAAAATTCATGCTGCTGCTTTACTGTTCTACTTTATATGCTGTCTTGACTTGCTTTGACTTGTGATTAATATAGAGCGAGGTAAAGGTCTTGTTGATGATAAGGACAGTGGAAAGAAACTAGTTGATGTCAACATGTACCAAGTTGGAGAGTCGGGGGGGAATGAATAAGTAACTGTAATTGCTTACATATGGTCATGATTGTTGTTGTTGTTGCTGTTTAGGGAAATCTACCAATGCACGTACTCTATATGAATGATTGGTACACGTAAGCAAGGAAGGAAGGGAAGGAAGGAAGGAAAGAACTGTTCAGAAGTTAGATGACCTACTTGCTCACTTCTGATAGACGGTGTATACCTCCTCCTGTAACTAGGTGTGTAGGTAGGTAATCTTCTTCTTCAATAACTACCTATACCTTCGATTCCTAGGTAGGCACTAACTAGTCTTTATCACGCCTTTTACTCTATAATACGAACCGTAACATAGCACCAAGCTTTCCCTTTCCTTTCTCCCTTGCCTTGTTACATACACTTCTATCCTCTCACCACTTCTATTCCTCTCCCTTCTTCTCCTTCCTCTTCCCTCTAGGAGGTAAATCCTTCGTCTCCCCATACCGCTTATGTTCCTTACAACTCTCATCAACACTTAATCCCCATTTCAACGGGTTCCTCTCTCCCTTTCTACGTGCTATGCCGTGCACTTTTCCATTGTTGTAGCTGCGCCAGGGGTGCGTGGGGTCTTTGAGATTTGGTCCGGGAGGTTTGCTTTTGCTTTTGGGTTTGCTGTTGCTTTTTAGGAGGAGGATGTACCAGGGGGTTTTCTTCTTGGGCGGTTCGGCTGGTGGGGGTGCGGGTGCTGCTTCTGGTGGAGGTGGAGGTGGAGGTGGGTCGTCTGCCATTTGTGTTGGTTTGTCTTGTTTGCTTGGCTTAGATTTTTAGTTGGAGGTGTGGGTTTTGGTGCTTAGAAGTTGTGCTAGGAAGAAGTAGTTGACGATGGAGTTAGGATTGAGATGATTTGTGTGTATGTCGAGTAAGTAGATAGAGATATTGTCTTCTTGACTTTAACATGTACTTTGTTTTAGACAGAGATGAGGGGAAGAAAGAGGAAGGAATGGAACAACTGAGGGGGGCTTTAAATAGTATTGTGAATAGACTGGTGGAAAGAAAGTGTTGGTGAATAGAAGGAGTTTTGATTCATCTGCTTGTATGATACTTTGAGAGGGTGTATAGATGTGAATTATGCTGCGAATAAGAATGTGAATAAGACTGTGAATTCTCTGTCGAGGAGGTGAATGTAGGGAGAAGTTGATAATCTAGATGTGACTATAAGATCTCTTTTTAGCTACTAAAGTATCTTAAGTAACTCTTTTTAGCTATTAGCTAAGATTAACTGTTATAAACAAGAAGAGAGAGAATATCTACTAAGACTCTATAATATCTTAGTTGTAGAACTAGATAGGAATAAAGAAGTTATATAAGTTAATAGAGAAATATTATAAGAGGAAAAATATACTCTTAAAATCTATAGTATCTCTAAGCTTCACACTGTTAATATTCTTCTACTTCTAGAAGAAGTTCTATAGTAAGATAGAGATATAAGTAGAAAAGAAAGGAAGCTAGTACTAGCCTTATATATATATCTAGTAATAAACTTTAGATTTCTTTACTTCTTAGCTCTTCTAAACTTATCGCTTTTCTTAACCTATAGCTTTTCTAAACCTAACACTGTTACTATAGAGAACTAATTTAACAAGAATAATAAGATAGCTATAATAAATAAAGAACAAAGTGTATACGCTACTAATAACATAGAATAGCTTATTTGTGTACTATTTCTCTTTGTCTTTCTATTCCTCTAGAGTATTATAGTGCTTAGAGTTTATAGGTGGTCTATCTATAGACCTATAAACCTACGGCTTGTGTTATACTAGTAGTAACTTCTACTTCTTCAAGTAACTCCTAGGTTAAGTTCTTATAGCTTTACTGATAATAGCAAGTTAATCCTTTTTCTTCTTCGCCCCTTAAACTTTCGCTAAGCTTAGCGACACGCGAGCTAACATTAAATAGCAGGCCAAGATCGAAAATACTGTGTATAACGTTTGAAAGCCTGCTAGAAAAGCAGCTAGGCTTAAGGAAGAGAATATTACTTAAGGAAATGTGTATAAGGATTCTAAATTTACTATTAATAGCGACGACTTAAGTGATATTCCCACTCCAACTTATACTCGCTCTTGAGTCATCACAAGCTAATACGATTCGCAAAGGTCAAAGAAGGATACAGAAGTAGGCAGTTTAAAGAGTCAGGAACATAAAGATTATAAGGAAGATAAAGAAGAGCTTGTTTCTAATCCTATTGATCTGGCTTCTTCATAACCACGACGGGCTGGAAAATCAGCAAACGAGAAATCAAAGGCACTGCTAGGAGCAGCGAAACTCGACTTTGACGAGGACTATAACGGCGAGACTAAAAGCAAAGACTATGATGTATTAGATGTTAGTCTGACTTTGTACAGTGTGCTATTCTATAGGAGTGATTAGTACGCTTCATAGGTGAACTTACACAAGAAATAAAACCCTTTAGATTTTAAAAATTTAATTCTTTAATTAGTACATAGCTTTTGTACATTGGTTTCTCAAGAAAAATTATTTATGAGGTGTTGGGAAAAGTGTTTTATGGACCACCTTGCGGTAGAATGTTATGCTACTAAGATACCGCCGGGGTTACTACCTTATGATTCTAGGACCTGGCCCCCTTAGTGTTTAAGTTGGTGTAGTCTACAGACAGAGCCATTCTTAAGTGACTAGGTTATTTTCCGTAACTCAGACATACATTCACTTATTCTTCAACAGCAGAATACCTACTTAACAGAATGGCACTTCCGTAGAGGCAGAGGTTTCACTCGGCTCACTCTCAGTTCTTCTTCCGAAAAACAAACAAACCCTCATCCTTTCCAGCAAAGCTCGGCAATGCAACCCTCACCCTCAACTCCCAACCTTTCATCTCCTGTTCAAAATACTCCTCCACACCTATATCTCCAAAGTTGGTAAACCGATTCGAATTTTGCGTCCCAGCAATAATGATTGTATCTCCTTGATAATTCTGCAGCACGTTATTGGTGAAACTACCCTTGGTAATCATATATACCATCAACAGTACACAGCCCTTTGCACCGTTATTTGCTTTAAGATAAGGAACTCCTTTAGTTTTGATGGTGTCTGGGATCCACATGTACCGCCATTTCGCTTCCATGTTGTCTACGGCAATGGTTTTGATGCCGAAGCGACGGAGCATGTAGGTCCAATATCCGTTTCCCGATGCCATGTCCAATACCCGTTCCGCTTTTGTCTCGATGCAAAGTTTGGAGATGATACTGAGTGCTTCGTAGCTTGGGCATACGCAGCCAAAGTGATGGTATAGCACAGGGAGCATAGGATGAGTGAGTTTTGCGCTCTGTGGATTCGCATACGTTTTATCATCCAATGGGCCAACAAAACCCGTTACCAAACATGACCAGGCCCAGATATCGTAGTAAGGATTCACGTGTATGCTTTTAGCTTTTGTGACTTTGAGATTTGCAGGGAGGAGTCGACGTGAAAGCAGGTAAGTGGCTATGAGGGCACGAGGTGAACCTTTCTTCGCGTTAGCCGAAAATGATGTTAGGGCTTTCGAGCTGTCCGTTCGGGATGCAAAAACGTTCAAATATGCCTCGATATCTGCTTCAGAGACCTGGTTACTGTCAGAATGCTCATTACTTCCAGAAGAATGGGATTCTGAATTGACCGGTATTTTGGTATGGTCATGTGATCGATAATTCCACTTGTACTCTCCCGTCTTCATCTCTTCCTCAACTCGTGCAAGTGTCATTTGGAATGATTCTGCTGCATATATATAGTCGTCTTCTTCTGGTAGATTGAAGATCTTACGGATTGTGAGCTGGAAATCATTGCTATCCATGCCCTTCCAATTCTCGACGATCTTGTCTGGATTCGGTGAGGACATTGTCAACTCCTTGACTGCAATGTAAGTAGAAGAACACAGAGCGGCTGAAGTATTGTGACCTACAAGGGTGATTTCCGTGGGGAAACTGGATTAGACTCGGGAAGAGGAAGAAGCTCAGTAAAAGACTTCATAAAACGGAGACAATAGTGACATCATCACGTCAAAGTAAAAAGTACGCAGTGAGTATTGCGAGGGAAACTGGAGGTGGTGAAAATCCCAAGTCTGGTTTCTTGCTCAAAACTGGAACCAAGCCCTAAGATGGGAGGTTTCGGCGGTTAGATGCAGCCATTCTCGGTGGTGGTGAGGTTGAGGAAAAGCGAGGTGATGTGGATGACGCGGTGACGTAGTGCGCTTTCGCAAAGTCGGTTAACTTAAGGGGGTTCACCTCGCTAAGCGATCACTTTATGAGCTGGGGTGGCGTACTGTATGTGTAGAATGGTAACTCAACAAAGTGATTGTATTGTACAAAGCGACCAGGAATTACGCTACCTTGCTTTTCAATGTATTTTTCGAGAGCTACGCAAGCTAAAATCAAAGATCGGCAACAACGTGTGTTTGAATAACATCGGGACTACTCAAAAGCTGTGTTGCTGCATGGTTCCAAGCTGCAAGCTACAAGCTACATGGATATTTATGCCATGACACGGGGAAAGATGTACTGATGTCAGATTTGATTATAGGATTAATAACCTTAGTGCTTGCTGCAAAGAATTCTTCGACAGTCCAGATAAACCTTTCAATACTCAGTTCTTTAAATACATCTGTGTAATATGTTAGACGAAAGTTTAAGACCGTTGCACATAGTATCAATTCCGAGATCTGGGAATAAATCATCAAAGCTAGAAGCAACGTAAGCCAGAGGCCTTCCATTAAGTATTTCTTTGCACGGCAGAAAATTTAGGGAAATAGGATAGTATTTGGGTAGTCCCGGTACCTAATATAAACCAGAGAACTTACTTACGTTTCCGAAGTCATTGGGTTAATATAAAGAAAGCTCAGCACCCGAAAAGCAAACAGTAATAGTATAGCTTGTCAACGGTCTTCTCAGTTCGTGGGGTTTCCGCTTAGGAGTTAATATCCATAGCCCAACTTGTGGTCTTAGACTCTTAGATAATGTCTAATCCTGTCATTAATTGACACTATGCCCTAGTCTTGACCGAGTAAAATATTATTACACTAGACAGACTTGAAATTATTGTTATAATCTTAAGATCTACTCTAAAAGCTAACACTAGGCCTCTTTTTATACTCTATAGTGAGATCCCAATAATTATATAGTCTACCTCACCGGAATAATAGCAACTGTGTATATATTGTAATCAACGGTTTAAACAACTGCAAAGCTCAATGTTACTAATCTAAAAATTCATCCAAAATAACTCTTAATTATTAATATTCGCTTGAGTTTAGATTTGGGGTGGGCAGACTACGAGTTACTAAGAAATTACAAGTCCTAACCACGAATTTAGTACATGTAACTCAAAATATTAAGTATAACAGTCAACAAACATAATTCTAACAGTAGCTCGCTTAATCTCCAGACTATCCCCACAATCACTAACGACAAAGACAAGACCTTCAGTCTGAAACTCATCAGTTCACTTAACCTCCAGCCTTATATAACTAAGGTAGGTAACCCCATCAAATTTTAACTTAACCATCTAATACATCCCTACCATTCCCACCTCACTCTTAACTCAACAAAGCGGAATCCCATGCCTAAAACTCAACCCAAAACTAGGATGTAGCATCCTTAACCTCGGACCACTACCTGTCAATTGATCTACTACCAACAGAGGTAAGTGCCCAGGTTCACTAGCGTTCTGGTAGTGATAGGTTGGTTATCATAATCGTCACACTTATGATCAGCAATACCTTAAGAGAAGGGGATGCATCGCTTACCTCTATAGACTGTTCTGAATGGACGCATAGTTATAGTTTTTCTAGCTCCTTCTATACTGTTAATAAAACATACCTGTTCACCGTGAAGCTAAATCTGGATACCTGGCTTGGATACTTCCGAGGCGTTTGGTTTCTCCGAAACTCCATGGGGCATATCGTTTTCCCTCCTTGTAATTTCGATTTCTTTTCTTGATTAGCGTTTTTTGTGGATTTCTTTTCTGCGGTTTTGTTTGAATTCTTTGAATTTTAGATTTTGGACATGGAGAGAATGAAGGAAGGGGAGGTCCCCGAGAAGAGCTTAAGGGTTTCACAGTTGGGGGGGAGGAGGTTTGATTCATTGCTGTCAGGATGAATGAGCCGGTAAGCAAGTGAACAAGTGAACAATTGAGCAAGTGTATAAGTGTGTAAGTGAACCTCACAGCATTTTCAAGAACAGTCAGGGATCCCATTCAGGCTTACAATCATATCTTAATGCAAGCGATGACTGGAAGAGAGTGACTACAACTGTAACCCACTCACAGCTGCAAATCACAAGACTGATTCACAGCCCTCTCGGCCTTCTCCCCTCTTCTATAAAAGCTCGTCTTATCGCATCTGAGAAGTCTGCGTCAACCCGACATCAAAAACAACAACACAAGCAACATAAACTTCGAAAGCACACCAAAGTTATCTCAGTCAGGAATATTACAAGGAAATCTTCAAGTCCAAAAACATGAAGTCACAAACTCTACGCCAAGAAAACAACAGTAACAACCCAAGTTTGAGCACCCGTCCACTGTCACCAGGAGAGAGCAGCCTCATGAGACAGTTCATGCAAGATGGAACCATCACCAGAGAATGGTGTGCTGAACATCGCTTAGTCCAGGATAGGAATACGGGGGAACTCTGGTGGTTTAGTCCAGAAGCTACAGCAGAGGATCTCCAAAATCACCACCCACCGCAGCTGGTATCGACAGCTGAAGCTGGGTCAGCCAAGCAGGACATGGAAGTAGGACCGGCCTTGGGTTTGGGAGAAAGATCAAGTCCCACTGAACTTCTCGACGTATCATGGGGCAGCCCGGAGAAATATGAACCTCTCTCTTCTTCCATCGAAGACTCAGTTGACGACCATTTTGAGAATCCACCAAATCAGATCGGAGTCGAATCACTCTTTTGTGAGAACAAAAGAGGTCCGGAAACCCAAGAGCCCTGCGAGAATTCCGCGTCGGGCTCTTTTGTGGCGATCATGACCCCATCTTCAGCTTCATTCTCATCATCAGACATAGAAGAGCACGATTCAGTCGTGGAAGAACAAACACTCCTTCGAAAGGCAAGCTGGACAGAGGAGGAGCAGATCATAGAAGATTTAGACCCTTCCCGCGCACCCGAGGCCGAGGGGCCCGAAGAACCTGAGCAACTCGCACCATCAGTCAATGTCATTGCCACTTCTAGCGACTTTAACAGGGGAGTGGCGAGGAGTAGAGAATGGGAGGCCCAGAGCCGAGGAAGGCAGAACCATTATGGTATCACTCACAACAGCGATCGGAGTAGACGAGTTGAGCGAATTAGGGATCTGAGGGCGAGCCTCCGGTTGGTTCTGTTCAGGGAAGTGAGTGTATTTCATTATCATAAATCTATTGCATCAAGATTTGTGTACTAATTTTCGTCACAGTTGGAACGACAGTCAAGAAAGTTACGACAGCTGCGAGATAGAATTGAACTGGCTCAAGCTGAACGTGAACCCCGCGTTCTAGTTTTACATCTTCTATGTTCTAGCTGTGGGTGTACTTCTCATGGAGATCTCATAGTCTTCCAAGAGCTTCCAGAGCTTGCCAGAGTCCCCGTCCCTTACTAACCCTCTGGATGGTTTGAAGTCCTACACGCTTTAAAGCTGAGGCTAAACCGTTAGGTGGTAGTGACAAAGTGGTAGCTGGGCTGCATTTTTGTATCATAGCAAATACGAATGAAAGATGAACTTCATACACATGGCTGCTGAACTAAAATACTGTCAGACTTATCCTAGAAGAAATGCATCATGGAGAAGGCTCAGAAGACAGGCAGGCACGAACCGAAATCTTTGTCAAAAATAATGATTTGCTTTCTGTTTATCGTAGCGCTGCCTCTCACCACCCGAGGAGAGAGTACGTAAGAGAGGAATTAAAATCAGTTACGCTCTAACAGGGCTGTCAAGTTTCTGTGGCGAATGGTAGTTTGGTAACCCATCTAACCTGCGATGGCCCGCGGGGTAGGTTCTCGCTACCGTTCAAATCGTACTGCCAAACCAAAAGTTTAGTATTGAAAATACCGTCGGAATTTTCTAATTTGGCCTTCATGGTAGCTGTGGTAAGAATGCGCTGCTCAACCACTGGAGGGGTGTGAAATGGTGTACAACCATTTTGAAGCCAAAGCCTCTTCGAAATCTTCAACCATTCTCGCAGCCCACGTGCAGATCCTCGATAGTCGGAAAAGGTCTCACGCCTTGCTTCTCTAACGCCCCTGCGGTTCCTGGTACTCACCCTTACTCCAAGTCCAGCAAGGTACGTATCTCCCTCCAACAGCGCGGAATCATGTAGGCAACGTAAGGCCGCAGAGGGACGGTCTGTCTTCGCTGGTTGGTAAAGGAGATGCGAACCAATACCCCCACTTTCGTAGAGTCGACCTCTTACGATGGTGAGCTTTCGAACATTACGGAACGTTGCCAACATTTCGCATATCCATTCGTAATACACGTTGGCCCGCTGGTATACTCGTTCAGGCCCGTTTTCAGGAATCGCAAGGCGCCCTACCCTTTTCATATCCCTAGCCTTTAGATCTTTGTAGGAATACACCGTGCCAGACGTCCATCCAAAGTCAACAAACAGTGTGTCCTGAGAAAAGTCAAACCAAACATACGGTGCTGTATGGGATGTCCTGAAAGACTTGGTGTAGAGTCGGGAAGCCACCCGTCTCGACTCTCTGCATGTATGTAGCAAGCTCGGAACAGGACAGGCCGTCGAAAAGTATTTGTAGCCTCCTCGACCAATGTCCAACTCGAAGTCTTGGTCATCATCATGAGGCCCAAAGAATGCTGCCACGCCACTGTTTGTTATGTGCCCGATATTTTGGCTTGACCATACGCGAGAATATGCTCTGACCGTCTGCCGGAGATGAACAAGTCGTGGTCCAATGTTGGCGAGAGCCGCCTCCCATATCATCACCTGTATCTCCTTCGGGAGGTATTCGAATTTGGTGAAGGTGGTATACTGGGGTTGCAAGTGTGGCTCATCTGGATTGGTCGGCATCGGGAAGGGAAGAAGCCTTGCTAGGGCTTTGCGCTGCTGGAGCAATTCCGAGAAGTTGTTGATATGCAACCGTAGCACGAGAGGGTCGATGGAAAGAGCAGCCCTCTATTTCTTTCGTATCGTGTAGTCCTTAGGTAGGTATCAACGAGCAAAGGGGCGCTGAATAGCTGAGGTCAAGAGCTCAATTGTGCATCGAGTTGGGTTGAGGAGGTACTAGGTAAGGTAAGGTACATAGGTAGGTAAGAAGGTACCTTCGTACCTGAAATCGTGGATGTGAATTTGGCGGGGTGACACTTAACATGGGCGGGGATGCACGTGACATGGCACCGCCAATCGCGACCTCTAAGGCTTTGTCCAGCATCTTGTTGCTTCTACTTGTAAACAAACCACTCGACGCAAGAACCACACCAGATCAGCTTAACATCATCGATCGAGCTCGATCAAGTACACCCCAAGTAAGGAGTATTCATGCGCCTCTTTATTTCCTAGTCCTGTTGTTCATACCCCCATCCATACACAGGTACGAGTAACTTTCGTTCATGATTGTTCTCAGCAGCTGGCAACATCAATCCATCAACGTCAACCTCTCGATCTAGGAGCGCGTCCAAGCACCTCGAGTATGCTGCACGCGATTCGAACTCTTCTCCCCTCGAGGGAGTCCTCACAAGGGCTGGAGATCCCCGTCGACCTTATCGCAAAGCTCGAATCCACAATCCCGGAGACGTCTACCCAAGAGCCTATGTTCGAGCGCTTTAATAACCTCCCAAACGAGTTGCGCATCATGATATGGACAGCAGCTCTGCCAGAGCCTAGGATCATCCACTTAAAGCTACACCACCAGCAGATGTCCAAATTTGGGCTTCGGCGCGTCAGATCTGACCTCCCAGTCCTTCCAGTCCGCGAGACCTATTGCATTCAGAAATATTCGACCAATTGGTGGAACCCGTGGATGGGTCTATATGGGAAGGACGGTCCGGGATATGTGCCAGGCGTTACGGACTATCGAAGTAGGTATGAAGGCGTTGCGGAAATGACCTCTTACCGCCTTACAACCGGCCCCGGAGATCTCCATGGCTGGAAATCAGATGCCCCGGCCCCCGCCATGTTGTTTGTCTGCCGCGAATCATATTCTGTCGCATCAAAAGTCTATGTTCGAGCATTTGGGACTCCGACCGCTTTTCCAGAGACATGGTTTGATTTCGACAGAGATTACTTGTACCTGAACGCTGAGTCTTTCAGCAGCCTGACCAGATATGGCCGTCTTCCTCCTGATTTGTATTGGGATTATCTGGAAGATCAGCTCTCCTCTCAGGAGCTTTTGAACGTCAGAAACGTTGCATTGCTTTTGGATGGTAAGGGAGAGTTTACACCCCGTCAGATGGCGGGCATCGATGATTCCAGCAGCCTTGCGTACGAAACATGGCTATATAGCATCCTGGAACGGTTCCGTAACTTGCAACATGTCGTCATTCTCAGCGAGCATTACCGCGGCAAATATTTTGAACCGGGTGTGAATCAACGAGATGATGCAGGTCTTGCATTCTTGAGATCAATGGATATCGATGCGAAAATCGACAAATACAAGCGTAAGGGTCCGATGACAACTAAGAAACCTAGCAGGGGAATGATAAACGTGGATATCGAAGGAGTGGAAAAGCTGCGGCAGGAGGATGCAAAGGAGGGCGCTCCATTATTACGAATGCCTCTAGTGATTGAGGAGAAAATCGTCTCGACGTTCGCCACGAAACGGAAGTTTGAGAGCTTAGAGCGGGAGTACGGAGCATTTATGGGTCCAAATCGATTGCGAGCTCAAAGTGTCTACATTTTTACCAGTCGCGGGGGTAAGACGACTAAGTTACATGGGACTTCTCTGGACCTTCCTATCAAGGTTACGAAGCTTGGAGATGTCGAACACCCTTCAAAACCATGGTGCATATAAAACGAGCAAGGAGATGCGTGGATGGTTTGTCAAGTCGGTGAAGATTATGTATATGTAGGGTAAACATATAAGTACGTGGTATGTAGTCTCTAGGCCCCTCGAGGTCTTCAGAGTCTTCCAAGGTCGCAACTGTGCCGAAACCACCACGGACTTAAACTGAACAACGAGATGGGTGGATGTACTGTCAAGTTTGTGTGAAGGTTATGGATAAGGTACGTCAAGTAAACAGTGGAGGAAATGGCATTATCCAGGCTCTTCCAAGTCTTCAAACCCTGCAAAGGTCGCACTCTTTCCGGAGGTTAGTGGACGTAGATTGGGTAACGAGATGTGTGGATTTGATTTCAAGTCTATGAAGGTTATAGATATGTAGAGTAAACAACTGAGGAAATCATATTTCCAAGCAATCCAACGGTCTTCGAAGTCTGCAGACTCGTGGCTCAAGTGTTTTGTAAATGTACAAGACCATGGGCGTTATATTCAAAATGGTAAAGATAATAAAATCTAGCGTGTCACTTCTATTGTCCATCATAAGCCATTGTGAAGGTAACTGGCAGCGGAGATGGTTACTTTCATGAAAGCTCTTAAGAGGATAATTTCTTAAGTGAGTGTGTAGTAACCACCCACCCGTACAGTTCTAGATAGACCAACCATCTCACACAAAAGTAACCTACCTAACTACCTCCCTCAGAAAAGTCCATTTTTCAACCTCTCCTCCCTATCTCTGAGTCTCGACCTAAGCGAGCAGCTACGATGCAATGGAAATATATACATACCACTTCACCTTACAGCTTAGCTCAAGATATCCCGGACATGTGCTGTAACAGTAAGTTCCAGACGTGCTGAGCGGCGTCTAGACTAGCAGTCTATGCTAAGCGGTGGTGGGATGTTGTGCTCTTGGTCGCACCAGTACAAGGATTCTGGGAGGAGGTAGTAGATAGACTCTGCTTAAAGGAGCTTGTCACTTTTCTATTTCTCTTTGTCTTTTTCATTCTCATTGGTGCTTCATTTAGCACGTTTCGACACGTCTGTCTTGTTTCGTATCGTGTCTCTTTTGGAAGAGATGCATGCATGCATGCAATGACCTTCTTGAGTTTGTCAACTCTTACGAGCGTATTATTTACCTTGCTCTGTGATTCATAACATTGAACCAAATACCACAAGCCATTATCTAATCTAGATAATCGCTATTTTCTCGAGCTATACTCATACGTATACCTCTGCTTCTCAACACCATTAACAAATACGTATGTCTTCCGGCTCAACGTACCGCTTTTGCCTGACGAGGACGTGTGCAAAGTGAAACTTTCTAGTAAGCGTGCCAAAATGGTCCTGTGTATGAGTGTCCTTCGCCTCTTCGTAGCGAAAATACCTCTATAAGATTCTGCCTAGGTTCCCATTGCAATATATAGATCTTCTTCCTCGGGCATTGCGAGTTTTCTCATTTCCGCAATTGACTTGTCGTGAAGTGCCAGGCATTCTCTGAATTCGCCTTGAAAGAATTTACTCCAACCCAAAGTGTCCGTGACTTTGAGAGTCCTTGGATGATTCGGCCCCAGAGAATTTAGACAAACTTGATAAACTTGCTCCTGAAGCTTTTCTGCGTCGCTCATAAGATATTGGTTCCTGGAGGTAACAGTGACTGATAGTAATAGCATTATACCGATGGCAGCAAGATGCTCATTGCCCAAATTGTTGCAAATGAAGTTTTGTACCGCCATCTGAAGTCCTTCTGCTTCCTTCCATACGCCGCACTCTTGATAAACCCGACGAAATTTTGCGGATTCTAAGGCTTGCTGTCGTCCGAACTCAGACTTGATGGTTGTCATCCAAGTAGCTTTTCGTTTGCTCCGATTGTTGGCTATCTCCAAATTGATGTCCTCCTGACATGTTCGAACGTGATTGATATGAGGCAAGAGATTCCTAAGCATGTCTTCTTCCATCTCAGAGGAACTGAGTGGAGGTAAAAGAATAGACTGTGCCAGCGCCGTTGCGGCAACTTGGCACCAAAGTGCTGCTTGTTCTCCAATGTTCATCTCTGGCCGCTCTCGTACCCACATGTTCACCAATGGATGCATCGAGTAGATGTTTGCTGACTCGTGGTGGGTGACAAGGGACATGCGGGAGAGCCTACCCAAGCCGTGCCGTAATCGCCACTGGTCAAATGGAGATGAAGAGTTAACATCTCATAGTACAGCGGGAAGAATAGGAGCACCTCGATCCCTAGTAACAAATTCAGCAACGCTGAATATCCTATCTCTAAAGTATTCAATCCAGGTTTTTAATCTGGCATGTTGGTTCATTCGCTCTTCCCCATCATTACCCTTCTCTCGTTGTTCTCGCTCGATCGCTGGACTTACTGCTGCCGTGATCAAGACCTCAATGTGAATATCCTCACAATAGAAGCAAGAGAACATTTCCAGCAGCTCCACTACATCCAGAGCTCCTACGTCGTTTGAATCCTCGAGACTTTTTCAGATTTATTTTGTAGCTTGAGTAGACTTAACAGTCCGTAATTTCATTACCCTTGTAGCGAGAGTTCCTTCGAGCGAGTCGAATCCGGTGCCAGCTCTTGTGATACTCGTCAATGTAATTCGCTAACGAACTTAAACCACTCATGATAGCCGTGCCAGCCTAGACCAACGCGAGAGGTAGAAAGCCAAGAGTGGCGGAGATGGAATTGGCAGATTTGAGAATTAAATCATCCCATGGCATTGGCTGGCAAGCGGCTCTTAAGAGAAGTCTTTTGCCTCATCTGGTTCCAGCTTCTCGAAGTGGTAGAATTTTGGGCCTACTGTCCCGTGTACTTTCTTCAATGGATCCCGTCGTGGGTGATGACGAAGATGCATCCGCGTTCGTCGTTGGGGAAATAGTTCTCAAGAAGGGAATGAGATGGATCATCCGCATTGTCTATGATCAGAAGCCATGGACGTTCAAGACTCGACAACCAATCATTCACAGCCCGCTGATTCGATCCTTCACTTGGCTCAATCTTCCCAATTTTGAGTATCTTGGAGACTGAATGCTCAATGATCTTGGAAGACGTCGCATCAATGCAAAATGCTCCAGAAGCTGTTCTACGTTAGATCTGAGCAAATAAAATAGAATCTTCAGCCACTTCTGTCGATTGTGCTGGGCGAACTGGCAACAAAATTGTGTCTTGCCAGATCCGCCAAGACCATAAACAATGAAGCATTTCTGAATACTCGTACGCTTTGCAGATTCTCCAAAGACGTCGAAATACCCTTGAAGATTCCTTACCAACCGTTCTCTGCCTGTGAAAAATACTGCTAACAGGTTGTGGGATGTAGAAGTGCTTGTTGATTGAGATTAGTGTGGCTACTGCAGTTGCAGAACTGAGAGCGTCGATCGAGGAACTAAATGTAGTCAGCTTAATATCTTCACAGCCTTCACCAAGAGACTTACGTGCATGTTGCCCATAGAGACCAGCGTCGGTCGCAAAGACGCTATCTGAGATTGAAGCTTGAATCCTATCCATTGTACCGCTTCAGAAAGATAGCCAAGCGATAGGTCAGTTGAGTCTTGTGATCTGCGCGTATAGGCACTGCAGAGAATTATCACAGACATATATCTAATAGAGGTCACCTTACAGAGTGAGCGCTGTCAACAGGATCTGAAGACTGCTCTGCTAATTCACCAGCCTCAACCGTATCACCTTAAATTCGTTACCCTTGTTGTCTAGTCGAATCGTTTTCTTCAAATTGTCTATCTTCCTACCAAATCTTTCACAAAGCATTGAGGTCGTGGATGATTCTTTGTCGATGATTTCTAGTAGTCCCGCCAGTTCAATATCCCAACATTCTGCCATAGGCTTTTGGCACGACCTTGATCTGCTAAAGATGTCCCAGAAACCCTAACCTTCTCTGCCTGGTAGACACTCTCCAGAGATTCGTTGACCGTGATGAGTGCCTGTATTTCATGGTCCAGGCGGTTAATAGGATATCTTCGTCGATCTGTCTAGCTGACTTGACGAGCTTCTCAATGTAGCTGTTATAGCGCTATAGTACGTTGATTAGCCCAGCGGTCCCAGTAAGAATTGAGAAGGGATCTGCCATTTCATATAGCGGCCAAGTAGGAAGAGGATTGTAGTCTTAGGACTGCAAATATGGTACCGCTCGCACCGATGGGCGCAAAAGGCCAACCTCGTGGGATCGTCACTCTACAGCCTTGTTCGGTATCGTGCAGAATTTTCGAACAGGCAAATGAAGGACAGCGATATTTAAAGCGACCAGAATTTCATGGTCGGTCGAAGATCTGATTGCGATGTGAAGCAGAACAAGTTGGCACGAAGCTCTAGCTCGGGTCTATCCCTTGATTGGGGATTCCGCTGCGTGCGTCTCGTCCACACCTGAAGACATGGCTGGAAGGCCGCATGCTGAGGAATTCCAGGCTTCCAGCTTTGGGGGCTGATGTTTTTTCATATAGCGTTACATTGCATCCGCCCCTCGTATTGCTCGCACCCTGGGATTCCTCAGAGGCCGATATTTAAGATATTCGCCTCAGTGCCTCGTTGTTTTCTGCTGTCATGCCTTTATGTCGTTGATCTGAGTGTCGTCATTGAGGATATACTTTATTGGGCGCTATTCATGACACGCCGGAAGCTATTTCTACAGCCATGAGCCTTTCTAGCGTCTTAGCCACTGTAGGTGAGGCTGGGAGCCTTCGCCTCAGTATTGCGACCATCGCGATAGCCTTCGTTGTGTACAGATTCATCCAAAACAGACGAGAATATGAAGTGAGTTGTGCCGTTTTACTATCGTGGCACAAAAGCTGTATCGTTGACCATCCTTAGGAAGCCAAGGCATTTGGCCACAAACATGGCTGTATGCGCATGGAAACCACGCTGCCTTACAGCTGGCCTTTCGCGCTGGACATCCTCAAGAAACAATATGATGCTTTCCCATCAAAACGTTTGTTGGCTTTCCAGTCCCAGTACATTGACAAGATCGGACCGAACATGAGATTCGACCTGTTTGGTTTAGAGGGATACATGACGACTGATCCGAAGAACATAGAAGCGATTTTGTCAACACGCTTTGAAGGTCGTACCCTCAGCAATGATTTGTGACTCTTGATTGATTCGTCTTCAGATTGGGGCCTTGGGTCTCGACGTCCTGGCCTATACCCGCTACTTGGAGAGGGAATTTTCACGCAAGATGGCCGACCTTGGAGACATTCCCGAGAGATTCTCCGTCGTCAGTTCGTCAGAATTCAGTACCAGAACCTAAAGGTGTTCGACGTGCATATCACCGACCTAATTTCTGGTCTCACTGCAGTTGACGACGGCATCGTAGATCTGCAACCGTTTTTCTTCAAGTTCACCCTCGCGACAACTACTGATCTTCTCTTCGGAGAACCAGTAGCGACTCTTGGAGACGATGTCCAAGACACTTTCAGTAATAACTTCGATTATGCGTCCATGATTAGTGCACTTAGACTACGACTTGCGGACTTCCACTGGCTATACAAGCCCAAGAGGTTCAAGGCTGCTTGCGCGGTGGTGAAACAATATGCAGACCATTTTGTTGCACAAGCCCTGAAGGACCGAGAGACGAACGGACAAGAATCTGCGTCTCAAAGATACCCATTTATTCTTGACCTCTACGACGACCTCAAAGATGCAGCTTTGGTGCGGGACCAATTAGTTCATGTTCTCATTGCTGGAAGAGATACTACGGCTTGCCTGATGTCTTGGGCCATGTAAGTTCATCCTCCTCTCCATAGACCAAAGCTCATGGATCGGCAGATTTCTCCTCGTCCGACACCCGGAAGTTCTGGCCAAATTACGCAGTCAGATTACTTCTGTGATCCCCGACGGACAGGAGATCACTCGAGCCCATATTGCCAAAATCTCGTTCCTAAGATGCGTCATCAACGAGAGTGCGTCTCTACCTCATGTCCCCCTCTTTTCGCACCGTTTCCTTTTTGCCCCGTCACTTACTCATGCCACAGCACATCGCCTCTATCCCCAACTGCCGGTGAATGTGCGTGTTGCACTTCGAACAACGCTGCTGCCTTCAGGCGGCGGTCCTGATGGTAAGTCACCAGTGCTCATCCGTAAAGGGACGGGCTGCGGCTGGTCAACATATCACATGCATCGCAGGACTGCTCTATATGGGCCCGACGCGAATGAGTTTGTCCCTGAACGCTGGGAGGACACGGACTTGGAGCGAAGCATCGGATTTGGCTTCATGCCATTCCACGGGGGGCCGAGGCTCTGTCTAGGCAGTAAGTCCCTCGGTACGTATAGCGAAAGACTACGTGCTGACGACACCAGAGGACTTTGCGCTCTCTGAAGCGTCCTATGCGCTGGCAAAGATTATCCAGACGTTCCCAAACTTAAGACTCCCGCCGCAGATGTTGAAGGAGAAGACGGGCCAGGAGAGACAGAATCTGACCATTGTGGTGACGAGTGCCGATGGGTGTAAGGTGCTGCTGCATTGAGCGTGGCAGGTAGTTGCATTCATGGGGAGAGCGGTTGGCGACATGAGAGAGGCACCGTGCAATAATGAAGAATATGCAGAACTGTGTCGGGACTCGCGCAGCCAATCTGCTGCGAAACACGAAGCTGTTCACGGACGGAAAGTCTCTACGGAGTTCCATGTCAGCTACGGACGAACGAACTGTAGAATTCTGTCCCGTACCCCGTATCCCCATGTGCTGTGCAGGACGAAAGGTACGACATGCTGCCATTGGCTGTGGAGCGACTAGCGTGGCTTCGATGCGATCCCGTGCATTCATTCGCTTAGATAAGATAAGACCGATGCAGAGAGTCTGTTCGTACGGCCGGTAGCTTGTGCCTGTACGGTTGTTCCTGGATTATGACGAACAGATCGGCCGCAAACTTCTCTCCGTCTCCGGCCCGACGATCTCCCATGCGAGCTGGCCAATCACCGACGGGGCCTCACTGCCTCCCCCCTCTAAACTTAGAGTCGACGACCGCTTGGCCCACGGAGCTCGGATCCTCCGCCTTTTTCCCTTTTTCCCATCCGACACCCCACGACGTGCTCGGTATACACAGCTGCTCGTGGGTGAGCCAACCTGAGAGGGGGAGAAGGGGGACACAGGAGACACGAGCACGAGACGCCGACCAGGAGCGAAAGGAGAGAAGGAGAGCAGCATGCGACGCCGACCAGGAACGAAGGGAGAGCAGCATGCGACTTGCAATGAAGCTGTTCGTTCCATGATCCTTTGACGACACCAGAGAAGCGAGATTGACCAGAACCAAGGGGCGGACGTCGATTGATTGCAAAGGCACCCAAGGCACGACGGTACGAAGAGGGTATTTTCCTACATAGCGAACGAAGGGACCCCAGGCACGAGAGGACGAGAGGACCCAGAACCAGAGTATCACCAGTCAACGATCCCGAGCTCTCGACGCCGACAGTAGCATTGCCTTCCTGCCCTCGACCAATCGTCCTTGCCCTCTTACCTCATCCGATCCGGGGCGCGACCACGTGACAAAGAGGCCAAAAGAGGAGGCAGAAAACCGGGGAAGACCATTCCATCATGTGCGGGACGGCGAAAAAAGGGACCCAGGACGACGGCGAACAGGCTGAACATGCGGACGCCATGGTTGTTGTGCGCAAGGGCGGGAGAGCCGGGAAGCCCAAGGTGAGGACGGGGTGTATCACCTGCAAGTACGTATATATATATACCTCGCACCTCACGCAACCTGGCCATGTCCCGTGGGGTGAAGGATGTTTCGATTCCTACCATCATACACTCCGTCGCCTGAGGACGGAGAGGTAAGGTGGACAACGCGTGGTCATTATTGGGCGCATCGCATCGCATCGCATCCCATCCTATCCCAGAGCAATGCCAGGACAGAGGAGAGCTAACTGCCAATGCCTACCTTAGAATCCGACGCATCAAGTGTGACGAGGGAAAGCCCCATTGCCGTCGGTGTACCAGTACCGGGCGGAAATGTGACGGCTATGAGCCGCCCAAGAAGCCAAAGGAGGACGGAGATCCAACAGGCGCATCTGCCAGCGGCCAAACTTCAACACCGGGGAAAGGCGAAGGACGTATCGCAGTGGTATTGCGCAACCCCCTCCTAGACTACCGTGGGACGCCCCAGGAACAACGATCATTCCAATTCTTCCTCTGTCACACGGCGCCCACGCTATCTGGGGTAAGCACATCCTCTGAGCCAAAACGAAGACTCGTGAGCTGCGAGACTCCTTTCCAGACCTGGGACATGTCTTGAAGGTCGTGCATCATATCTTGCCCTCCTGAAGCTACACGAAAGAAGTAATATTAACGCAGCGTACATCTAGTGGTTCGACGAGTTCTTTTGGCGAGTCCAACTCCCACAAGCAGGCAACGGCCAGCCAACGATTCGCCATGCCATGATAGCCGTTGCCAGTGTCCATGAGCAGATGGAAGTCGTCAGTGCAGCAACCGTCGGACATTGGAGACCGGATGGCTTGGAACTCGCAGCCCGCCGGCGTTTCTCACTGCAACAATACAATGCCGCAATCCATTCCCTGCGAATGCTCCTGTCGGAAAAGCCAGACTCGGTAGAGACCACATTATCATGCTGCATCCTTTTTATCTGCATCGAGTTTCTACGCGGCAATTTCGCAACTGCCATCAACCACTTACACAGCGGCTTGCAGATAATAAGCAATTGGCGCCGACTTGACTGGCCATCCGTAACAAACGTAGCACCGCTCTCCCTCGAGGACAACCTCATCCGCATATTTGCACGGCTCTCACTCCAGTCCAAACTAACTGACAAACCCCTCGCATATCTCCATCCCGCAATCCCACCCCGAGAAGAATACCCCGCCAACACGACGACTTTCACCTCCCTCCTCGTAGCCCGCTACTCACTGGACTACCTAACAGAATCCGGGGTTCACATCCTCAAGGCCAGCGAGGAGTGCGCCATTGCGCGCCACGACTCACCGCGTCGTGCAGCGGTCGAGGTTGAACGTCACACGCTCCGAGCCAAGCTTCTCGAATGGGGCACCAAATTCGAGGTCTTCTACGCCACAACCAAACCCAGCATGAGCGTGAAGGAACGGCACGGCGCTGAAAACATGAGAATTCTTCACCTGACGTCGTTGATCTGGGTGGAGACGGCTCTACGTCCGGATGAGACTGCCTTTGATGCTCATATGGATGCATTCGAACAAATCATTGAGATGGCCGAAGCCTTGCACTTAGACCAAGTCGCCCATGACAAGGAGACGCGTGATTCACGGAGACGCTACTTCTCCTTCTCCATGGGCTTCCTCCCCCCAATCTACTTCGTCGCCATCAAATGCCGGCACCGCCTTCTCCGCAGACGAGCCGTCGCCCTCCTCAAAGCCGCCGCTCCCCGTCGTGAGGGAATGTGGAATTCTGGGCTCCTCGCTTCCGCAGCAGAAAAGGCCGTCGAGCTTGAAGAAGTAGGCATGGCTCCGATCGATCTAGCAGAGATGGGTATGCATTCGAACCAGTCGATAAGCGAGATGGAGTTTCCACCGGAAGAGAAGCGGGTTCATGACTTGAGCGGCATGACAAGCCAAGATGAATGGCCTCCGGTGGACGCGCCGGGGAAGTTCAGAGCAGGGGGCGGTCATGATTTAAGTTCTCATGATGAGGCGGGGCCACGGCAGCAGAATGTGAGGTTTTTTATGAAGCCTGGCGGTGTTCATGGCCAGTGGGATGTTCAGAAGCTTGTCATTCGATGGTGACTAGTGCGGTGGATGGATTGCGATGCCGTTTTGTCTTGCAGGAGCCTCCGATTTGGTTACCGCTGGTGCGGATTGTTCCACTATATTATCGCTACCTTTACCAATCTTATTGCTCAGGAGGAGGACGGTGGAACTCGAAATTTCGCGCTCTGGGAACAGAGTTGACGAACAGGTGGGATGACTACTTGAACTAGTCGGTGTCTTTTCGTAGACAAGCAGAGGGAATTCGTGATAAAGTGAGGCGGCTACTTGGAAGATATTGTATTTAGATATTGTATTATAAGATTAATTAGAGATTAGATTAAGAGATTATATACCTCGGTAGTCTCGGTATAGTATAGCTAGAGATTAAGTATCACATAGTAACCTAAGAGAGAGTTAATAAGCTTATAATAGAATCTTACTACTATAACTTTACTACTCTAGAAACTTATTATCCTAGTCTTATAACGTATAGAAACCTATAGTATACTCTTATCTAGATAGTATTAAGAGTAAGATAACTAATGTTTAAGAAATACTAATAACTTTACTTATCTCTAACTTATTATTTCTTTACCTAGGTCCTAGGTTCTTCTATTATAGTGTATAGATAAGAGGACTAAGTAAGTAGTAATAACGTGTAATTAATGTATAATATAATATTATAGAGCTAGGTAGTAGGAACCTGAAATTCTAAAAGTAGGTATGTGATATATTATCTCGGTGATAAGACTAGAATGGTGAGTTAGATTCTAACGATTGATGCGAAGATAAGGAGGCTGGGTGGTTGAATGTTGGTGGAGTGAGGGAGTAACTTGGAGCTCTAAGAATAGATATATAAGTCTTTTGAATGGATGGATGGATGGATAGGTTGTCTTTAGCGTGTGTGATTTGTAGATTTAATGAGCTAGCTAGTTAGTCGAATAGTCCCACTGTTAGGACACACGAAAAGGACGTCCTGATTAGCTTGCTACCTATCAAACCGTTGGTTGTATCATAAGCCTACCTAAAAGTAATAAAACGATCAAGGTAGGTAGTCTTTCAAGCGAACCCGTGTTTCGTGATGTGCAGGTGAAGAGAGAGAGAGAGAGAGGTCTGTAGAACTATCGTTGCGGCACACGATACTTTAATGACGACCAAGTAGCAAAGAACGAGAATCGTGTCTGCTTTACTATCGAAGCATCCACTAGATAACCCCTTTCCTTGGCTTCTCTAGGAACGCCAGAAACAACATGCGTTGACGGAGATATATATCAAAGTATTTGATCGGGACCTGGTAGGTTGATCTTGAATCACGAGCGAGCGATATCAGGAAATGATTACTCTGAGTTCTTTGAAAGCCGTCTAGACTCTAGAGACTATGTCACTATTGCCCTTGGCGAGTGGGAGAATCAATCACGACAAGGGCACCACCAGTCCATCGTGGCGTGGCAAAGAGTTGCAAGGACTTGGTGCGATATATCGAGTGTCGAATTGGGTCTTTTTGAGAGCAGGTTGTTTCCCTAGATCGTTCGTTGACCCTACATATGGACTTGGAAACTGGAGCGGATTTAAACCATTCAGAAACGTTATTTCTTTCCTCCGAGGGAGTGATGGTACCTCTTTCATTGGATCTCGTTGTATTGAATCGTCAGGGCACATTACTGTGTTCTAGAAATGGCGAGGTGGCTATTTTACGACCGGGATAGGAACAGTGGAGGTTGAGTTTGTCGTTGTGGCTATTGAATCAGTAGGATTGAAAGAAAGTGTGAAGGAAGATTCAATTCATGACTTCATGATGCGCACATAATCTTTTCTCTGCTATGAATCTGGACTGGCCGCTGGCACCAGTTGTATAACACGCTCGATGATGGAGACCCGGCGATGGCAGACCACAGACTTCATGGAATTGGAAATGAGAAAATGGTTGTTGAAAAAGGAAAGGCTTCAGTCCTCGCTCAACTCGCCGACCACAAATTCTACAATACGATTACCTTCAAGTCTACGCTACCAGTCCCAGTCGACTCCCGTGAACTATCGGTGAGTCCATGGCAGGCGATACCGATAATCTCCCGCGTTTCTGGGCCTTTGACAGACAAGACGTACTTTGTAGGTTCGTGACGAAGATGATTGCCAAGGGCCAATCCTGCCAAGAATGGAGGTTGCGCGCTGCTCTGCTCTGAGAACATGAAGAGAAAAGTTTTCGGAATCATCACCAACGTCGAGTATGGGTATGCGATTGTGGATATGCAGTGGGGAGCCGCTGAGAGCTTTTTGATGGTCCTGGACTCTGGCTCGTGACAAATGAACGGTGAGACTTTCGATTTTTTTGATTTTCGATCTTTCGATTTTCTGTTGCCCGTTTTCCATTGTACGTTTTCCGTTGTGCGTTTCCCGATGCCCACAAGGCCCAGGCTCAGGCCAGCGTACTCGTAGTATGAGCTTAAATAGTGTTTGCCTCACGAAAAGCTTCGTTCGAATCTCAAAACATTGCTTGTCCTTCAAGAAGCCGGTGACGCGGTGATCAAGAGGCCTTGACTGGAACTCTATACAAAGTTCGAACTCTGTGCAAACTCTCGGAAACTCGAAGCTCGAAGAGGGCAAAACATGCCCTTAGTTTCCCGAAGTCACGAGTCCGAGAGCAACGATGATGATGCCGTCGTCGCAAGTTCCATTCTCAAATCTTGAAATTCCACTTCTTGGGCCTTGGCCGAATCCTGCGTTGGTCTGGGGGCGACGGTGAGGGCAAACGTGGAGGTTGGAGAATCTCTGTCCCTGGGACTCTGGGACTCTGGGATTCTGGGAAGTTGGAGGCGCCGAGGGCATTCTTGGTGGATCTGGTCGAGTGCTTGGGTCGCAGTCCCGTACCGACTCTCGACTCGCAGGCTTTTCGATCCACCGCCATCCACTTGCTCTCGGACGGGGGAGAGTATTCGGTCCTTTGAGAACTTGGACGGCCATCTCACGCTGCTGTGTCCATCGGCTCACTCTGGGCTGGAGCCTGGAGGCGACGGAGTAAGTCGGTGTATTCTCGGGAGTTTTCGCCTTTGGGCATTTCCCAGCGAGCGTACGGTGTACACTTGTGCGAATGTATAGGTCTACAGGAGGACTGGATGGACCGGGAAAGAACAGCCAAAAGCAGGAGATCCGAGCATGAAGCCATCGTGAAGACTGGCCACTGTCACATCGCGTGAGGGTGCCACGAAAAGAAAAGAAGAAGAAGAAGAAAAATGCAAACAAATGGCTCAAGTCACAATGTACACTCCACCCCAAGGCGCCATCCAGTGCTCTCCAACGTCGCACCTCCAATCTCCAAGCTCCAGTGCTCCAGTGCTCCAAGCTCCAGAACTCCAGAACTCTCCAAGTCTCCAAGTCTCCAGAACTCCAGCGTCGCCCTCATCCCCTTGTGTTTATATATCCACAGTGCTCGGTGCGACTGCGGGCGATGCCACTGCCTGTTCGTTGGCCATGGCGGCTACGGTCGGCTCCTCAGTCCTGTGCTGCACGACGGATGTGAATTCACGGAATGCGATGATTATTCGCCATGCTGACGTGCGGCAAACCCCGAGTCGCTAAGAGCCCAATGCTTGTTTTGACGCATGACGAGCATCGAGGAGCAGCAGAGTAGCTCGCTTTCGGGGTCTCTTGTTTGCTTTTTGGGGCTGCTGCTGGGGAATGGAAATCATGATGTATGCACGGCGTCTGCGAGCATGTACGTACAATACGGCGTGATACTCGCACACGAATCACTGCACGTAATCACACGGGACAATCTGAGTCCACACAGCGTCAAGCTGCGCGATCAGAAACAATTAAGATTTCCATGCGCAGATTGCAGCTGAAGACGATGGCAAAGCATAAAAGTACCGGTCAGTGGCGGAAGTGCCGTCTCTTAATAATGGGCGGTGCAAGATTACTCGAGGAATCAGGGCCAGCCAGGGCCCGGCAGCGGTCTACTCGTTGGGGCTTAACGGGACCGAGGACCACCACCATCCTGGCTGGCGTCTTGTCCAGGAAGCCTCAAAGCTTGCATTAGCCGCACCACCCAAGGTTCGCACCACCAGGACTTGTGGGATCGATGTCTGCTCTACGACGACACGACGACACGACGACAAGACTCCAGAGGCCCAGCGATGGCCATCTCTTCCACTTGCTGCTTCGAGTCTAGCAGCAGCAGCAGACGACCGACACAATGAACCTGGGAATCCGACTCGGCCTACACTCCAGTCCAGCCGCGCCCTCGTAGCGCCGTCCAGTCACGCTAGAGCCAACTAACGCCTTCTCCACAGTTGGGGAAGGCGCGCTCGGGGGGCCCTACGAGCACGGAGGATGGACTGGGGACGACCTGGATGACGTACCTTGCGTGCGGCCTCTGGACAGACAGAAAAAAAGGGCACTACAGGCTCCGGCGTCCGTCACACGATCCCTCCCTTTTCTCCAAGTGCAATGTTAAATGTCTCCAGCTGTGTGCGGCACTAGACTGCGCTACGGCGTATATATAAACGGTTCCCCGCACTCTGCTGCTGCTGCTGCCGATTGGGAGTAAGTACGTCTCACGTCTATTCTCCAGGCACTTTTGGTATCGCCATCCATCCACATTCCTCACCACGTCCATCCATACCACAACATCTTTCTCTCCCTCGCCCATTCATCCATCACGACAACACCCTCGACACCCGCGGCAATGGTTGGCCAAGTGCCTCCACAGGCACACGCAGCCCTCGACGAGCCAGGAGAGCTCGACAGCTCGTCCTCACACACCAAGATGGCAAGCAAGACGCCTCTCACCGAGAAGGATGAGATCCTGGAGCACCAGGAGGGCCCCAGGCACGCCCACATTGACCCCACGGCCCTCACCCAGCGCCTCCAGCACACGGCAGGTCAGAATGCAGGCGACGACCGCATCATACTGACCGAAGAGGACTGCTACGATCAATTGGGCTTCAAGTTCCCGACGTGGAAGAAGTGGACCATTCTCAGCGTCATCTTCATCGTCCAGGTGTCCATGAACTTCAACACCTCTCTCTACTCGAACGCGTTGGGCGGCATCTCCGAGGAATACCACGTCAGCGAGCAAGCCGCACGGTGCGGTGCCATGATCTTCCTCGTGCTGTATGCCTTCGGGTGCGAGCTCTGGGCGCCATGGTCCGAGGAGTTGGGCCGCAAGCCCATCCTGCAGGCCAGTCTGTTCCTCGTCAATATCTTCCAACTGCCCGTCGCACTCGCACCCAATTTTGGGTGTATCATGGCTGGTCGTGCCTTGGGTGGTCTCGCATCTGCTGGAGGTTCAGTGACTCTGGGTATGATTGCGGACATGTGGGAGGCTGATGATCAGCAATATGCCGTGGCCTTTGTCGTCTTCTCCTCGGTTGGGGGTTCGGTCCTGGGCCCCGTCGTGGGTGGTTTCTGCGAGCAATATCTCGCATGGAGATGGTGCATCTGGATCCAATTGATCTTTGGAGTCTTCGTCCAAGCGCTCCACTTACTCCTCGTCCCCGAAACCAGGGCCACCGTCATGATGAATAATATCGCGAAGAATCGGCGCAAGGCGGGCGGAAACCCAAATATCTATGGACCAACCGAGGGCATGTCCTTCAGGGAACGCTTCCCGCCCAAGGAGATTCTCATCACATGGTACCGGCCCTTCAAGATGTTCCTCACGGAACCCATCGTTCTTGTCTTGTCGCTTCTTTCAGGCTTCTCCGACGCCCTGATCTTCATGTTTATCCAATCCTTTGCGCTCGTCTACAAGCAATGGAACTTCACTCCCGTCGATCTCGGTCTCTCCTTCCTTCCGATCCTCGTCGGATACTTCATCGCCTGGGCCAGCTTTATTCCTGCCATCAAGCGCAACATCGCAGAACGGAAGAGTAAGCCGGACGATGAGCATGCGCAATACGAATCTCGTCTCCGTTGGCTCTTGTGGACGGCTCCTTGTCTTCCCATTGGCCTGATCGGGTTCGCATGGACTTGCCAAGGACCTCCCATCCACTGGTTCGGCACCATGGTCTTTGCTGCGATTATCGGTATTGCCAACTACAGTATCTACATGGCCACCATTGATTATATGGTCTGCGCCTACGGTCCATACTCTGCTTCTGCCACGGGCGGTAACGGGTGGGCTAGAGATTTCCTCGCGGGTGTGCTGACCGTCCCTGCTACTCCTTTCTTCACAAGTAAGCAACCTTCGACTCCCCCAACTCTCGTGACCTGGCTAACACATTCCCAGATATTCCTGGAAAGCCACTTGAATATGCCAACACAATCCTTGCTTGCATCTCCTTGGTTCTTGTCATGGCCGTCTACGTCATCTACATCAAGGGACCCGTCCTCCGAAAGAGGTCACCTTTCGCACAGCAACTTTCCGATGCTCGTGCGGAGCACGACATAGTCACGGGCGCCGAACTCAAGCGTCGTCCCACAAACCACCGTGCTGACTCTTATGCCCGCACGCAACAGGACATGCGTCTTAGACAGGCCATGGGAAGCCACGTCGGAACGCCTTCGAGAACCCCTCATGGCTCTACACCAGTATCAAGACGCAATAGTGTTGAGCCCCGGAGGAAAACGGTCGCAGAGGCCAACAAAGAATACGCAGACGAGTATTCGGAGAAGCAAGGTTAAGATGAGTAGCGGACTGTTTTTGATTTACCGATATATATACCTTGTGCTTAGTATGCGATTAGACATCGAGTCTAGTATTGCTTCATAGCCCTTTTTGTGATCAAGAGCTTCATAAATAAGAGCGAGCGAACCTGGCACTTGCAGAGAGGTGTTATGTGGCGTTTGGCTGGATCACGTCTGAGGATCCAACTTTTTTCGATAGCATCATGAGGTACTTTGAGTTTTAGCCTGGGGTTGGGGACTTTTTCTAGACTTCTAGTGATAAGTACCATTATACATAATAGAGTTGGATTACAGACGGAGAGAAGATTCCTCGGTTGAAGTCTTGTGCTTGTAAAACTTTGCCGACTAATCTAGTGTGTTGTAATGTTTAAAGGAGGGGTTATAAGTCTAGGAAGTAAGAGTATCTAGAAGTTTTCAAAATAACCTAGTAACTTACGGAATAGCCAGGTATCTAGCCACTTCACTTTTTAGCATAGAGAGGAGAGAGAATAAAGGAGTAGAAGAGAGTAGAGAAGAAGAGAGTAAACAGTTGGTAAAGATTGGTAGTAACTTGATAGAAGCTCTAGCATAGACTCGCTACCTGTTTAAATAGTACCCCGCTTTACTGTACGAATACGGCAGCCAAGCTACACGAATGATCAACATCTCGATTTGCCCCTCCATTCTCCTCTCGCACAATAACCTTGCTTCCCCAACACAATATGAAGCAACGTTTCTCCTCTCTCGACGTCAAAGTAATGCTTCAGATCGTTCCCCAAATACCTCAAGATACTAATAGCCTTAGGTCATTGCCCACGAATTAGCAAATAGTCTCCTTACCTTGCGCGTCCACAATGTCTACGACCTCTCCTCGAAGATCTTTCTCATCAAGTTCGCGAAGCCAGACAACAAGAAGCAGATGGTCATAGACTCTGGCTTCAGATGCCACCTTACGAACTACTCCCGAGTCACTGCCGCCGAACCATCAGCCTTTGTCAAGAAACTGCGATTATGCCTCAAGACGCGACGAGTCACCTCTGTCCAGCAGGTCGGAACCGACAGGATCATCGAGTTCCAATTCAGCGATGGGAAATACAGGCTGTTTCTTGAGTTCTATGCTGGAGGCAACATAATACTTACAGATACGGAGTTGAATGTCCTGGCGCTGCTGCGAATCGTGGCCGAGGGGGAGGCCCAGGAACATCTGCGGGTCGGGCTCAAATACTCGATAGAGAACCGACAGAACCATGGAGGCGTACCCCCTCTGACGAAGCAGCGGCTTCAGGACGCACTACAAAAGGCTATAGATAGAGGGGATGATGGGTTGGTTGCGGGGAAGAAACCGAAGAAGAAGTCTGGAGATGCGTTGAGGAAAGCGTTGGCTGTCTCGATTACGGAGTATCCTCCAATGCTTGTTGACCATGCTATGCGTGTTACAGAATTTAATTCGTCCCTCAAGCCTGTCGACGTGCTACAGAGCGAGGCACTGTTGGATCATCTAATGCGATCACTCGAGGAAGCTCGACGGGTCGTGCAGGAAATTACGAGCGCAGAGGCTGCCAAAGGATATATCATTGCGAAGAAGGATCCAAATAAGTTGACCGAGGCTGGGCAGGAAGAAGACGCACGGAAAGGGCTCCTTTATGAAGATTTCCACCCTTTTCGACCCCGCCAATTCGAAGATGACCCGACGTTAACCTTCCTAGAGTTCGAGGGTTTCAACGGGACTGTGGATGAATTCTTTTCCTCAATCGAAGGACAGAAGTTGGAATCTCGACTGAACGAACGAGAGGCTGCCGCCAAGAGAAAGATTGAAGCTGCACGCAATGATCAGGCGAAGAGACTGGGCGGCTTACAGGAGGTTCAAGAACTCAATATACGAAAGGCTGGAGCGATAACGGCAAACGTAGAACGAGTGCAGGAAGTCATGGATGCTGTAAATGGACTGGTTGCACAGGGAATGGACTGGGTTGAGATTGGGAGACTGATTGAAGTCGAACAGAAGAGGCGAAATCCGGTTGCCAGTATGATCAAGCTGCCACTAAAGCTTGAAGAAAACTCAATCACGCTGTTGTTGGATGAGGAGGAAGAAGCATCATCTGACATTGATTCTGCGTACGCGTCTGAGACTGATGAGGATGACAGCGAGGATGAAGACACGAAGGCGAAGGAGCAAAACAAGCAGAAGACGGCAGAAAATAGACTTACAATTGACATAAACCTGGGGATATCTCCGTGGAAGAATGCAAGGGAATATTACGACGAAAAGCGTTCCGCAGCGGAGAAGGAGCAGAAGACTCTGCAATCATCAACTAAGGCCCTGAAGAGCCAAGAAGCGAAAATCACGCAGGACCTCAAGAAAGGGCTGAAGCAAGAGAAGGCTGTGCTACGTCCAGTACGCGACGTAATGTGGTTTGAGAAATTCATCTGGTTCATTTCTTCCGATGGATATCTTGTGCTTGGTGGCCATGATGCTCTACAGAATGAGACTCTTTACAAGAAGTATCTAAAAAAGGGAGATGTATACCTGCATGCTGATATCCAAGGCGCAGCTACCATCATCATTCGGAACAATCCCAAAACACCAGATGCTCCAATCCCACCTTCAACCCTCTCCCAGGCTGGTACAATGGCTGTTGCCTGTTCCACCGCGTGGGACTCGAAGGCTGGCATGTCTGCTTGGTGGGTGAATGCAGATCAAGTATCGAAGGCTTCACCTACCGGAGATTTCTTGCCACCCGGGAGTTTCAGTGTAAAGGGGAAGAAGAACTTCCTGCCACCGGCACAACTATTGCTCGGCTTTGGAGTGGTATTCCAGATTAGCGACGCAAGTAAAGCTAGACATAATAAACATAGAATTGCTGATGAGACTACTGGAGGTTCAGCAAGCGATGTGGCCCCAGCAAGTGGAGAGGATGCTGGCCAGGTAGAGGAGGATGTCTCTGATGCAGAGGAGAAAAATCAGTCGGATGCTGAGGATGACAATGAAGACTCTGATGGCGAATACGAGGGGACGAAGGTGGCTCCATCGAATCCACTGCAGTCATCATCGACCCTCAAAGACGAAGAAAGCGATGACCTCCCGGTCCAACAAGTGCAAGATCTTGATTTCAATGCTCAGCATGAGCAAGCAGAACACGAAGATGAAGAAGATGAAGAGGAGTCCGAGGATGAAGGTCCGATGGCCACGCCGTCTCGATCATTGAAGGGAAAGGAACCCGCGTCATTAAGTCAGAAATCTGCCCAGAAAGGTCCTGCTCCAGCCAAGCGCGGAAAGAGAGGCAAGGCAAAGAAGATTGCCACCAAGTATAAAGACCAAGACGAAGAAGACCGGCTTGCAGCTCAAGCTTTCCTTGGCGCGGTAGCGGGACTTCAGAAAGCAGAGGAAGAAACCAAGGCCAAAGCTGCTCGTGAAGCCGATCTTGCATTCCACAAAGAACGTCGACGTGCGCAGCATCTCAGAACGCAGGAGGAAACGAAGAAGCATGAAGAGCAACGGAAGGCCATGCTTGAACAAGGAATTGAAGAAAATGACGATGAATCAGAAAAACAAGTCTTGATGAATCTGGATGCTCTGGTAGGCACACCCTTACCCGGTGACGAGATCCTCGAAGCCATTCCCGTCTGTGCTCCATGGGCCGCAATGGGCCGCCACAAGTACAAGGCCAAGCTACAACCTGGGGCACAAAAGAAGGGCAAGGCCGTCAAGGAAATCCTCGCTAGGTGGCTGATCGACTCTGGAGCGAAAGGGAAGGTCGATCAGGAGGCTAGGGATACGGAGAGGATGTGGCCAAGGGAGGTGGAGTTATTGAAGTCGTGGAAGGAGACTGAGATCACGAATACAATTCCTGTGGGTAAGGTCAGGGTGATGATGGCCGGTGGGTCGCAAGGAGCTGCGTCCAAGGGACCACAGAAGGGTGGCGCGAGGGGTGGGAAGGGTAGTAAGAAGCAGAGGTAAAGGTAATTACTAGAGAAACCTGCGTCGACGAATCTATAAATCATTTAATTTTAGAAGCCCCTTGTCAAAATGTGGTAGATTACTTTGACCACCTCGTTGAACCCAAGGAAGGAGAGGGTGAATGTATTACTAGCAGTATACGTACTCGAGTAGGAAAGAAGTATATTTCTAGAGGCTGTCTCTAAACCAACTACTTCACATGAGTGAATGCACATTCTTACCAGTACAGTAAACACATCCCACTCTAAACTTTGAAAGACTAAAATGTGTTTCAGCTTGCCACTATAATGATACTACACTAAGAGCGGACCGAGCACCGAAACACAGTTCTATAGACTTGATCGTCAGCAGAAAATAAGTGAAGAAAGATAGGTAGACTCTTTCAAATAAGTTACCTTTCATCCTAAAATTCGATCTGTCTGTGCCGACAGTTTATAAATCACTTAATTTTATAGATCCCTTGTCGATAGTAATAAACCACGCTAGATTACTTAAGACAAGTTAGTTATTTAAGCTAGGTAACTAAGTTACCTAAATAAAGAAAATAAAATCCTAGATTCAAGAAGGGATTTAGAATATTAAGTAATTCGTGAGCTTGTTAGCGCCAATATTTAGCCGAGAGTACCCCCCTATTTCAAGGTCTCGCCAAGAGTCACGAATTAAGTGACTTAATACCACTCTCTACATGGTATTCTTTAACCTACAGAGTAGAACCTCTAGGTCCACAGTTTCCGAATTTAGATTCCTTACAGCAAGAAGGAAATCGACGGGGCGAATAATATCCTGCGTTACATGTACGAGTACCGTGCCAAATCTCGACTAGCAGTTCCAGCTTATGGAATAAGTGCAGTATTGATCTTGCTGATGGCTCGATATGGATGAATCGAACATACCACCCCCTTCAAGCAGCTTTGCTCACGCGGGTCGATTTGGATGACGCTTGGTACCTTTCGCCATCTCTGAAATGCGTCTATGAAAAGAAAGTTGACTGATGGATGGATCTTTCGAAGCAAGCTTGCGATTCCATGAGTGCTGTGATTTCCTGCTTCGCTTAAAGGAGGTCAGCAATTTAGCTTTGACTTTTCTCCCGCTACTCGAGGATTTGGAGATCGGACTTCATGGTTGTGGGCTTTGAATGGTTCAGGTGAGAAGAGTGCGTTTGTTTGCATGGATTGACTCTATCTTTACCCGTAGGTAGGGAGGGTTCAGCTAAGAGGAGTTGTTGAAAAGTTGGCCATGTACCAGAGGCGTTTTTGGAGAATGGGATTATGTATGGTATGTATGTTTGCCACTTGGCCATCATTTGTGTTGACTCATCGAAGAAGAGCGGACTTCCTTGGTGCTGCTGCAAAGGTTCGATCGAACATTACCTTTCAGTTTATAGATCTGCAACTACTAATTAATATATCGATGAACACTTTCGGGCTCTTCTTCAATATATGGCATTTTCTTTTAACAAAGAACTTACCCTCACATGATTATATGGACTTTCTCGATATGCTGCCAACACTACGTGGACTATCTACATGCCTCAACACCCACCAGTCCGCTCACGACGACCTGCCTCCCGGAGCAGCATATCCTGACCGAGTCTACCGCCTGAGCACTTCATTTTGTTCAGTATCGAACTTTCTGCCACATCAAACAATGGCTTAATATTCAAAGTACTCTTGCCTGCGTTACTTCTCGTTATCTACACCCATCTCCGTCAAGATCTCGTAGAAAATATAGATGCGGACAAGGCTACTTGATCGGCTCAGAAAGGTGCTCGAAGGAGCGTGTTGGTGGCTCATTTATAAGACATATGTACGATGCGCTACAGCCAGCCAGCCAGCCATCTGTGGGAGTTGGCTTCCATGAAACGTATTCTCAGCCCGTTAACCAAGCACACGTTCAACATTGTATTCCTTAGCCAGCTGTGCACTTGGGAAATCTCTTCAGCTAATTAAACTGCCGTCATACTTCTTTACTCTCAGTTATATCAAACCCAAGTACCCGAAGGAGTCTACATTGGTCAGCAAAACACATTTGTTTAAAAGTTATAAGAAACTTACCTCTCTAAGCCGACTTCGAGGACATGCCTCTCGTGGCTAAACACCAGGCGAAAATGGCCCTTCACGTCATTATGTTCCTCACAAGGGTGTAGGCCCACGCCACCATCCAGCAATCGCTGCGCGAGCGCGTATTCACGTTCGTTTCCAACATCTTCCACGTCTCCAGGTAACCAAGGGCTCAAATCAATATACAAGAAAAAGCCCGCATTTCTAGAACCCAAGTCTCAAAGTCAGCACCATCATATCTGACAAACACAAACATCTACTTACCCTCCTTTGGAATACTTGATCCCGACGTCATCAAACACCTGCGTTGCGAAGCTACGTGCATCACTTAGGCGTCGCCGGCTTGTAGCCATAAAAGAAGCCACAAAGTCTCGATCAGAGAGGATTGCTGTCCCAATGACTATGGAGGGACCAGATGAGCTATGGAAACGCATATTTGCGGCGATTGCCTTGCGAAGGTTGGCATTTTGGGTTATAAGACAGCCTAGGCGAAGACCAGCTGCTGCGAAGTCCTAAAATCTCATTAGCTAGTTGTTGCAATGGGATTAGTTGGATCAGGGGGAAACGTACTTTGCTCATGCCATAAAGGACATGTAGTCGATCTGGGGATATGAGGTCTGTCGGGTCAAAGGAAAGGACCGATGTGAATCCTGGGGCCGATTCTGATTGTGTGGGATAGACTGAAAGCGCGTAGACCTCATCGCTGATAAGATGTATTATGTTCTCCTCGCAGAATCTCATGATTGCTTTGAGCGTTGCTTCTGGGTAGCAGCGTCCTTTGAATTGAGTTGAAATTAGCACACTGCTGTAGATCTAGGAAACGACTCTCTACGCACCCAGAGGATTATGTGGGTTCACAATCAGCAGCGCCTTGACAGTCACACCTCTAATGGCAGCCGCCTCCAAAGCCCTCCTATAAATGTCCACCACCTCCACGGAGAATGGATCCACACCATGCATATCAGCATACACGATTTTTAAAGAAGCGGTATTGCCAAAATCTAGCTCAAAGCGACCATAGATAGGTCGACTAACGAGGATTCCATCCCCATCATCGGCGAGACTAAAGGCAAGCATTTCATGCATTGCGGTCAAGGCAGCTGATGTGAGGATGTGGGACGGGTTGATGGGTGTAAATGGGTGAAAGTATTCATTTATATGAGTTGCCATGGCATTGGGAAAGTCTGGATCACCCATGGTACTTGAGCGGTAGGTGAATGCTAGGCCTGGTATTGTCACCTGGAGGTTTTCAGATGAGTAAGTATGACAGCTGATAAGTGATCCTATCCTTTCCAACCAGGCCACGCACCTTCTCGGCGACAAATTTCTCGAGCTCCTCCCGCATCAGATCCTGTGCACGGTAGTCGGTAACTGTTTTTCAATGCGCGGCTTTTGTCACTTCTGTATGCACTCACGTTCTCCGCTGTTCCAAACGATATCACCCCGGTCGGGTTCATGCTCTTGTCATACCGGTTGCCAGCTCCAGGAGCAAAGCGCCATGGAATATCTTGGCTCGCAGCACTTCTGCTGCCCCTATGTGATAACATCTTTCTGTTGTATATACGGCAGTTGCCAGTGGGGCGAGGGAAGCACGCCAGGCCACAGAGACGGCCAATAGATATGTTTCGCAAAGATCTTGTCAAACAATTCGGTATATCACCCAGAACACCTAGCACTCAACTTGTACAACTCACAGTTCTTTGCGCTTCTCTGGAGTTGGTGTATGTTCCTCTCTTTCTTTACTGAGAGTGGGCAGCGAGAACAGGGATATTTCGACGCTTTCCCCTAAAGAGAAAATGCTCTGATTGGCCGGATTATAGACACAGTTCCTTGGCACAATCTACTAAAACCTTCTAACGTGTTATGAAGTTTTGAATTGGAAGTCAAAGTATCGGTGAACATTAACAAGTACGAATATACAGAGGTACGAAAGTGCGGTACCCAATTAGCTTGAATCCCTAAAGGTATGACCCCTGCGAAGGACCAGAACTCCGCAAAGGTAAAACTATTATACTCGTGACTAAGGATAGTATCGTGTCGTAGATAAAGCGGTAACAGTATAAGAAGCTAAGAAAAGACTAATAATCTAAACTAAGTACCTACTTCTTTCTTAATTTCTTCTATACATAGTCTCTTTCTAAAGATATATATTAAATATATTCTATAACAAGTATACAATATAACATACACTAAGATGTCTATTAAGCTATTAATTAAGTTAACTAACACTTTATATAGCTGCTAATATTAGTAGATAACTAGGTTACTATAATAGGTATTATTAAATACTTATAGTTAATAGATAGTAGAGTAAAATACTAAAATAAGTAAGATAGAATTTAACACCCATATTAGTTTAATAAGTCTATAGGTAAATAATACACTAGTATAATAACATTATAAGAGCTAAACACTTAGTAATAAGTTAAAAATTCTTATACTAGTACTTTAAACAATAAAAACTAATCTTATTATATGTTTACATATCTAGACAAGTTATTATAACTCTGGTAATCCTATTGCTCGCCCTTTCCCACACGACCCACTCACTCCCTCTCTTTCTCACTGCTCCATCGTAACAGCCAGTCCCCTCCAAAACGTACATCTATCCACCTGATCTGCCGGCACAACTTCCATAGCCGTAGCATTAGTTTGCAGCAAAATCCTCATCCCGCTACCCAAGCCATCACCAAAGCTTTGCCAATGCGGAGCCTCAGAATACTATAGTGCGCAAGTGAGATCATAAATTAGTAAAAAGAAAAGCACAAATACAAACTCCTTTGTTCGGGGAGGAAGGTAGATGGGAAGATTTGTGTGGGATTTGGCGTACCTTGTACCGATTTGGAGTGAGGTCCCGTATAAACGAGGTGTAGTAATTCATTACAACGGGGATAATCGCCGCGTTGTAAGTACTGTAGCTTGAACTCGTGTCATCTTGAGCATTGCCGAGGCCGAAGATCGCGGGCGATTCGAATGTGTGCGGTGTTCCTAGACCCTCAGCAACAACCTCAGCGTCTTGAACATTATAGCGGTAATTCCACACTTCGTAGGGATCGTTCAGAACAGCGAATTGTTGCGAGATGAAGAGTCCTGGGCACGTGAATGTTGTTTCGCCGTAGGCTGCTGAGGCGGACGGGAAGTAGGCTGCGTGGTCTGGGAGAGGTGTCATGAGCGGGTAGAGGGCATTGATTGCATCTGTGTCGTTGCCGGTGAGGTGCGGGTAGTTGTTGGTGAAGAATGTGGCTACGTCGGAGGGAGTGGCGGCGTCGGCACCAAAATAAGATCCTTCGTTTGTATCGCCTTGGATGGGGGTTAGTACTGGCTATCTGTTATGGATCAACACACTGGTTGTTGAGACGCACCTCCAAAGATGATGGGCATTTTTATAAACTTCCCCTGTTCAAATAGCAGATAGGGATAATCTTGAATAAAGTCTCCATCAATAGTTGGAGTCCAATAGAAGAGTGGCGAGCCAGATTGTCCGGGATAAGGACTCGCTACATTTGCTGCCTGTAAAGTCGTCGTGTCCTGTGAACGGAGGCAGGCTAGTTCATCATCAGAGCCCGCACAGCCTGTATCATTGGCAAAACGCTCGAATTGCCATTCAAGTTCAGATACTTTGGGTTGGGTCGGGAAGAAGACCGACTGGCCAATTGCGCCTATGAACAGACCGTCGTCTCGCCCACCACTTCACATGGTCAGAAAGTGTATTGAAAGAGTATGACGAGAATGATGCTTACTATGCCGATAGATGCAATGCCACCGAGCCCGCACCTGCTGAGGCTCCGTGTATTACCACGTGGTCTGGGTCTCCTCCAAACTGGGGTATCGTTAAAGACTGGCATGTATCATAATCCATAAGGCTTACCTGGTCAATATGTTCCTTCACCCACTCCAAAGCCATCCGCTCATCGAGTAATCCCGCATTCAAATCCCCATTCTCTCTCACCTTTTCACTGGCCAAGAATCCCCATGGTCCAACGCGATAGTTGAAGTTGACGAAAACGATGTTCTGGCCTGAATTGGCGACAACTGTTGAACCATTGTAGTTGTTGTTCGCATTTTGGGTGTAGCCTCCACCTTGGATATAAACCCAGACGGGGAGCTTAGAGGCGGGAGTAGCCGTCGTGGGACCCCAGACATTTATGAAGAGACAATCTTCTGCCTGAGTCGAGGACGGCAGGGTGACATTGATACCTAAGCAGATCGGTTGGAACTACGAGACAATCAACTTGAGTGCTTATCAGGCTGAACGGGTGAATGGGTGAGCATTACTGCTTGAGCACTCTGTACACCCGAAGTCGAGAGCGGTTGAGCGGGTGCTCTGAACCTCAAGTCGCCGACTGGGGGAGCAGCAAAGCGCATTCCAAGATACTGGCTAACACCAGAGCTCAACGCCGTTCCCTCATACTGAGAATAACCCAGGTCAACAATTGCTTGAGCCAATGAGGTAGGATCCGGCAATGCAGCGACACTTGCTGTCAACCCAAGCACCAAGGCCGTCCACGAGAGGTAAGAGGATGTAGACATTAAGAATGGAGTACCGAACGCACATGAAGAAGGAAGGACAGAACATAAGAAAGTATCGACATTATCCCTCCTTTTGAATGCTACCACGCGTCTATTTTTAAGGCCGTTGGGGTCCCCATGGGGAGATCCTCAAAGTTCCTCATGCAAGATCTCGGTAGATTGGGCAGCGAAGGCTCTTTGATCACTTAGCAGAGAGCGACCGCATTTTACCGGCATGAGCGACAATGACTTTGTCCATTGTGCTCATAGTCCTCCTGACGCTGCTAGCAAGAGGGAGATGCTGGCAACGCGGGGTAAGACAGGACGAGAAGTGCATGTCGCACAGGGTTGCTGGCGGTCGATTCCTGTGCAACGATCACCAAGTGTGGGAGCACTGGCCGAATGATTGATTGCATTTAGGATGGTCTCAGACATAAGACGACTCGTCCTCTCGCGCCGACCCTTGGGTTGACAGTGAATAAGGAGAGGGGTCTGCTGAAGTATGCTCGACATTCCCTGAATGCAGGTACCGTACAGCAGTTCATCGCAAAGACGACCTACAAGTGCAGATGTGGGTTATACTGGGAAATACTTCAATAATGACCACGCTTTGGACCTTGACGGCGGACGGTGGAAATCATGAAGAACAGTCCTCGGGGAGTGGAAGCGTTCGTCCAAGGTGTGCGAGACACTCAGCACGGTCGCAAGCACCTTTCCAAGAGAACAGGGAACAATGGAGGCTCTGAGACGAAGGATTTCCGGCCTGTCTCGTCACCGCCAGAAAGCTGAGATGGCTCTGAAGGATAAGGATAGGTAGGAGGAATGTACGCTCTGCTCACCGTCACCGCCGCCACCTCATCGTCGCTGTTTTGCACCGAGGCATTTTGGAGAGGTACAGGACAGAACGTACAGTACAGTACAGTACAGTATCGGAAGTATGTATTAGGTAAGGGAGGTACTTCCGTCTCGTCCCGTGAGTCGCGAAGGTTCAGACGGCTGCAGGGCGGAGATTGGCCCACTGTTCACTACGACGAGAGTAGCCACTCTGGGTTTAGCGCATTACCGTAAGGACTTAAGTGCAGGTGGGGAGCTTCCGGCCGAATAGAGGACGGAGTGAACACGAGGCGGTGCGACGCCGTTGCCATGGTAATCGACTTCCCCTGTCCGAACGATGAAGCAGCAGCAGCAGCAGCAGCAGCAGCAGCACCGCTCCCAGTTCTTTGCTTGCAAGTTTGCGAGTATCATATGTGGGGTTTCATGTATCGAGGAGCATTATTCATCCATGTCTGTACTTCGTACTGACTATCTATCTCTTTTGTTCTTCTATTCTGGGCCATGCAGCGTGGTCTGGTCTGGTCTGGTCTGGTCTGCGTGGATGCATGTGAAGATGCAGAAACGGCAGCAGACGAAGGTTTTCTGGTGCGCTGCATCTCGCAATGTCCAATAATTGCGCTCCACGACTGGATCATGCAGGAAAGCATGCCAGTCTACCTGTGGGGGGAAGAGTGAAGCGTGAGCATCAACTCGTAAAGCCTCCAGCTCGCGATCGCCCTCGCCTAGAGTCGCCTGCATGCTCTGGTGTACTCGGTGTCAAAATGACGACGACGCTTCTTATGGAGACATCGAGAGCGCGAGAGCGCGAGGTTGGGAGGAGTGCTTCGTGCCCGACAGCCTTCAGCAAAGGAGGGTGGCGCGAAGGCGAAGCTCTAGCCAGCCAGAGATCTGTCGTCTGCAGCAGCAGGTGCCCAATGCCCGATCACCATCGCACTATCGTGAAGTCAAAGTGGCGGTATCCAATGAATTGCCAACCACCTCGTCAAACAAAGGTCAATTCCACAATCCACTCACTCAGCACGAACCAGACGAGAGCTTGGGGCGTTGCCCGTGTTGCAGAGCTCTGGTAGCTCCATCGCCTGCCGACACCCAGACGTCTGGTGCACGGTAAAGCAGCAGCAAACAACGCACGCCCAATCTCTCGGAGGATGGGCAGCTGGCACCTTGGGGTATAAGAAAAGCCCGCTTCGATTCCACTCCTGCACCGCCGTCCTTTTCCAGATTTGAATTTCGTGGACGCTGAGCAGTGGGAGTAGCATAACGCAGTCACCGAGTTGACGTGAACAGCGCAAGCAGAACAGAACAGCAGCAGACGCTGTAGACTCACATATCGCCCTGTATGCCGCTTTTATCTCACACGTGATCCTCTGCCATAGCTCGACCCGCTAGAGCGCTCTGTTGACACCCGCAACATCTCGTTCGCTCGCCTATTAAACCCAGGCCCAGCCTCGTTTTCAATTTCCCAACCACCTATCTATCTATTCCCCTCCATCCTCCTCCTCCACAACTTCAATTCCAACTCTTCATCAAACCCATCCACACCACCTCTCCCACCACCACCACCACCACCACCACCGCACATCCATCATCTCCATTGAAAAGATCCCCGAGCTAAGAAGCGTAATCCAACGCTTTCTTCCTCCCCTTCCTTCACCAGAAGCAAGAGACCCCTTCTTGTCTTCCTTTCGGCGCGTCGAAAGGCATTCGAGAAGAGTTTCTCTCGCACCGTACCATCGTCAACCTGGACTTTGACGCTCGAGTCCCGATTCCCTTCAGTGTCTTCCCGTCGTCGTACCGGAGCGACGCCGTCGAGCAAGTCACCCATACTCACGTCGAGGGAGAGATCTCCCTGCCACAAGGCCAACAGCGCGTCGGACGGGAAAGCCAGGAGTACACCTCGGTTTCCGCCAACCTTCCCCCTCACCGACTCGACGACCACGCCGAGCACGACAAGTTTGTCCAGGAAGACGTCTACATTGAAGAGGACCCCCAGCACCGCCCGAGCCAACAAGAAGATATCTACATCCGTGAGGAGCGCAGGTCAGTAGTGCAGACAATCCACTTCCCCACGATGCATTTGCAGCTTCACCTTCAGCAGCAGCAGCAGTCGCAGCAGCAGCACAACACGCACACACTCCCAGCCCGCGACGACAACACACGGTGTCCAGACGAGCGCAGTGCGAAGTTTCCACTCGCCAGCTGCCAAGTCGGGGTGTGATATGCATCAATGGGCACATTTCATTCAGCCTTTGACAGGGGGGAGCTCCGGTGGATCCCACAGTCCCAATGCGTGTTGCCTGCGTTGCTTTTTTAGTCAGATGTTGACACAACAACGCACACGGACTCCTATTGACCTGACCGACTTTCGCCCTGCTGCATCTTTCATCTTCCATTTGCTGACTTTCTCTCCAACCACAACAGACTTGGACCCAAACACACTACTGCCACAACACACATCGACCTCGACCCCAGCAACCGTCGACGCATCTACTCCGATACCCACGTTCAGCCTCCTCCTCGTCGCCGTCCACAGAGACAGAGCCACGACTCCGAAATCGATCTCATCGAGCGAGAATATCGATCTCGTTTCCAGCCCGAATACAAGGAGCCCGTTCCATACTCCGCTTCACAGCTCCAGCTCCAGACCGTCGATCCGCCTCGCGCTCTCCAGCCAGCTCAATACCGGGAGGAAATCCGCGTGACTGAACAGACCGTCGATCCTGCTCGCGGCAAGCAAGGTAAGATGGGTTACTACGATGAAGATGGTATGTGGCCAGTGCCAGGCGTCCTGACAGCTGTCTCGGGGCCCACTGCATTAACCTAGTTGACCATCCCTGACCAATGGCTAATGTTTACTTGTGACAGGTCACTACCACAGCTTCCGCCACGGTGCCCATAAGGTAGCTGAGCGTATCATCCATCCCATCCACGGCCACGGTCACTCCGCTCATCACTCTTCTCACTCATCTGTCTCCAACAACTCCCACCACTCTCACGCTTCCCACCACTCTCAACCCTCTCGTACTCACGTCGAACACGACGACATCGACATCCATATCACCGCCGAAACCCCAGCTCCCCCTCGTCGTGCCATTGTCGCTCCTCCCCCCGCAGTCATGGCTCCCCCAAACACCACCACCGTTCCCACCCACCACATCCGCCTCGGCGATCTCTTGATCCTTCAAGGTCGTCCTTGCCAGGTTATCCGCATCACCACCTCCTCTGCCACGGGCCAACACCGCTACTTGGGTGTCGACCTCTTCACCAAGCAGTTGCACGAGGAGTCCTCTTTCGTCTCCAACCCCAGCCCATCTGTCGTCGTCCAGACCATGTTGGCTCCTGTCTTCAAGCAGTACCGTGTCCTCGATCTCCAAGATGGCGAAAGTAAGTCAACTCTTCTGCCCTTCCATTGAATACAATCTAACATACTATAGTCGTCGCCATGACGGAGACGGGTGATGTCAAGCAGGGCCTGACGGTCATCGATCAATCCAACCTCTGGACCCGCCTGACCGAAGCCTTCGAAAATGGCCGTGGCAGCGTCAGAGTCTTGGTCATCAACGACAATGGCCGTGAGCTTGTTGTTGACCTCAAGGTCATTCATGGTTCGCGCTTGTAAACTATTACTTCTGCGTTCATGAACACCCCCTCGTGGATGCCGTCCGTATCTTCCGCTTGGTTGATATTTTGCACATGGTCGGATGGAGTTGGGTTTTTTATTTCGGGCAATTGAATAATGACAGACGGATGCATGGTGCATCCTCAGTTTCCTGATTTTCCCATTTGAGACATCTTCCTACATGGCTGCGTTCCGTGGTCAATCAGATCTCCTCTTGGAGTATTTAGCTGGTCATCGACGTGGACTTTGGATTAGAGGTCTTTCCTTGTACGTGTAGATAGCACAATGAAAATAAGAAGCGGTCCCCTTTAAGCTATTGTCTCGACGGTTTTACCCTGTGTGATGGATTGTGTGATGCGATATCTCCATGCCAGACGTGGGTCCTTGAGGTCCGAACACCTTGAGAGGTACCCCGAGCTCCGGAAAGGGAAGCTCCTTGCTCACACCTTCCATGTCCGCCGCGCGATAAGACTCAGGCACCAGCCCACCTCCCCTTCAGATTCACAAGTTCACAACCCCCCATCCACCGCATTCTGCTTTACAATATAACCACCGCAACACCCAGAAAGCACTCTTTGTTTAGAAGTAAATAACTCAACATGGGTGCCAACAACTCAAAAGTAGCACAGGCACCTCTCGTCAATGAGAAGCTCGTTATCGAGCGACTTAGAGCTATGGAGCTCAAGGACCAAGCGGACAACGACTATGTGCATGTTGAGAAGGGTGGAATGGGTGTTGCCTACAGACACAAACAATCCACCCTATCATCTTCCGAGGTTGAGCACTGGGAACACCAACTACTTCAAGATCCAAAGAACAGGTCAAGTTATCTGCTCTCAGTATGTGATGTGCATTTGTTAACATCCCATTACAGACTTGCCCTTACGGCGCTGAGTTCTGCAGACCCCAAGACGGTCCTTACCTCCCGCTCTACCCTCATTCACGATCCTCAAATCTTTAATGTTAAGATCCCGTTCGAAGGTGCACCCATCACCAACCAGCGATCATCTGGCCGCTGCTGGCTCTTTGCATCAACCAACGTCTTCCGAGTAGCCCTCATGAAGCGACACAACTTGGAGAAATTCGAACTCTCGCAAGCCTACCTCTTCTTCTACGACAAGCTCGAAAAGGCAAACTACTTCCTCGAACAAATCCTAGATACTGCAGGGGAGGATCTTGATAGTCGCATCGTACAGACTCTCCTCGCCAGTCCAGTTGGCGATGGTGGACAATGGGATATGGTATACAACTTAGTCGACAAATATGGTCTTGTTCCTCAAGTCCTATACCCTGACAGCTTCAATGCTCAATCTTCATCGGCTATCAACCAGTTAATCACCACGAAGCTCCGTGAAGATGCTCTTCAACTGCGTTCTCTTCCATCTTCGTCCCTTTCAACCGAAGCCAAGTCGTCTTCGATCGCCTCTCTCAAGGAGAAAATGATGAAGGAAATCCACCTCATCCTAACCCTAACCCTAGGTCCCCCACCAGCACCCAATACAGATTTCACCTGGACATACCTCGATAAGAACAACAATGCTTGCGAGATCAAAACTACACCAGTAGCCTTTGCGAAAGAGCTCGAATCACCAAAAGCAATCCGTATCACGAACTCAACCGTCCACTCCATGTTCTCTCTCGTCAACGATCCCCGCAATCCTTACAACACCCTCCTTACCGTAGATAGACTCGGGAACATCGTAGGCGGTCGTGGTATCACCTACGTCAATGTCCGAATGTCAACCATGAAGACCGCCGCAATTGCGATGCTCAAAGCCGGTCTCCCTATATTCTTCGGCTGCGATGTAGGAAAATACTCCAACCGTCAAGGCATAATGGATCTCGATCTTATCGACTACGAACTCGGCTTCAACGTACGCCTTGGAATGAAGAAAGCTCAGAGACTCATGACTGGGGAGAGTGCCATGACACATGCCATGGTTCTTACGGCTGTGCATCTCGACGAGAGTGGAAAGCCGGTTAGATGGCGTGTGCAGAATTCCTGGGGCGAGGCGGCAGGTGTGGAGGGTTGGTTTGTTATGAGTGACAAATGGATGGATGAGTTTACTTATCAGGTTGTTGTTGAGCCGCGGTTTGTATCGAAGGAAATTAGGGATGTGCTGAATACTGAGCCCAAGGTCCTGCCGCTTTGGGATCCTATGGGTGCGTTGGCTTAGGTTGATTAGAACCTTTGGTGGTTTAGCTACATTAAGATTTAATGATATCATAGGGAGTAATTTTGCTTTGCGCTATGTGTTGGCCTTGGTCCTCGCTTGCAATTCTTAGATGAGGAGTGAAGAGATGGTAGAGATATATATCAAATGATGAATCCTCTATCCAGTATACAGATTAAGCCTTGCTCCCCATACAAAATACCAAACCTCCAAATCATCATCTTGAACTCGATCCCTCAAGACCTAAGCTTCTCACAGACTCGCAAGGTGTCATATATGACATACTACTCAACACCATCACATTTCTTCTGAACCAAAGCGCCAAGTCGATCCATGATGACCGGCACACAACTAATGCGAGTATCAACGTGATCACTGATCAGGATAAAGTCAAGTCAGGTCATGTCAGACTCCGAGTCAACAATACAAAGCAGATCTAGATCTAGATCTCTTGAAGTACGTTTGTTGCTTTTTATCAGGAGTAGAGAGACGGAGTGCACCTGAGGGGTGTCTGCATCTGTGGAAGCTTTTTACAGCCCGACGTGACAGGTGTGGCCATCTTGGATAAGTCTACAGGAGTGGTTGTGACGTGCGTGAGTTGTTGTGTGGATTTTGTGGTTTTAGGTGGGGGATGAGGGAGGTGTTGGGAGAGGGCGTTTGTTCTTGGTTGGTTGGTTGGGTTTGTTTGTTTGAAAGGGGGTCATGGAGGGAAGGAAGATAGAGAAGAAAATTATTAGGGGGGTGTTCAGTTATGTAGGTTGATTAGATACCTAGGTAGGTAGGAATGTGAGGCGAGAGCTAAAGATGAAAGAGAGAAGAGACTTCTTACCTTTATCTTATAATACTACGTATAATAGGTAATAAGGCTCGGCACTCTTAATGCTTAGAATAATGTTTAGGAGCGTACTTTATACTTATACGGACAACACTCCTGCCGAGGGCAGTTGGTCGCCTAGACTTTAATATTGCAATTCGGCTGTATTAATCTACTACAAGTATACTGAATTACAGAAACTCGTGGACTAGAGATTTAGAGCAGGACCCTTGTGCTGGGAATAGGGGATGAGGTAGCAAGCGAGCATGTTATATAATCGTAGACTTGTAGTAAAGCGACCTACCCCCTCTCTTTTAGGGATCGTTTATCTCACTCTCTCTAATTTATTCTTCTTTGATGTTATCTATGTATTCGCTAAGAACCTGTTTACCCTTGTCGTTTGCTAGCACGACCTGGGAGCTAATACCTTGGTACTGTACGCGTCCTGTAGGTCCTTGGAATCTGGTATCTTTCCTACATAGATACCTGGTGGTGCGGTAGAGAGAGATAAGTTATACGAGACTAGACTTTGCTCATCTTCCGTATGTTCTGGCTCATCCTTTAGCCAGTCACTCTTTACTGTTCTTACCTTAATCTCCTTCTCCTTCTCCCGTTCCCTCTACCCCTCCTGCTCCTCTAACTTCGCCATAAAGGTTTCTACCTAGACTACACTACCGCTCGTGTCAGCAAGTGGAGCCTGTAAACTTCTAATCCTTCTTGGACGCCAATAGTACATTGTCCAAGTCGTCTACGCCTACACTAACAACTTTACTTTGTATCCCCAAACCCCACGAACACTGTTTTGACGGGCATGGCGGCTAAGTTCCAATTATACTATCCAGGGAACTATCACGACGGATTTTAGAAACCATTTCAGCTTTAGCCTGTTCCTGTCCACGGAATGGAACAATCAGCTTTTGTAAGTTCAACTTCCTTCTGTGGCATCAGTCCTTGGGGTTGTCAAATGAGAACCGTCGCTTATTAGTCTGTAGTGGTGCTACTCGGGAAGGACAGGGTATCAACTGGATCGATATGGTAAGTAGGCTCACCGATTTCAGAGAGCACGTCTATTATTAACCTATTATCCCAGGGGCCAGGATCGACTACAGCTTTGCGGTCGTAGGAATAGACACAGGCCTCAGAGTTTCTGATATAAGTTCCGAATATAGTAGAAACCTAGAATACATCAATGATTTGGTTTGGTGAGTAAATTACGACTTAGCTGTCACCGGAAAGATGTTGGATGAAGCTTGGTATCGCAGTACGCCTACGTACAACTACTCTATCGCTTGCTCTACAGGTGGACCGTAGGTTCTAACGGAGTTGGATATATTCCCGAGAGATTATGATGGCGTTGCTGCTGGGTGTTCGGCGTGGGGGTTAACCCGTAGTCAGCGCTGTGGAATTTGTGGGTTATTATTTCCTTGGGAATAGCACTACTTATTCTTACTTAAAGAAGTATCCCTAATCTATAGCATGTTAGTAACAGTTCTTTGCGGAAAAAGAATACTAATTCCGGGGTTCGGAAACAAATGGAAAGTAGACGACTTATAAAAGACCAGTAATATCATTGCACACAAATTCACAATCCCCGAGAACATGTTCGACGTCATCAACGCCGAAGTGATTAGACAATACGATCTCTAGGACGGACTCGTCGACTCTATCATCTCAAGCCCCCGAGGCTGCAACATGAAATCTCTGACCCTAGTATGCTCATCCACATACACAACCTCATGCCTAGAGAGCCCCCAAATCGACACGCTCCTTAGCATCGCAGCATCTACCATGACTAGGTAGACGTCAACCAGACCTAAAGACTCAGCCACGCACTCTCCGGCAGCGAATCAACCTGGTCAAACAACTAGGCGACGCCAGCGATACTCTCTCTTCCACGCAGCTCTAGTACCCGCCGAATATCCTGGGTCTCGATACCAACTTCACTGTCGATGATCTCGATTACAAACTCGTTGTTTACGCCGACGCCACTAATTCTGGGAAATCGTCTGCCCGAGAATTCTGATCCTAAGCCTTTTTACAAGCGTGGTGGCAAGCTAATACATAATCAGGGTCTCATTGACAGGACTGTTACTCCCGGATCGAGCATCCATTTCCACGACCATGTCGTCGCTCCTCTACAGCCAAGACATGGAAGTCGATCATCAACTTCTATTACTTCTTCCTAGTCCCTAGTCTCGAGTACGTCGTTCCACAAACACTCGCATTTCATTCCTATCATCCTTCAACATCTTCCTTCCTACATCGCCTTAACAATCCTTCTTCATCCTCCCAGACACTGCACAAGCACCCCCACCCCCCTGCCCGAACTCATGCAAATCCCCTGCCTGCTGGTACCAAGCAGGTCCCAACCAAGCAACCACCATTGACAACTCCTCGCCCAGCAAGCGTCCCGGGCTTCAGTGACTCCCGTCAGGATATCCCGCTCGCGCTCATGAGCTGTGTTTGTTGACAACAAGACTGTTGCAGATAGATATAGCACATCGGTAAGAACTTCTGATTTCAATAACGACAAGCCCGTTTTCAAATAGTCTTCTACTTGTGCTTTTCCGATGCAGGCCAGGTACAAAGTACAATGATACTAGTGATATTGATAGTGTTGATAATTGCCAGTTGGCCTTGCTGCGAGTCTTTGTATCAGGTCGATGAGATATGCTGGGTTGATTGTAGACATGGGCTGGGTTGGGTGCATGTTAGCATGGTTGGCTACCTACCTACTTTGGGAATTGAAAATTGTGAAATTTATAAAGCCGTTCCTGCTCAAGACAATGGCCATTAGGGATATTGTAGTTCCCAGATTTGAAATTACTAAACTCTCATCGGAGTACAACAAGACGCCCTTTTCGGGACGTGGACTTTTGTCAGGTATATAAGTTGTTGACCCCCCCACCCTCTTATCTTATACAAGAGGTAAAATGTGATATCGAAGCTATAACGTATAGGAGTGGAGATAGCTAGTGATAAAGTAGAGAGATGATAGAGAAGCTACGGGTGTTTATTCATGTAGATGCCTAGAGAAGATATGTTCTCTATTCTACACTAGTTTTACTACTTGTGTTACAACTTACATGTATCTAGAATCGATGTTCTATTAGAAATGTATAAATGACTATCTATGTAAATAGGAATTCAAGGTAAGTTACTTTGCTTTATCTTTATGTATAGAGATATAGCTCGTAAGTGTTAGGTCTATAGTATCTAGCTAGGTCCTCTAAGAAAGTAAAGATAAGATAGAGACCTCTCTCTCTCTAGATTTATAGGGTAGTTATAGATATAAGTAATTGTTATACTATATTATACTATACTAAAAATTTCTTAATAGTCTTTTACTTAGAGAATATATAATATAAACAAGGTAGGTACTATATATACTTACCTACCTATCTATCTACCTAGAGGAAAGCTTAGAAAGGTCTTAAGAGTAATAAGTTATAATATAGAGAACTAAAATAGTATAGTATAGTATAGTAGTAGATTAAGGCGAGGTATTAAGGGTCTCTATACTTGTAGCTAACTAACTATAGTTAAGTTTATTAATATCTAGTAATCTATAAATCCCTCAAGGACTAAGAGTTCTACTAGTCTTTCTTTTCATTTATAATAGAGAGAGTACTAAAATTTTATTGTTAGAGTTTGTTCTACGGAGGGACTTGGGTTCTAAAAGGATAGTTGTCGAGACGTAATAAAAGAGCCGTCATTAGATAGATTAAGGGATGGAAAGAAAGCATTGTGAGCCTGACATCTAGCTACCTCGAAGCTGTATCTTGGTTTCTTGGTTCATTGGAGCCCAAAGATAAGTAATGCCCAACGAGGCTCGTATGGTTATATCCACTTTTCGGTTTCTCAAAAATAAGCGCCTTCGTTCTATTGTGATGTACCAACACGGGTTATCTACCCCTCCCCTGTGTCAAACAAGCCAGCTCAAGTCTAAACAAACCAGCCTAAGCAAGCATATTTACGTGCTAAGTTCTTGACCATTGTGCTACTAGTAAGGACTGCGTGCTACTCTACTCGAAATGTTTGCTAAAGCGCCCTAACCACAAGCGTACCCGGTCGTGTGCAAACTAGCAAGACCATACCACATGAACGATATTGGGGCGTCTTGGTCTTGTTGCGTACCCAGGTACCCGTTGATGGGAGTTGCGGATAGAGGAGAGGGGTTGTACTCGGTGTGCTTGTGATGGTTGCGGGAACGAGCCATGTGATGCTCGAAGTGTTGATTTTGGGTTTGTATGCTTCGATTTGTGTTTCTTGAGGGTGTGTTATATGCGCAGTCGCTGGGGGTGATCGGTAGGGGATAATTTCTTTCCAGGTGAAATATGTAATCCAAGACTGAGGTGATGGAAGTAAAACCTCCGGCCTCGTTACGTACTGGATAGTCTCTTTGCCTCGACGTCTAGTGTAGCCAAAACGACGACGTCAATGTCATAAAAGGCCTCACCGTCTCGATCGACACTCGTTTCCATTTGATCGACGACGCCCACCAGGTTTTTTTCCATGAAAGAAAACGTCGCCCAAACACGTGAACAACTCCCGAAGTCTCAGAAAACGAGCCCATCGTCAAAGAAAACGGAAAGCCACCGCACACTCAACAAAAAGGGAGGAAGGGTGTTGCTTGTCAGCAGCACAAACCACTTACTCGAACTCCTCTCGACTCTCTCACTCTGGCTGAATTGGCTGAACTCCACTTGGCTGCTTCACCTAACATCGCTACTCGTATAGTTTCCTTCACCGACGGCAACTACTTGTGTCTCCTAAGCAAGTCCTGCTAAGTTGCAGGACATTGAGAGAGAGCTCGAAAGCACAAGACAATTTTGACAGCGGCAATCTCGCATTGTTGTCAGTGCTGACTCTGCAACCTGTAACCTGTCCGAGTAGCTCTAAATTAGTCTTCCATTGTCTACAGTAGTGTCCTCAGTCATTATTCAACAACGCACGAGTCGTCGGTAACGGAAAGGATATGCTTGCTGTTGAAGCCCTATGTGTACATCTTTAGCCCGTTTGGGTGAGTTGGGCGAGAATTGGTTGGTGTGCACTGTTCGGTAGGAGGCCAGGTCGGATGGGGAATCCCTGTCTTGCGCCTTGCCATGGATTGTTGTTCTCAAGGGAGTTGACCGACTACTGTACAGTACTCGAGTCCCGGTACGCTACCGTATCAACGGAGTTGTTGGGCAGCGAACAATGCAATGCAGCAAACTGTGAGCAGATTGTGGATTGTGGATTGTGGATTGCGGATTCTGGATTCTGGATTCTGGATTGTGGATTGCAGATGCATTATGGCTGTACTGTATCGTTCTCGGCGAGCCTGCGCCTTGCTGTGTCGGTAGGTGTAGGATTCTGGGATCGTCCACAGTGAGCGGCGGCGGAGAGGGAATCCGTATTTCGCACGGCGCAGGATGCAAAGGTGGTTCGAGAGGGGCAAGCAAGCGAGTTGTCAAGTAGATTGGCACGATATTGGCATCTAGCAGTCTGATTTTCCGTGCTTGTTCTTTATTTCTTGATTCTCTCGGGGCGATGCTTGTCAGTTCATGCGCTTGGTCCAAGTTGGGGGGGATGCTGGTCATCATTGCGGAATGGAGGCGAGAAAGGGTCGCGGACTCAAGGAGCTTCCTCGCAGGCCACAGGATGCAAGTGAAGTGTCAGAGATGCTTTCGGAAGCCAGAGAGCGACGACGACAAACTCATCACGGTGCAAAGACAAGCCTCTGGGTGATGTCATTGATGGCACCTGGGGGGATGGTCAGATGGGTGATAGCGAGGTTGATATGGGATTGGATTGAGCTATGATGGAGGGCGAGTTGCGGGCATTGTTCAGGGGGGAGTATATGGTACGAACGTACGTACAGTCACGAGACTCAGGGCCATCTGGGCGGTGGAAGCATAGGAAGAAGCATTCACCACATGGGCCATTATTGATTTCTGACCGAGTATCACAGACGGACAGACGGACAGACGGACAGACAGACAGACAGACATCAATCATGGCCCATGTGGTGAATGCCTCTTCGTCTGCTTGGCGAGGTGGAGAGGTCAGCACAGAGTACAGTAAGGAGGTAGGAGTATAACCAATGCACCGCCTGCGGACACGAAGGAGCACGCCATTACTCATCATCCCGATCCCATCGGTTCTCTCTCCCACGGTAGCGGGGCGACGAACAAGAGACGAATAAATTGTAGTGGTGTTCCTGGAATGTCAGGCACCAACAAGTACGGTACGGTACCTACTACGGTGGCTGCCACACACACCAGGCACCAAAAGGAACACAAGGCACCAAAACGAAAGACCCGTTGGGCTGTGGTGGGTGGTGACAGGGCCATGATGGGGCCTCGTAGCGCGCAGCCATCACAGCCATCACAGGCCATCACCGCCACCACAGCCCAGAGCGCGCCGTACCTCTGCCACCAGGCGCTCGCTCGCAGGGGCAACGTGAGACCGGTGCATTTGTCTACCACGACGACCACAACCGCCGCATCAACAATACCCGACGATACGCGCGAGCAAAGGGCAGGCCATCCAGTGCGACTCCCAGGACGATGACTGTATGGGAGCCCTTCCACCAGAGAGAGCATCATTGTATACAAGCATGTGCAGGAGCAGAGGAGCAGAAGCAACTTCGCTTCCCATGTGCCAATGGCGACCCCGGTAGTCCGCTTGATGGTCCTGTGTAGGCTGTTGGCCCAGTGCCCTGTTGTTGTTGCCTGTGCGGTGCAGTGCTTCTCTGGCGGCCCCCTCCCTCCCTGTCACCTCACGTCATAATGCCATTGCGAGGCGCATCAGACACCGCAGGCCAAAAAGAGCCTCGTCAGTCGAAACTCCTCCTTTTTCTTCCCCCCCCCCCCCCAATTCTCGCAACGCAGCAACATCAACACCAACAACCCACGACCACAACCACAACCACGACCACGACCACGACTCACAATACCACACGCTCCCACCTTCTCCTCGCCGACTAGCTCCCCCCCAAGAGTCAAGCATCACCCCATCCTCTACCCCGTCCATCCCTTAACCCCCATCTTCAGCGATCTCGTCCACCATCCACCCCCAGAAGCGTGCGACATTGCATCTGCATATAGCTGCAGCGGGGTGTAGCATCGACAACCAGCCATCGGCAACCAACAGATACCACCCACGATAAACATCCTGCTGTAGTGCGAGGACTACTGCAGACGTCCGCGTCTGCTGCGCAACATCCATACACGCAAGCTCTCGACAGTGCAAATCACGCTGCAACACACCGAGTACGCCTCGTCGAGATTGCAGCCCTATGGAGTCTTAAGAAAAGGTTGAAGACGCTCGTAAGTACTTGAAGTTGGCTGGTGCCAATTTTTTCTCCCTTTGTTTTGCTATGCTCTCGAGGCAGACGTTGCCCATACATACCTCTAATCTTAATATCTGACCTCACGGCTGACCATGATGTTTTCCCTTACCAGCCCATCGACAGTTTACTCTGTCCCCCCTTACTTGGGCAGATCCAAGTCCGACTATACCTACTCGCCCCTACGAATACCCTACTCTTGTTCCCTCGACAAGATCCCACGCTGCGTCATGGATAACCGATATCGATACAACCGTCCGCGGTCTCCTACGCTGTACAATCCGGCAAGGGCCTCGCTGCCCGTCAACTTTGGCTATGACGAGCATCAGGGCCATCACCACTTGCACGCCGTGCCCGCGCCAACCGTTCGACGTGAAGTCATCCCTATCTCGGTCTCGCAGCCTCGAAGCAGCACGGACAGAGTCAACACCACCGGGCCCGTCACGACCACCACATACAAGATCAAGGCCGAGCCGTCTCGAAGCAGCAGCGTGCGAGACAGTAGTCGTTCACGAAGATCCACCATTGGCTCACAGGAGATCCCCACGGTCATCACGACCATTGCACCGCCGCCGCCGAGACAACACCGACCGGTCGTGCATGGAAGCAGTGGAAGGTCGAGTCCGATTGGCAACCCATACAGATCCAGCGGAGAGGATCAGTACTACTCGGTGCCGGCATCGTCAGGCAAACACAAACATCACCACTCGCATAGCTACAGCGCGACAGTGGACAATGCGGATCTCAGACAGGCACGCGAGAGCAGCAGGCTTCAGGTTGACCGAGGGAGGGAGCAATCGAATTACAATTCGAGGACGAGCTCGAGACCCACGGCAACGTATACGACAACCTCTATCGTACGGCCACCGGAGACGGCTGGGTATGGAGATGATGGGTATGGATATACGAACCCGAAAGATTTGGTTGAATACGATCTCAACAAGAACGATGGACGGAGACATCAACACCAGCGACGAGATAGCCATGATGGCAACAGAATAGGTAGGCCTTCAAGCATCAACGGCTACGAGCAAGTTGCAAGATCATACGACAACCGTGACACTCGCGAGCGAGGACCGCCACCATCGACTCGAGGATTCGCACAAGTCAATGCGCGTACATGGCCACAAGAACAGCCTGCCCAGCAACACGCCCGACTAGCTATCGCTGCTCCACTTGCACTGGATCCCATCCAACGTCCACATTCTGCTCGACCAGTTGCCTCCGTATCACGCCCTGAACGAGTCGAACCTTCCTTTAATGATCCTTTGATAAGCGATCCTCAACTGCAACGGCGATCGAGCTCCAGACGACCAGTGAGTGTGTACCAGGATCGAGAGCGAAGACCCGAACAGCGGGACGACGGCAGAGAATATTATGACCCGAGAGACGATGATCTGCGGCGGGATCGGAAGTATCAAAAGAGTCGAGATGATGGCGTTGATCAGCGAGCATTTGCAAGACCTGAACGAATCGAAAGAGATGATCGTGGTGTTTCTGATCACACGCGCTCCGATCGCGTGGATCGAACAGAGCGTGTTGAAAGAAGAGAGGAACGCAGCGACCGTAGGGAAGAACGTCGCCCCGATCAGAAAGAGCACAACAGCAGCGGCAGCAGAGATGCACTTGCGGCTGGTCTCAGCACAGCGGCTGCTGCCCTCGGGATTGGCGCAATGGCCAAGAAGGCTTCGAGAGACGATAGGAGAGAGGAGGAGGAAAGAAATGAGCGTGAAGAACAACGACGTCGAGATGAACGAGATCGAGAGGATTGGGACCGGGAGGAAGCTCGCAGACGTAGAGATCGCGAGGAGAGAGAAGCCGCCGATGCTGAAGAGAGAGCCAAAGAACGCCGCAGAGAAGAAAAGGCGAGGGAAGAAAAGGCTGCTCGAGAGGAGAGGGCTAGAGAAGATGAACGAAGGAGAGATTCTCCGCCCTTGACCAGCATGTTGAAGCCACGAGAGCCTGATGCCGCGACATTCTTGGGCTTGAGTGGAAGGGACCCCACGGAAAGACAATCTGTTCCGGTGACTCGACCTGTGTCTCGAGGACCCGCGAATTGGGATGAACGAACTGCGGAGCCAGAACGCCGCAGACGGCCTGAAACTGCTGCAACCAGTGCAGCAGTCGATACCCGTGGAGATTCTCCGCCTTCAGATGAGCAACGTACTTCGCGTAAGAAACGTCCATCTACTGCGGCCACTTTCAACCCCAGGGATGCTTTGGATTTGAAAGCATTGAAGGAGGAACTTGCTGCGAAGGATACCAGCCCGCCAATCCCCCCAAAAGAGCCACTGGAACCAATCAATACCAATCCAATCCCCGGATCCTTTCCCTCGGACAACCGATCCGAGCTTCGTGATGACCGTGGCCGTCTCGGCCCTCTTGCGCCAGCTGCAAACGCTGCTTCTGAACATAAACAACCTCGAGTTGTCTCTCCACCTCGCGAGAAGGAGGCTGATAAGCCGGTGAAGGGTATCCGTAAGTCAAATCACCATGATTCCCACACTTCAGCTAATTCTTCTTAGTGCGACAACCACGTGAGAAATTCCCTGAAGATCCTTCCCCGATCCGCGAAGGTGTGGCACCCCTCAAGGATGCTAAGAAGGATGGTGTTCCACCTGATGCGAGATGGACAAAGATCAATAGAAAGCTTGTGAACCCAGAGGCCCTCGAAGCGGGCAAGGAGAGATACGAGGCCAGAGAGGACTTTGTCATTGTTTTGCGAGTCTTGAGCAAGGAGGAAGTTCAGGCTTACGCTATCGCTACTCAACAGATTCGAGGTATGTTGAACTTTTACCGTTTTTATCAACAGAACTAACCTTTAAGCAAAACAAAACTGACATGGACGCAGAAGCACGAGAAGAAGCCGAGGACCGCGAAGAGCGCGAAGCCTCTGACAGACGGCGCAAAGCTCGTCGGGAACGTCACGAACGCCACAAGCGTGACCGCGAATCCGGTACTCGCGGCGAATCCACCCACCGCTCTCGGCGACATGGACGCCACCAAGATGGGCATTCTGACTCCCAAAGTGATGAGACCACCGAAGACGAACAGAGACCGAAGATGCTCGAGCAGTCGCCGAGGCACGTGCCTTCGATGAGCGGTGCCCTTGGTACGAAAGAGCTCAACAACAATACTTTTTTCAGCAGCTCGAGGAGGAGAGATGATTGATGATATGCCTGCATACGTTTTGGTTCTACGCTTTTTTTTCTTGGTACTCTTTCATTGGATGATTGCAGGGGTTTACAGACATGAGTTGGTTCGAATGGCATGGTAGAGAAAATCAGTCCTTGTGTGCATTTTTTACTTTGGGCATTGCTTTGAAAATTTGCTGGACAATAAATGAGCGAGCGAGAAAAAACACCAGAAAGCATTGTATGAGGAGTATGAGCAGAGCATGAGCATGGGAGCATGATGAGCACCACGAAATGACAGAACTTGATCTTAATTTGGAGAAAGCAGGAAAAGGAGCGACAGAAGGGAAATAATAGGCTGAATGGTAATTCGGCATTTCAACTGTACTGTATAGCATATAGCTCTTCATGGTCCGGTTGAAGTGAAGGAGATGAAGGGAATGGAATAATTGAATCTCTCGACATTCGAGATGTGATTGCCTGGGCTATAAATCCAGGTGACGTGCCTCTGTAGTAGACTAGATTAATACAATTGAATCCTGTTCAATAAAGGCAGCTAGATGGTAGCTAGACTAGCATACCTAACTCCGTGCACTTAATCCTCAATCCTTCTCCCCCCTTCACCTCGGGGGCCTAATTCTAGGCTCAATCATCGACAGCAACACCAATCTCCATAGCTAAATCCTGGCTGTGCGTGTCCTCGTGTATGAGGTGGCTGCTAGTGCTGGTGCTGGTAGGTAGGTAGGTGGAACAGGAAAATAAGAAGCAAACAACGTTGCTGTATCTAGAAAGGGGGGTGGTTGGAACTAGGTTTGTTTGTTTGTTTGTTTGTTTCCACTATAGACTCAGGTATGTAGCTAGCTACTATATATACGTTCCTACATGTTCTCGCCGTGCGTGGGATTTGAGCTTCTGTTTTTTCCTTTTCTTCTTTTTTTCTTTTGTCCTAGGACTACTACTGACTAGGTCGACTGATAAGCGTAGATGAAAAAAAGCGGGGCTTTTTTTTTCTCTTCTTCTTCTTCTATAGAAGATGCGTGCGTTGTTCTCTTGGTGAGGTAGGTAGGTAGGTAGGTTTTCTTTGGGGATGGATGATGGGTTGTGGTATTGTGTTTGGATTCTATGAATCTAGTACTAGTTTGCCTGCATTTTCTGCTACTCTTAGAGATAGATGGCTTGGCTGGCATACGGTATCTTAGATACCAAAGGCAAAGGGAAAAAAGATACTTCTTGCTGTGTTAAGCCAAGTCGCAAAGGATACTATCGGCCATGTCTGCAGCTTGATATTGATATGGGAGATGTGGTTGGGTATTTAAGTCTTTTAAATCATCTAGAAGGATTGACATTGTGATAGAGTAGACATTCGGGGTGCTTTTGACCCTCGTCTATTATGTTTTAAGATTATGTACTAGAAGATTAAGCCAATTTACTGTCCATCCTCAACCCATTTCCCCTCATAAAATTCATAAAAAGGTGAAATGTCGGGCGAGCAACATCAATCGTCATATCTAGTAAGGAAAAGGATCAGGCAACTGAGCCAAAGCATCCGTTCTCTTCTGATCCAAAATCAAGTGCTCAAAGGTACTCGAATACGCGACACGAGGAGTCAAAGTATCCATGCTCCAAAGCTCCTGCAAGAAGCCTAGAATAGAGGTGTGCGTGTACTCGCCACCCTTGTTGGAACCTTTGGTCTCGACAACACCCTTACCGACCCATGGGGACATGATGACAGTAGGGACACGGATACCGAGACGCGTGAAGTCGAAAGTGATGTTCTGTCCGTCGGGAGCGGCTTCAGTGTAAAGGATGTCGTCTCCTGCTGGGACGTTAACTGGTGGGGGGACGTGGTCACCGAAACCACCGTGCTCGTCAAAGGTCAGGATGAAGAGCGTCTCGTCCCATTGTGGGGAGCCTCGGAGCGCCTCGTAGATCCCTTTGATGAAGCTCTCGCCGAGAGTGATGGGCGAAGGTGGGTGGAAGGACTGGTAAGAACAGCACTCTGGGTTGATGTATGTAAACTGAGGAAGGGTACCGGCGGCAGCGTCCTCGTAGAACTGCTCTAGGGGAAGGATACTGGTATTTGCAGCTCCAGACTCGAGAGTCCAGCTGTAGAAAGCAGCATCTGGATTGAAGCCGAGTCCTGGACCGGTGGTGGAGTTTTGGTAGTTGGTCCATGTGATGTTGTATTCAGTCAGCTGTTGGAAAATGGAGCGTTGGGGAAGACCGTAAACGTTGAATGCGTCGTCATTCATTCCATGACCGTGGGAAGTACCTGAGGTGAGGTAGGCTCGGTTGGGATTAGTTGGACCTGGAACAGCGGCGAACCAGCGGTCGAATAGAACATAGTTCTCGGCCATAGCACTGAAGACTCGGATTTGATCTGGCGTGTAATAATTGATGGCCTCAGCAGCACGGGTCTTGTTGAGAGTGTCGAACGTAACAGACTGTTCAGTGACGAAGCCTCTCATGTTCTCAGTGACTCTGCCAGTCTTCACCTGGGCCTCATCTGGATGCCATGTGCTGAACACTGAAATTATGTCAGCGAGGTATCGTTTCTTATAGACGCTTCACATACATTGCATGTTACCACCGCTGATGCTGTGGTTTGGATCATCTGGTGCAATGTCATTGGCACGGGGTCCAGCGCAGACGTCGTCCTTTTGAGCGGGGTCAGAAGCGTTCCTGGGTTTCGTCAGTAAACAAACTTTTTGTGATTACCGCATGGTTGCTAACATCGAGTTACAGTAGTTGTGGTGAATCAACCCATCGATGGCAGAGTTGTAATCAAGACCACCAGCAAAGGTATCGAAAGATCTGTTTTCCTCGACGAGAACCACGACATTCTTGATCTTGCTCTTCCAGCTATTGCTATCATGGCTCTGGATGTTACTTGGGACAGCCAAGGCGAGTCCGGCAGTTGCCAAGACAGCTGCAAGCTTAAGACCAACAACCATCGTGGATATTTGACAAGAGACGACGTGTCTCAACTGGCTTGCACAAGAAAAAGGAGCCTTTGCCAGTCCAAGCCTCTGATTATATACCACTCACCAAAGTAGCCGCCTCATCCAAAAGGTGGGAGAATCCACCACACGTGCATGTTATGGACAGGCTGAGATGCACACCGGCCATGGAAAGTGGCCAGGAAAGAGACGCAATTAGAGTACCATACAGGTACACACCCGGGAGAAAGACGCTCAGGTATCTTCGCTGTACCTTGGAGCGATAGTACCTGAGTTGTGAGTGGGGTAGAAAAGTCTAGCTAGCTCTTTGGTTCCTTGACACTTTTCAGAGACGAGAAACCTGGCGAACTACTTACTTGAGGGGGCGAGCTGCACATGGTGAGTCCACGGCAATTCTATTGGCCAATTGATGGCATGTAGCTGACGATGCACGGGAAAAAGATCCAACTTTGAAGAAGATGCCGGATATCCAGGCATTCATATCTCGCTGATTCTTTGTGTGCCTGATGATCAGCTACAGTGGAGGCTGTAGCAGACTCAAAGTTGGCGAAAGCTCCCCCGAAGAACCTTCTAAAGCTGTAAGATGGGGAGAGCCCTGCAACGTCGCTTGACTCTTAACGGCCACTCAGGCGAGGTCTATGAGAACGTGCCCTGAAGGATTCCCAGTGAACGATTCTGGATCACGAACCGACAGAAATTTGGTGGAGCAAATGAAGATGAGCTGACATTGTGATAATTGTGATTGGAAGACAGTGGGAGACGGACGAAGAAGTGAAAATAAGGTGAGGCACTCTTCGGCCAAGAGATGAAAACAATAGCTTGTTTTCTTGGTGTTAGGCGACGTCGCTAAGGTATCGGAATGTTGGCACTTGACCACGGAGAGTCGGACGCAAAAGCCTCACAATAACAATGGTCTCCATAATTCTATGGCTGGAGGGCGAGAAAGAAGATCATAGAAATGACACCTGGTAGCAAGGAAAATACATGTGGTTGTGAACCACATCGTGCGGAGGATCGCACCTGTAGCTTGAACCTAGCAAACATTTACTGAATTGCCATTGTCGTCAATGTTCCTCTGAACTCCGCTGAGGAGAATCGATGAATTGTATCCCACCTATCCAATTTCGCATGTTTTTGGTCTCTGGAGTAGTAGGTTACAGCTGTGTGCTGCGGCAAAGGCAGAGAACAGAGCGAAGGCAAAGTATCTGCCTCTGACAACTGAAGAATTCCCGTCACACGTGGTTCATGTGCATAGAGCTCCAGCATACCCTTGTTTTTGCCAGCAGAAAGTCTACAAGTCTATGGAGTAGAATCTCGTCCATGCTGTAGCACTTGTTGCTTCTTGCGATTTATGCCTTCTCCTTTGCTCATTCGTGTGTATCCCGGACCATCTTCTGCCTACTCGTCAACTCGACGCGTAGTGTGTATTCCAGCTGTTCTGTGACACATGTGACTGACTGTTCAAATATAGTCGTACTGAGGGTTATCTCGTGGTGGTTGCTCGAGGCTTGATTGGACGTCGAGAGGGTAGAGTGAATTCGCTGAACACTAGATTCCTGACATAAGACAAGACATCAAGAACTCCCTTGTTATTTTCGTATATCGCCGATCACCGTATGCAGATATCGGGATTGATGTGATGATTAACAGCTGCAGCATTTCGTGTCGTTGATGGTGGTGTTGGAAGGAGATTGGCTTCGCAGAGTATCTTCTCATTGCTCGGCTAACAACTCATCCAACACAGGATATCAGTTACTGAGACAGCCAATACTCGTACGTTGCTCCATCTGTGGTGTGGTTTCATGGGCGTGTTTGCGGCTCTGGATGAAGCCATTCTCGAATTAAATGAGATAAATCCCAGACATACCGGCTTAGTCAGCCACAGCCTCGCAGTCGCTTTCCTTCAGCTTCAGCCTCGACCGTCATCTGCAATGCTCTGCATCCCCTCCTTGACTCGGTCGACTATTGAACACCAGCATCGATATCAAAACAAATAACACCGAACCACAAGATTGTAAAGATGACCTCGCTCAACCAGTTCCATCCTTTCTCGAACCTCCCTCTCGAGCTCCGGCTCAAAACCTGGAAATACCTCCTTCCTCCACCCCGCAAGCTCCCAGTCAGCTACAACAACCGTACCGGACGCTACGAAACCACCCACCCATCTAAAAGAAATCTACAGCTCCTTCACACATGCGCAGAATCACGAAATGTATTTCTCAAATCATATTCACTCCTCACCCTAAATCCAACACACCCATCAACAATCTACATCAACTTCGACGTCGATACTCTATTCTTCCATGACCTCGACTGTAGTCCCGATGGAGACCTGAGCCATGATTTGGCCAAATCTCCAGACAAGGATAAGATACTGCATATTGCCATCGACTCTGATGTTTGGGAGGTGTTGAGGGCGTTTAAATTCGAAAGTCTGGCAGAGGTTGGACAATTGAGGAATTTGAAATCTGTGGCACTTGTCAAACTTCACGATAGTAGTAGAAGTGACAGCGATAGGTGGACACCAAATTTCTGGGGCGTCATGGAGTTAGAGAGTTGGAGGGAGGAGATTAGACATGTCGCGCTTTTCGTGGAGCTGCTGAGAGCGGATGTAGCGGCCAGGCTGGATGGGCAGTGGGGGAATGGGAAGCCTAATGTGTCGATGTGGCTGTGTTGAGCGCAGCACACATAGATATACCATTCATGCATTTATGTGACAGTTGTGCGAGTGAATGGGTAATAAGGCAGACGTACGACTTATATGCAGCTGGTCAAAATTTGCTGGAAGATAATCAGCCAAAGCTCATTATTGTTCTCTTTTCATCATGTGACAGCTTTAAATCATTATTGCCATGTCACATGCTCTCTGGTTATCCAAGAGCCAAGTGATCTCCTCTTCATTTTGGTCGACGTTTCCTTTGTCACTACTTTGTCCTCGAGAACTGCTTGTGGTATTTGAATTTGCTACAACTCACGAAGGCATGGTTCACACCGTATCCTCAATAGTAGCACGAGAAACATGTCTCAAATCAAAGTCTTTAAATCAAGGTTTCACAAAAGGAACGATCGTTGTTTCAAGTTTAGCTATCACAATATCGTCGAAGACTAAACTAGCACACTCTAGAGTGATTTCTCCAAGGTTCCTACTTCTAACAATTGGATTTCTCGAGGCAGTAAGAACCACGACTTTCATTCTAGCCAAGGTAAATTTCGTGAAGAATCTCCTAAAGACTGGAGAAGTTAGGAAGTACCTTCCTGACTTATCTTACCATTTAGGACAAGAAATAAAGCTAAAGGCTTGTGTCCGGCGTGTAGCTTGCTGATACGGAGATAGACTTTCTTTTGAGCAACAGCTAATCTCGTCAGAAATGATGCGGGATGGTTATTTTCTTGACTTCCTTGGCAATAGGGCTTTTAACCTGTGTGCTTGTCATTAATTTGGCGGTTGTTAACATCACTTTGTTGGAATAAATCCATTACATTCTTCAAGTTCTTGATAGCTGATGGTTCTCGTTCCTTCTCGGGTTTGGAAGATTTTGGTGCCCTCTTTGCACGATACTTTGCCTTCTTTGGGGAGGTCGCGTGCCTTCTAATGCGTAAATGCAGGTTCAGCTGGAAGGTCGACATCAACTTCCGGAAGGTCTTCGATATCGCTATGTAGTTCTTTCTTGCTGATGCCTCGTGGTGTACCAGATTTTGTTTTCTTTGGGGGAGGACCGTCGTCCGCGAACGAATTGGCGTGTCTGGGAGCTGAAGTTTTACGTCGCTTTGGGGTGACAATTGAAATGGACGTACTCCGGGCTCTGGTCTGATTGTCTGCGTTGGTACCGTCAAAGGCGTGTCGTCCTAGTTAAACTCCCATGACGAACACGGCGTGGTACTTACTTTTTATACCAGCATCCAGGACCTCTTCGTGGAGAAGTCGCATTCTTGCTTCCGAGGATTCCGCGTCTGGGTTTTCGGGGGCGAGGTTGTTGAGGGTTTACATCTAGGTTAGACAAATCACTGTCGCTAGATTCGTGGGCTAAGGGAGGGCAGGTATACACTGCTTGACCGTAGAGGCAAGCTACTAAATTAGTGAAGGGCGAGGACAAGAGGGTAAGTTAATTTATTATTTTCTTGAAGGAGGACATAATAATTGACAAGCTGTGTTGAGTAGTGGTAAATTGTTCTACACTCGCTACACTCTTTCCAAAAAGGAATTCGACCCTATAGATAATTCGGCTGTGTAAATGCTTATAATCCTCTTAAACTAGAGATGAATACACAAAGATCTCCGTGTGGTACTTCTACATGTAGAAGAAGTGGATTGAGTTGGAATATGTTCATAAATTGCGGGACCTATTCTCCAATACAGAAGATGCCTGTGTCGTCAACCTGCTTAGGCATATTTCGAGATTGGCCCCTGCGAAGTCTATAGTACCAAGAGGTCTTATTGAGGTCCTAGTAGGATGCCCGGAACAACCTCGCCCACCTCTTTACTAGGAGTAATTTGTGATACGAAGCGTCTTATTTGTAAATCGTGTGTTTGCTCGTTAAATGTTCTCTTGATATTACCTACCAACACCCTACACTATGTATGTCTAAATCCTACCGAAGTTTTATTAGATTCTAGAACCTGCTAAGTATGGTTGATATCTAGCATATTGGGAATTTTCCAAAGGTGTAGTAAACTGTTCACCAACCCAGTCGAAGGAAGAGTGGGCGCTTAAGCAGATTTAGCAATTTTACATGAATTAATTTGAACAGCAGACAGTAGTATACGGAAGTCTTAGACTGTTGATTTGTAGTTTATGGTACAAAGGTCTACAATGATATGCTTCGTCGCTTAACGACCGAAATCAGCCGGACTCTTCTGAGATAGAAAATTACGGTAGTTGTCCACAGGAGCATCAGCCTGTACCATCTTCCAAACATCCTCTATGGCCTGCACCGTTTTCTCCCCCAATGGCCCATCCTCGATAGCTTTCAAAGTTTCTTCAAGCTGCCACAACTTACTCGCCCCAATGATAAGGGCATCCCCATTTTCTTTCTTCAACACACCATGATAGGTCACCCATCGATAAGCCAAGGCCGCCTTGCTAATCCCCGCATCCTCTGCAATCTCGCCCCATCTGTCCAGAGCCTGGAATAGCGATTCCTTGCCATACAGCGAAGTGTACATACTGGAAAATGTAGACTCCGGTGCAAACCTCCCTCCACCTTCCTTCGCACGCAACGAGTTCGAGTCTTTCACTAAGAAACTACCTGCGATTGGAGAGTATGCGTAAAAACTCATTTTGAGCTTGTGGAGTAGTGGGAACAGGTCTTTTTCTGTGTGCCGGCCCACAGCATTGTAGTTGCCTTGATACACACTAGGGAGCACCGAGTTCGCAGCCGCTTGGATTTCGTAGATTCTTTGAACATCTTCAGCTGTGAAGTTGGACAGTCCGAACTGTTTCAGAGAATAAGTTAGCCATAAGACTTTAAGCCTCAAATCACGAATGAGTGGCGTTAATTAACATACTCGTTTGAATTTTCCTTCGGTGTACAATTGTTGAATTGCAGTGAGGGTTTCTTCGACCGGAGTGGTTGGGTCGGGCATGTGAAGATAATAGATATCAACCTAGAGTTTGGCCTTTAGTATTCCATCCAGAGATCGAGAGTAAGTATATCTACACTGGTGACGTCGAGTTCCTTCAAGCTCTTGTTCATTCCGTCAAGAACACTCTGCTTGCTCAAGGATCCAGGTATGAAACCTGGAGCTTTGGTTGAGATGGTGAATTGCTTTGTAGCGCCAGAATTTCCCAGGGTGGCTTCACTTTGCGACTAACATAGAAGTCAGTCTGTCTCTTGGCTTTCATGGTTTAGTCTAGATCTTACATAGAGATAGGCAGTGTCAAGCTCCTTGACATCGTGCTTGTGAAGAAGACTCAGCATATCGGCAAGAACCTCTGGAGTCAGGGCCATAACGCCAGCCGCGCCGAAGACAATTGAAGGTTTCTGGTGAGCCATGATTATGGTTTATTGATGTCTGAAGATTGTTGAGTAAGAAGATAGTTCTGTGGTGATGAGAGGGAATGGAAGTAACTCTTGGGGAGGTCATATACTTAATATACTGTTTGTAGAGTAACTTAGTAATCGGAGTTTGTACCTCGCAGACTTAGCTCCTTGCGAAAGTTGCGGTCATGATAGAAGTTGCGTTTAGTCACAAGATCTATTCGAGTAAATTCTGTCACGAAGCAAATCTCTCTGTGCTGGAGAGCTTTGGAATTTTGACCATGCGAAGAATTAGGCCGATAGCCGATTAACCTCATTTTTACTGTGCCACGGAGGGGCTATGGGAAGAGATCAATTTGCCACTTGCTAAAATTGCTCCGAGGCTTCGTAACCATCTTACTCACCAATTGCGGCTGTTTGTATTGTACAACTAACGTTTGTTTGAGCTGAACCGTTATCTCAGTATCTAGGTTCTCATACCCATGATGTTTGTCCGCCGCTGAGAGTCATATGGGTGTAATAATCCTCCATGGAATAATCCTCCATAGGTAGGTATCTTCTTGCGCTAACCTCGATTCGTATTTGGGGGAATCTGACTGGCGCAATTACCTCCGAGGTAAATCTTACCTACGCCTCCATTGTAAGTATTGGGCGTCCAATTAAGCGACGGTGAGGGGAAGAACGAAGCAGGCATCGAGAAGCAGGCATCGAGCAATCGAACGACAAGGTCAGAGCCTAGATTTTAGGTCCTTGCCAACGACGTAAGCATGGCAACTCATGTTCCCCCTAACTTGAGCAGCAACCTCACATGCTGCAATGTACTGGCAAAAGTAGGATCCATACTCGATCCTCTGTCATCAGTTTTTCGAGAAATCTGATACCTGGTAAGTATACAAGATGGCATCGAGGAAGCAGCAGGGAACGACAGCCTGGCATTCTTTGGAAAGAGCCGATCATCAGTCTGCCATAGATTACCATCACCCACCAGAAACATTTCCACTCCAGATGAACATCAAGGTCGTACTTGTTTGTTTGAGCCATGCCGAGTTGCGGGAGTCTTTTTTGCTTGAAATACCAGCTCGCAGGACGCCGACCGAGGATGGATATCCTTAGATCTTTTGCCTTTAAATTGATGATGCGATTTCGAAAACGGCCAAAACACCAGGGATCCAAGAGTCTTGGGATAGCGATCTCCTGTCCTCTAAAATCTTGATCTGGATTTACTTTATAGACGGTTTGGCCTCTTAGGATCTTCTAGATTTACAACACTTTGCAACAAGGATTGGCCGTTGTATGACTATCTTGGGATTAAATTCGTGCTTGTCCGAGCTTGTGTGGCCAGAGAATATACAGGAGGATCAAGCTTGTGGGTAGCTTTGGTTGGAGGTTCAACGGTCTCTAGCGGGAAAATAGGTAGATATTCCCAGTGGGTAAAGTAGTACCGACTAGAACTTGATGACTATGTTCGGTACAAAGCGTTCGTGCCTAAAATAATTGTCTAGTACTGTACTCAAATAGAACAAAGTAGGTAGGGGACTAACCTTGCTTTACCATAGTCGGATGTCAGTCGGCTTGGCATTATCATGTCTGCTCTGCCTATGCCACTAAGTGAGGTCTTGATGTTCCTACATATCGATACCGTACCGATACTTGCATACCTCCCATAGAATCAGTTTTTGATTCCAAGTACAAGCTAAGAAAATTCGCATGTATAAGTCATGGCAGTTCGCTCTGTGTTTCAAAGTCATCGCTTTATCGTCTTTATATCCAACCGAGTACCTTTTGATTTCTCAATCGTTTCGACACCGCTATACGTCTCTCCGCGGTCTCTTCATTGCGCTAGGCATTCAAGTCGCTGCGGCATCTCCCACCGCTATCTCATCTTTCAAATCTCAACTGACAAGTCCTGCTCAAGCTCTATGGCCGAGGCAATCTTTCAAGGCAGCTCCCAACGTCACACCACCAGCTTTCGAAGTCACGAAATCTGGAGCACCTCTTGCTCCAGGCGACATACTGTTCACGCCCCTCTCTGTTGACCCATCGGTAGTCGACACTGTAGCCCTAATGATGTCAGACAATGGAGAACTGGTGTGGACCAGCGCACCCGGGCAGTGCACGAATCTTTTTATCCAACACTTGGATTCAAAACCTGTTCTACATTATAGGACAGGTGGAACCGATGGAGTAATTGGTTACGGGCATGTTTCTATCCTAGATGAAACCTACAAGAAAATCTACCGCGTCTGTCCCAACGCTGTAGCCGTCACTGTGAGCGGTAACAAGATATTCCCGTATTACGGCGACGTCCACGAGTCTTTCATCACGGAATATGGCTCGATGATAATGACCATGTATAATATCACGACTACTGACTTGAGCTCTGTGAGCAACTAGACTGAGAACAATTGGGTCTATGACTCTATCTTCTTCGATATTGATATCAAGATAAACAAGACATTGTTCCGCTGGAGTGCTCTCGAGGCTGGCATACTTATTGCGGAGTTAAAAGCACTTCTTGGGAATCAATTTCGTACTGGAACACGAGAAAATCTGTACGATTACTTTCATATCAATTTAGTTCAGGCTGTCGGTGATGGGTATCTCGTTAATAGTCGCTACATAAGGGCTTCCTACAAATTAGATTCTGCTGGCAAAACAGGGTGGCTAATCTAGGTGATTCTCTTATTTCCTCTTCTGAAATTGAAATTCACATGATGCTAACAGTGTATTCAGGGTGAGACAGGAGGCGACTTGACACTCTAGAAGAAGGCTATTTCGTGAGTACTTACCGTCTTGCACAAACTCACAATTTTCTCTCTTGTTCTATACACGGATTTGACTAACAATATCCGAAACAGGCGTGGGAACATCACGCATGAGTGCAGAATACTACCGACATGGACGTAGTCCTCCACTACATGAGCAATTTCAACGCCGGTGGAATTTTCAATGGTAGCCACACCACCGAAGGCCTAGAGCTGCACCTCGACCTCGTCAATAAATCAGCAACCATCCTCAAGAACCTCGTTGACCCCAACGAAACCATCTATAACGATGCACAAGGTACTTTGGATCCTCTCCCAAATGGAAACACTTTGTTGGGATATGTTCAGATTCCTGCGATGAAAGAGTTTGGTCCAGATGGCGATAATGATGTGAGGATGACGATTCGTTATGGCTTTGATGATACTACGGGGACGAGAGCCCAGTCGTATAGAGATTGTCTAAGTAATAAATTGGAGTCTTTGTAGTTGCTTAATCTTTTATTGTAGACGTGTAGAAATAAAGTAGCGAGGAAACAAGAAGAGTACAGACTGGGGCAGTGAACAGAGTGATCCTTAAGATCAACCTAATTAGTGAGCAAGAACTGCGCTAGGGGGTAGCACTGCTGTGTGTAGTCTTGCTGAAATAAAATTTGCCCTTAGAATAGCTATAATTGTGCGATTCTCTGAGATAACCTCTTGGTTATTCTAATTGTTAACTTCGCTTAGGTCCTTCGTCATGGTCCGTCAAAGGCTATGGAAGTGTGCCAGTCACATGTACAACAATTTGTTTTCAAAGTATTATCATTACGTACTGTAAGAAATAGGCTGCCAATCTATGCACGCTGTAGTTAGAAAAATACGCCAGAGAGGTATATACATGTAGACTAAGAAATGGCGATCAGCCTGAGCTACTCGATCATTGCGCCAGAACCTTTCTCCCAATTCGTTTCATTTCGTTTCCACGTGGGACCCTTTCCATTAGTCAAACATAGGAAAACAACAAGCACCCCGAACTAATCATCCAACCTAAACATTTTCCTCAACGCCTGAAACTTTTTCTTTTTCCTTGGTGTCTCCGCAACACTAATATCAACATCATTCAGCCCTGTTGCGGTAAATCGCCTGGGGCCGAAGGTTGGTCGATCATCATTGTTTGTGATCTTCTCATCCAAGCCGTCCGATGTGAATGGTCTATCATCCTCTCCAGTGAGTGCGGGCGGAGCAGGCAGTGGCCATGCAGCACTGTTTTCTCTTGACATTGGATTCCGTTTCTGCAGTTTTGGAGACGTGGGCCTTGGTGTTGCCAATGTAGTTTTGATGGCTGCACGATCGGACTTGCTGCGTTCAAGAGGCGTATCTCTTCTTGCTGGACTCTCAGCATCGCTCTTCCTGACCTTGGCGCTTGGATCTGCCTTTTTTCTCTTCAGTATACTCAAGAAAGAACCGCGACGACCAGCACTCGGCCGCGAAGGTGTAGTCGCTGTCGAGTCGGTAATCCTCGGGGAAGATATTGTACCGCGACCTGAGCCGGATCGTCGGAGAGTCCCAGTCCCAAGAGCACCGCCAGACTTGTGACTATTGCTGTTACCGTTTGTAACATTTGGCGTATTATTCTGCTGGATGTGAGGCGGTTCCTCATCATCACTATCCGGAAGATCAGATGAGTCGCCATCGTCAAGGTCTTTCCTTAAAGGCGTCTTCAGTGTAGAGGGCTTCGTTGTTGGTCGGGCTGGAGCACTAGATCTCATTGTTCCTCGACCAAAACCACCACGTACTTGAGATGGTGCTGGCCCGTCATCATCCGAGTCGGAATCCGCAAATCGACTTCTGAAAGCAAGGCGTGGCTTTTCATCTTCGGAATCAGAATCTGCGAAACGGCTTCCACGAGAACGTGGTAGACTTGGTGCTGCGGCTGGTTTTGATCGACCAAATCCCATAATCCCCGACTTAGAGGGAGACTTGGTGCGACCGAGGCGAAGGGAAGGGGTCTTCCCAGAGTCGTACGAGTTGCGGTTATTCTCTCGGAGAGAAGGGCGCATGCTGACAGGGGGCACTGCAGTGTTCTGTTGATTGAATGACCGTCGCGTAGTTGATCCAGTGGGTGAGAGGGACCTAAGACTAAATCGAGAAGAGCGCATCGGGGATTCATTGCGGCCTGAAGAACTCCTCATTGAGCCTCTAAATCTGGACCCTTCGGACTTCGCTCTGGTTCGCTTGAAGCTGCTGTCGCTATCATCCGAGCCCCTGCGTCTCAGGGTCGGAGCTACGGCATTCTCTGCGGCCTTTTTCTGGGCAAGAGCTGCTGTGCTGGCCGACAATGCTCGAATATGATTACTGACAGCCACAGGATCAGAAGTGACTTGCGTTGCTGGCATAGACATCGGTCTGGATTTCTTTTGGAGAGACCCCTTGGTGGTTTGCGGAGGGCCTTCTCGCATCGAACTTCTCATTGAACCACCAGACATACCAAGCGAAGAGGGAGAGTTTCTCATTGACTTTCGCATGTGCGTCTCCGATGCCGTGTTTACAGGCTCAGCCCTCATTGAAGATTTCATAGGAGGAGCTGACCTGGGAGGAGCAATTGGCGTGAGGCCATCTGAACTCATTTTTGAGCCGGGTGCTATCATGTACGTACGGTCGTTCCTGTAGGCTGGTTGATGTTGCTCGGATGCCTCTACTGATGCCCTTTCAGCGGCAGCCTTCTTCTTTGTCTTCTTGGGCCTTGGTGCTGGTTTTTCCTCTTGTTCTGAAACATCTGCCTCAGCGTCTTCCCGAGCTTCTCGCTCCAAAAGACGCTTCTTCTCTGCAGTCAAGCCACTCCAGTACTGCTGAGCCTTGTCCCAACCTTCCTCCAAATAAGGCTCCGGACTATCGCTCTGGGAAAAGCCGCTTCTTTGATAAGCTCTCTCTTTTGCTGATCTGACAGTAGGACTTTCCGGCGGGCTGGCAATCTTTGGAGGAATATCGAAGGTAGATCTTGGAATGCCGACAACCGGACTCTCCACAACAGCATCCAGAGACATGAACCCATCGCCTTCGAGATCCGAAAGATCTTCAGCAGCATCACTGTAGATACTGTCATTGTCGAAGTCTTCACTTTCTTCTATGATGGCGCCTGGGTGGTACTGTGCTGCTGCAATCGCACCCACTGGGGGTGTTCCAGGAGGTTGTGTTTCAGGGCTTGGCTCAGCTATACCGATATCTGCAGGTGTTGGATCCGTTGCGTGATGTTGAGCAACGAGTTGAGGACTTGGCTCCTGGCTACCAGCATCGCTAGCTTCCCATCCACCTGGCATGTTAAACCAGTCCTGATCAGGCGCGGGCTCTTCTGCTTTTGGTGTCGCGGGAAGAATAGCAATCGTTGGCACGTGACCATTAGTACCGCTGACAGGAGCCGTCGCTTGCTCTGGCAATAGTTTTGCGGAAATGCTAGTTGCTTCCTTCTGGGCTTCAGAGTTACTTGCTTCAGGACTGACTTCATGAGTGTCAACCCCCGCACCTTCGGTCGACCGCTGCTCCTCCAAACTATGCGTACTGCTGCCATCATCAGAAACGTATCCACTTCCCTCTACTGAAGTGACCTCAGGAGGGAGAGGCTCGCGGGATTTTGAGATGTTCGCAGTGTTCCTTAAATTCTGTTCTTGCGATAGAATAGCTCCCAACGCATGGTCATTCGATTGGCCAAGTGGAAAGTCGTTCCTTTCTGTGCTCGACTCGGGCAAGTGAGGCGACGTAGGTTTTGTGACATCAGCAACAGGTCCCAACGGCTTCACTAATGAACGCTCTGGAGTTGCTGTGATGTCACGATCCTTTCTCCCTCTCACACTACCAAAAGATGGAAGTGCTGGTCGCGGCTTCATCATCTCATCGCCTTCATCTTCCATTGCCTGCATGTCCTTCTTCTTGCCACGACCTATATTGAACCATCCTCGCTTTGTACCTTGCGGACTCTGTGTGACGGGGGAATCGGTTCCTAGCGATGGCGCGGCTTGTCCAAGAACAACAGTACTCTCATCATCAAAGCTGACTCGTACCGACTTCTTCTTTGGCCTGAGAAGATCCTCGGACCCAACAGAATTATCAGAAACCTCACTGCCGCCTTGAAATGTTCCCGGTATGCCACCTGGGGAATCATCTCTCGTTGATGGCGAGTGCTTCAGAGCAGATTTTCGTGGAGAAACTGAACGGCCAGGCGGTAGATGTTTCACTGCTAGATTTTCTGGCGTGACAGAGAAATGCGCTGTTCTTGTGGGGCTGGCTGAAGATATTCTGGGTCCTCCATTGCGAACAGCCAACCCATTTCCATTCGCAGCCGGAGTTACAGGTTCAGGGGCTACTGGTGCAGGTTGGCTTGCGGGCTTTGTTGTTGGTTGCTCCTCTTCAACCAAGGCTGGAGAGGCCAAAACCCGACCTTTGCCACGCCCTTTGCCCGTCGAAGAACGAGGAAGTGGTGTCGGGGACACAGTCCGAATATCTGGACTCGTCCTACCCACTCCGGCAGAATTTGAGTAGCTGCCTTGATAGCGAGCTTGTTTTGTTGGCGTATCATCTTCCTCCTCTTCCCGCTCTCGATCCTCCCTCACAATTGATGGCTTCTTTGTTAAAGGAACCGCTGCTCGATGATTACGCACCAGTCGATTCGATGCATCGATCTCGGCGTCGGAACCAAAGGTAGCCCCCCCCTCGCTTCCAGACTCGCTGATTGTGACCTTTTTCTTTTTCTTTCTCAGCGGAGATTCATTCGTTGGTACTAGTTCAGAGATTTCTGACGTTGGCTGTGGAATGGTTTTCGGCACAGGTTGTGGACCAGGTGTAGGGTTTAGTTCAGGTGTGGCTTGTGGTTGCTCAACTGGCAATTCTTGCTGGATCGCAGGTGATTTCTGTGTGTGTGGTTGCTTGGCTGCAGCCGCCATGGCATCCACCGCAGTTCCCTTCGGCCTCCCCCCTACTGTTCCATTTGCTAGATGTGTCCCTGTACCTTGCTTTGGAGCAATCCTCTTCTGTTTCTTCACCGGCGCGTTCACCGCATCCCTCAGTCGCTGTTCGATAGCGTGGATCTCCGCCGCTGGCAAGAAGCTTCGCGTGTTCGGATCGTAAATCAGATTCTGGTTATTCGGTGCAGTGATTACCGGACGTCTTGATGGTGCATCATCTGTTAGTTCATGGTCTAGAGACGACCTTGGACTCGCATTCATGGGATAAGAATAATTGACGGACCCTCTACTCTCCGGCCTTGTTAGTTCTGCGTTGGACGCAGTACTCCTGTGGCCGAGCTTCTTTGGAGGCGTGCTTCCAGCGGGCTGTAGACTCGATCCTCTCCCCGTAGACCGGTTTGGTGGGGGGGATGCTATCCGCATGCCTTCCAGACTTGAGGATCTCCGTTGGCTTATGTTCTTGGGAATCGCAGGGACGGGAGGCGCATCGACTGCACTGGGAACTGGTGATGATCGATTTGGTGATGGTTCTCGGAATGTGCGTTCTGACATGGAGCCTGCACTCCCCCTCCGTTGCAGCTGAGGCCTAGTATTCGATCCGGCGCTCCTGTCACTTCCCGCGGATGATGTTGATCCAGCCCTGCGCAGCATCCGCTTCGTCTGAACTTCTGCTACGGATGTGGGCGTCGTGGGACGGGATCGTAATGCAGCTCCGGCTGCGGCAGACGCAAGAGAAACATTGGAAGCGCGGTTCTTGAGGAAGGCCTGGGCTGCTGCTGATGTCGCGGAAGGGTTTGCGTTGGCTCCATTGAGCGGCTGTGGGGAGAAGATGTTAGTACTTGTTATGCTGGGCCGATGCGCATTGTCCATAGACCGACATTGTTCGTCGTCGCACCGTCGCAAGAACGAGAACAAACGCGCAAGGGTAGAAGGATTAGGGACTGGTCACGGACGTACGGGATTCGACGCAGCTCTTCTCCTCTTGCTCCCAAACATGGTTGATTCTTCGGCGGGCGCCTGTTCTACCTCTGCCGACCAAGGGCTGATGAGGATCCTCTATCGCATTGGAATCAAAGGTTATGATGGAGAGAGAGAATAGGACGGGTATGACGATTGGCGATGGACAATAGAGTACAGACAGAGCTTTGGGCGTCGATAGCCGAGCGTTGCTGGGATGGTTACTGCGTCGCAGCGTTGTGCGTAATTGGCATTGGGCCTCGTCGTACGTCGTACTTCGCAGGGCGTGTGGATATTAAAGATGATGAGCGGATGCAGTGGCTGCGTGTGTGTGACTGAACAGATGCGGCGATGGCTGTTTGCGGCGCAAGACGAACGAACAGATGTGTGAGGGGATTCACAGAATGAACGAATGCTTGAAGGGAGGGAGCACAGCAGCCGGAACCAAGATATCATTCCCAGTGCCCAAAGGGAAAACAACGACGGCCACGTTCCACGTGCTCCAGGTCAGGGTCCGGTGTGCGCTGAACACAGTACAGAGGGGCCTAGAGCTGCCGACCTCCCCTAGAGCGCGCCGCCAGCTCCTCTACTCTAGGCACGGGATGTGGGAGCAGCCGTCCCAATCATTGGCTGCGACGTGCGTGCGTGTTGGACGCATCCTTACTGAGGTACACCATTGCATTTCTTGCATTCTGCTCCAGCGCTAAGCCACTTCATGGGCAGCTACACGTCGATGACGTCGCCACGCCCATCTAGTCACGCCACGAATTCCTTCTTCATGCGACCAGAGACCGTGTACGGAAAAGGTACCAAGGACAGCACCAGCACGATGCGATGGCATCTCTACAGCCTAGAGAGCTGTCTAAAGCATCTTGGCCTTGCCACGTGTGGAACTGCCGAGAGTCAACTCAGGTACAAAAGTACTGGCCAACATAGACTGGCACCCCCCAATTGTTAGGTCAGTGTCGAATATTGAAAGTCTTTAAAGTCATAGCGCCGCAGAGATATCTATAATTATCAACCATGGTCTTCGGTTTAGCAAACGAGATTAACAACAATGAAAATTCTAGAAGAGAGCGGCTTCTAAATCCTACTGTTCTGCTTTCTACCATTGGACTTGAACAAATAAGCTTGTGGTCTACTGTCTAATATCTGACCATGTTACTTTATATCAGATCCTCCTTGTTGGTTCTTAACATAGGTAGTAGGTATTTAAAGTTGTGGTCTTAACAGTCTTCTATCAGTAAATTATCTTAATGATTAAGTAATGAGATCATGGAAAATAACGTAGTGTGGGAAATAGCATTAAATCTTGTCTAGTCCATCTATCTAAGAAGTGAAGAGAGAGCGTGGCTTTATAGGTACAGGAGAGCGCAGAGCTTAGCAAGCTTTACCATAGGCTTAACCGAGCGCAGAATAGTAATTAGACAGATCCTTACGTGCGACAAATACTAAGTTAGAGAGGTCTATTAGCTAATGTAAAAGCGTTCCTAGATAGTAGCTTGTTAGGTATAATATCTAAAGAAGATCTAATAAATACAGTGACACAGTGATATAAGTATAGGGGAAATAGTTAAACTGGATATAACGTAAGCAAGGTTAGGTATAGTTTAGTTATAGATATATGTTTAAGTACTACTTAGATATAGGTACTGTTTTCCTAGTAGTTAAGCTATATATTTATAAAATTTATGTCTTTAAACAATAATTTTCTAGAGACAGATTAAAAAGATAGATACAAAGATTTAATATACTTAAAATACTAGTGTTTTTAGTGTTGTTATTCTAGTATAAATTAACTCTACTAGTGTTTAAATGCTTCTTATAACTACTCGTAAGTAGTTTATAGTCTAAAGTTTACAGTTAATTCTCCTTCGGATTAATTATGTTTCCTGATCAATCATGGTGTCCGATCATGATCATTTAAGGAATTGTTTTTTCTCTTCAGCTCAGCGGAAGTCGTTTCCGACGAGCATTGAAACTCGTACTATCACCTGGTGCACCTATGAACTGCCGAGGTTACCCCCTCTTTAGACTACACCACTACATCATATCTCTCCTTCGCCATTCCACCGCAGTTTTGAAGGAAGTAATGGAAACCCATCGACGTTTCGATAAGGATATTTGTTTCGATAAAAGATTCTTGAGCCCCCAATCTAATTATTTATCATCACCAGTGCAAATACACCCTCTGTGAATTGACTGAGTGAGTTTTGAGTACGCAAATCGATCACTCGCTACTGTACTGTACGGTTTTACTACGTGGCCATCATGTCAAATCCTGTATTTCAACCGCAGGCATTGCCTAGCGGCATCACGGAATCATACTTGCCCTCCCACGATCTTACCTACCACGTCCTCTCTGCTGGGCAACGAGGAAAGCCTCTCGTCCTCCTTCTCCATGGCTTTCCCGAGCTCGCCTTCTCATGGCGGAAGATCATGGTACCAATATCCTCTCTCGGATATTTCGTTGTGGCATACGACCAACGCGGTTATGGACGAACGACAGGCTGGGACGACAGACCATTCGAGCAGGCCGATATGAATTCCTTCTGCTTCACGCGCCTTGTTCGTGACGCTGTAATTCTGGCTTATGCACTTGGCTATAAGGAAGTGGCTTGTGTTATTGGACATGATTTTGGTGCTGTTGGATCAAGTATGTGTGCCTTGATGAGGCCTGACCTTTTCAAATCGTAAGTCAATCCTTTACCCTCCTCCTTCTACCTTCTCCATAGTATAGCGGCATGCTCATCCTTGGTGGCCGAGAACTTGGACAGCATACTTCATTTACACGAGCCAAGGCAGTTCTTCATTGAAGGATTCTTATCCAAACTTGAACGAGCAAAATATAATATACTCAAAGAAACTCTGACTGGTTGTACAGTGTAATCATGATGTCCCATCCGTTTAAAGGATCCCCGACTGTGCCCTTTGACACAGTTACAGAGCCTCCCACAGCACCCCCAAAGTTAAGATCAAATTTGCACGAAGATCTTGCCGCACTCCCATCTCCTCGCAAACACTATAAATGGTACTACTCTACCAAACCAGCTGCGCATGAAATGGACGAACCAAAACCTGAACTACACAAATTCTTGCGAGGCTATTTTCATCTGAAATCGGCGGACTGGAATGGAAACCGACCCAAACCTTTGAAAGCAATGGTTGCCACAGAGATGGAGCAATTGCCGTTCTACTATGTGATGCCTTTAAAAAGCAGCATGCGAGAAGCGGTGGAAATGCTTATGCAAACTGAGGACATAAAGAAAGTTGAATCAAGAAGTTCTTCATGGCTCCCGGACTCGGATCTTGATGTCTACGTGCAAGAATGGTCACGGAATGGATTTCAAGGCGGACTGAATTGGTATCGGGTAGCGACAGATCCCGAGAAGTACATGAAAGATGTGGAGCTATTTGCAGGGAGAAAAATCGAAGTACCGTCGCTGTTCATAGCCGGGAAACAGGATTGGGGGACATATCAGGAACCAGGTGTTGTAGAGAGATTGCGTGAGGTTTGCAGTAAGTTTAAAGGAGCTGAGTTGGTGGATGACGCTGGCCATTGGGTTCAGCAGGAACAACCGGAGAAAGTCTTTGAAATTGTGGAACGCTTCTTGAAGTATGTCAAGACCGAGGCTGTGTCCTACTAAACAACGAGTTTATTTGAATAACGCGTTCATATACACCTGCTTTGTACAAAAAACTTGGACTACACCATGACTAGCTTAGCCAAAATGGCTACCATCGCACCATCGAACCAGTCGCGTTGTAGGCTTCGTCTTTATGAACAGGTCACTCTTCTATACATGAGACTAGGCACCAATCAGTAGGAGAATCTTTGAAGGAGAATCTTCGAAGCAATAGAATGCTCCAAAGAGGCGTTGCTAGAATGGTATTGACACCTAATGAGTTAGTTGGGTCAGGTGGACGTCGATATCAGTTCAAGAAGCTAATTCAGGAGAGTCCATATTTAGGTCGTGTCTGGTTGACAACGTTCGAGATTCTTCCTCCCTCGTATTATCAAACTTGTAAACTAACACCATGGTAGATCAGGCCAAGATCAATTTATTTCAAAGGACATCCCCAAAGATATCTTCACCGGCTTCAATGAGAATATACGACCCTAGCTTCCTAAGAGTCCCCATATATGACTACCGTGGAACACATATTTTGTGCAGCGCATATTTGTGTACAAATACCTGACGGACAAATTCCTGAGTCTAGTCAGGAAGGAAAATCCCATGCGAGCCAGAAGCAAATCCTCAAGCCTAGTCTGCGAGGGCTCGCTGAAGCACGATCGACAAACTTTTCACCTAGGTAATACAAGCGATTTGAACATTATCAGGGTTAATGTAAGAACTGATTGTGCTTAGATATCAAGCCAGATAATATAATGGTCAATTGCAGCCACGTTGGTCAAGAGGAGATAGCAGAGCAGGATCAGATTACTGATATTGATAACGTGGCGCATCTCCGCAAAGGCAGGTGTATTAAAGGAATGCTGACTGGCAACGACAATTGGTGGAGCCCGGAGGCACATTTCAAGGGCGAGCTCAGCAAATCAACTGACGTCTTCTCTTTTAATTGTGGTAAGTACTTTGCTTCGATAGAGAACATACTTGCTGACATGCCTTTTCAGTGTATCTATGCTGTTCTCGGACGCGTTATTCTTGGTCCTAACAGACTCTCAAAAACATTAAGCACTAGGTGCATTGCTAGCTTTGATTCGACTGCTAGCCTACAGCGTCAAGTTTCATGTCGACGATGAAACTACTTGCCAGGTTTTACACTTGCTTTGGAAGGATCGTTTCGACGAGAACATCGAATACAAAAAATTTCCTTTTCGGAGTGGCCAGAAGTTGATAATGTAGCATTCAAGGATCTCATGGAAGGATTGACAAATCTGGATCCTGCGAAGCGCGTCACAGCGCGTCAGGCACAGGAACACTAATGGTTCGCAGGCTTATAAGATACTATACTTATCATTGTAAACGCACTTAATGAAACCGGGAGATTTGACAAAGCCAGCGTTGTGCCGAGTTCATATATGAGCTATGTGAATGAAGCATTTAAGTCAAAGCAGGCAAGTTACATAGAAAGCAAGTTACCCAGAATAAGTGACTTTTATCGAAATCTTTTATATAAGGAATGAATTTGTGAATTGGGCGATTCATGAGCTCATCGGTACAGTTTAAAGTTGCTGCTAGCAAACTTGCGTTGTAAATGGTAGTATCTCTGTAT